>JADLZN010004685.1:102500-217500 GCA_018155175.1 Sinocyclocheilus anophthalmus
AAGTGTGCTGAAGCTCCTGATTGCGATGGAGAGGTGGTCATCTATTAAACATCTCCTCCGTCTCCGTCTCTGAGCTCATCCCATTATTAGCAGAGCGAGCGAGGCAAACAGACACAGAGAACAAAACCCCGGGACTCTCGGCAACCGCTCCGATGGAAATGTTCCCACTTTATCAGCGAGTGTAATTGCTGTCTTGTTTGGTTAAGAGATTAGGAGGTTGAGTCTCTTTGTGTGGTCCTGCTGATTGTACAAACAGAGGGCAGAAACGCTTAAAAACCCACGGCGGCTCTCGACGGCAGACCCCGAGCGCTGATGCTGATGAGGGAACCAATCCAGTGACTGAGGACATTGCTTTCAAAGAGCTTCGTGTCAAAAGCGAGCGCATATAAGGATGGGAGTCAAACACACAAAAACACATCTTTAGCTTTTTTCCAAGAAATGGTGAACACTCAGGGAAATGTGCAGTTTTTTCCTTTTCAGGATGAGCTGAAATGACATGCGTCCTGCTCAAAAGATTGTTTAGTGTTTCTCAAAGAAAATTATTTTATATCATTTAAAATAGGCTTGCTGAATCTCTGTTAAACTGTAATGTATTTCTGTGATGCGCAGCTGTATTTTCAGCATCATTCCTCCAGTCTTCAGTGTCACATGATCTTCAGAAATCAGTATAATATGCTGATCTGCTGCTCGAGAAACATTTCTGATTATCATCAATGTTGAAAACCGTTGTGCTGCACAATATTTTTGTGGAAACCTTGATACATTTTATCGACCCAACTACAGGATGGCACACACGCCCCTCCCATGCCCATACACAAAACACCAATCGGGGTTGGACTTTATACACTTTTGCACTCCAAAATCGCGACACCTACCTTAAAATCCTTCAACAAAAATATAAAGAAAGGGCAAGTAATTCATGGAATTAAACGCAACAATTCCGCGACAGTAGATAGATCTGCAATTAACTGCCTGAATCAGTTTTATTTCCAACAACTGGAAAAAAAAAAAGATCAGTGGAGAATAGCTCAGAAACAAGCGTTTACTGAAAAAGAATACAAAATAAATTCTTTACTGTCACTTTTCATCAATTTAATGCATCCTTAATGAATAAAAGTATTAATTCATAAAAAAATAAATACATAAAATGTTACTGACCCCAAACTTTTTAATGGCATTGTATGTACACTGTTAAATGGGTTTCAGAGCTTAAATAAATAAAGATACATCGGACACATTTCATAAAGTACATTAATTCAGTATTGTTTCTTCTGGTCTTTTTGTAATTAGTTGTGACAGTACTGCCTTTCTGTTCAGTGGGGGGGATAGGTGTGACCTTTTCAGTGTAGCCGGAATTCCTCGTATGAATTTCTGTTATAATGCTATTAAAGTTTCCTGACGGAAGCCTGTATCAGATGCGGATGCTCTCGTCTCAGATCACTGTGACAAAGCTGCAGGATCATGTCTGATATCGCACCGCATGCGCCCACCGGGCAAATTAAAAACACCCCCCAATTAAAGAGCCCACGCGCCCCGCCACCGCCCCCCCCCGCCCCGGGTCAGCTCTTCTGCATATCAAAAGAGCTCCTCTGGCTATTCTCCTCAAATGATATTGGTTAACAGCTCACTTTGGCCGGCTGCAGCACTTAGAGAGTAATAAGTGCTTTCCAGCAAAGCCTCTCCTCAACCACCGGGTCATTATCAGACTGTCATTTTTAGCCCTTTTCTGCTCCGCAGAGCCGCACAAAGGTCTCGCAGACCCAGAATTAATCTGAAAATCTGATGACACGAGAAATGGCGTAGAAGAAATGTAAAAGAAAAGGCTTTATTTGTTCTAACAGTGTCAGGAATCGCCAGGTTCGAACGTTAAGCTGGTTTCATTCGTTCTCGTACAGTGGAGAGGAGAGACAGAAGAGCGGAGCTTAATGAGATTCATCTGGCTGTGGAACATTAATATTCAGTCTAATGTTGCTGATAAAACAGATGACACCGGCTCTTCTGGCCTGTGTGCCGATTATATTTTGACGGTAAACACTGAGTGTTCGGTGTCGGTTCAGAGCTGAAGTTACTTTAATAGATCAAGTTAAACTAAATGAAAATGAGAAATGTTGCCTTGGTACACTAACAGATGGTGCTAAATAGCACTAAAAGTGGTTCTTTGACTCGTAATCATAGGGGAACCCCTTTAAGTGCTATAGCACCTATCTTTAAATATGGTGCTACATAGCACCTTAATCACCCCAAAGAACCGCTGAAGACCCATTACAGGTTGTTTATAGGTGCTATATAGCACTTCAATTGGTTCCCCTATTATTACGAGCTAAAGAACCACTTAGCAGTGCTATTTAAAGCACCTCAAAATACACAAGAACGCTGGAAGAACCAATTTGAGTGCTGTGTGTGTGTGTGTGTGTGTGTGGTGTAAGTAGATAAATAATATAGTTTTTACTATTTATTCATTTTTACATTTAATGTATTTTAAAGTAGTGAAAATGCGTTTTTAGGTTTTAAAGCTTATATTTTCAGAATGATCTTGCATTTTAAGAAAAAAGCAAACATAAAGATACTGAAAAGAATAAAGGATAGAACAGAATCAAATGTAAAACTACAGGTAGATGTTTTCTGTTTTTATTTTAATTTACGTTTTAGTAATTTTGGTGTGTTTTTATTTCAGTTTTATTTTAAGTTAATTTAGTATATGAAGTTAAACAAAATGAAAATGAGGCAAATACTGAAAATGAAAACAAAAAAAGAAAATGCAACTATCTGAAATAAAATGTTTATGGGTTTTTATATTAAATTGTATTAGATCTAGTTTAATTAATTTCAAGTAACAATGTCAGATTGTATTGTGCAGCTTAAGAGAAATGAGAGAAATGAGAGAATAGAATGTGAAAGTGCAGGTATTAGTGTTTTTCATCTGCAGCTCGAGCCGGCGAACAGACGGAGCGGCACACGATGCATTTGCTCACATAAGTGCCCTTTTTCATCCAAAGATTTGTTTTTTTCTCTTTTCAGCTTTTTTCTTTTATTCAAGCAATTGACAAGTCAGGTCTTTTAGCCTCATCTCATTTACATTTAATGGCATGATAATACACATTAGCAGACTATTTTAAATAATTACATCCTCACACCCTCTCTCCCCCCACAACCTTTTTCTCCAAATGCGCCTTTCTCTCTCTCTTTTTTTAAAAACTTTCATATTTCAAAGTGCAATAATAGCAAGTGCTTCTGTCATGGAAACAATATCTAATACGTGAGCAGAAAAGGCAAGCAATTTTCAGACGGTGACTGGGGTGAATAGGACATTAAGTCCTTTTCTGTGCTGCTGTTGGGTATTTTTCTGTCAGTTGACGGGTTATGCTGCGAGTTAAAGACGGCCATCGAGCGGCAGGCAGTGACAGCTCACCTGTCAATTGGAAATATCCCAGCCGCAGCAGAGACGGCAGAGGGCTGGAAAATCATCTGAGCCGTTCATGATAAGAAGTGCATGCACACACCTGCGTTAACAAGCCCAGAGACGGAGTGAGATACGGCTAACACAGAGAGAGAGAGGCTGAGATTCAGCAGAGACGGAGGCTTGTTGACAGAATGCAGATGAACAAATACAAACCCTGCACTGTCAGCAGAAACACACAGCAGTGATGTTCATTACCGCACTGACTAGACTTACAGTGAACTGTTATTATTTTATCTGTCTTCTAAATTGTGGGCAAATGTCTATCACTCAAGGCTATTGTAGTTAACTAAAACTGATACTAAAATTAAGGTTAATATTCACATGAGAAACGTTGCAATGGCAAGTAGCTGAAATAAAATACATTTTAACTGAAATACAATATAAAAACTTTTTATATTTCAGCTAGTTGCCATGGAAAGTTTCTCATTTCAATTTAGTTTGTTGATGTACTAAAATAACTAAAACTAAAACTGAAATAAATATATAACCCATTAAAAAAAAATATTCCAAAAGCACACAAAATTACTAAAACTTTAATGTGAATTAAAATAAAAACAGAAAATCTAAAGACAAAGACTAATACAAACTCACTGATAGTAAAATACATTTCAGTAATGTTTTATTTTTTTATTTCAACTAGTTTCCACGGAAGTATTTCTCAATTTCATTTAGTTTGACTTGACATACTAAAATAAAACAAATTGAAATAAAAACTATAGAGACATATTAAAAAACTGGTAAAACTAAAATTTTATTTAAAACGGCAAATATAATAATGGATTCAAAATATAAATAGAAATTAAAATAGCATCAGTGATACTAAAATAACACTGTAATGTAATGTCACTAGTTCTTCAGCGATGTAAAGCCTTTAAAGACACTTGAATGTTGATTCTTGAATGGCAGCTAACAAACAACGGGAGATCAAGACTTTAGGATATCAATAGTCTTGTCATATCAATAGTCTAATCAAGTCAAGTCACCTTTGTTTATATAGCGCTTTTAAAGGAATTGTTCACCCAAAAATGAAAATTGTGTCATTAATTACTCACCCATTCATGTCGTTCCAAACCTGTAAGACCTTCGTTCATCTTCGGAACACAAATTAAGATATTTTAGATGCATTCCGAGAGCTCTCTGACCCTCCCACAGACAGCAAGGGTCCTAACACGATCAAGGCTCAGAAACATAGCAAGGAGATCGTTAAAATAATCCATGTGACATCAGGGGTTCAACCATAATTTTACGAAGCTACGAGAATATTTTTGTGTGCAAAGGGGGAGGCAAAAAAAAAAAAAAAAAAAAAAAAAAAAAAAAAAGGGGAAGAAAAAAAAAAAAAAAAAAAAAAAAAAAATAAAAAAAGAGGGGGGGGGGGGGGGGGAAAAAAAAAAAAAAAAAAAAAATCCCCCCAAAAAAAAAAAAAAAAAAAAAAGGGGGGGGGGAAAAAAAAACAGGGGGGGGGACCCAGGGAGGGAAAGGGAGGGGAAGAAAAAACAAAAAAAAAAAACAAAAAAAAAAAAAAAAAAAAAAAAAAAAAAACAAAAAAAAAAAAAATAAAAAAGAAAAAAGAATTCTCTTTTTTTTTTCTTTTTTTTTGTTTTTTGTTTTTTCTTTTCTTTTTTTTTTTTTCTTGGGCGGGGGAAACAAAAAAAAAACAAAAATAACGTCTTTATTCAACAATTCATCTCCTCCGCATCACCCTATAGCACCATTTTGGAGAGTACCTGTTGTTTACGCTGTTTACGCTTTGATCTGTATGTAAACAACGTACCTAGAACACTGTCTAACACTTGATAGCTGCTCTGTCAATTCTTCATTCTAGGCATCAAAAATATCATAATTTGTGTTCAGAAGATGAACGAAAGTCTCACGTGTTTGGAAAGACATGAGGGTGAGTAATAGTGACAATTGTCATTTTTGGTGAACATCCCTTTATACAATACAGTTTGTGTCAAAGCAGCTTTACATTATTAAATAGGAAAATAGTGTGTCAATGCTAAATTACAATAGTAAACACTCAATTTTCAGTTAAATGCAGTTCATCATTGAATTCAATGATGTCTTCATCCAGCTCAGTCCAGTTTAAATAGTATCTGTGCAATCAAGTCGACGATATCGCTGGCTATTAAGTGTCCCCAACTAAGCAAGCCAGAGGAACCAAAACTCCATCGGTGACAGAATGGAGAAAAAACCTTGGGAGAAAACAGGCTCAGTCGGGGGGCCAGTTCTCCTCTGAGCAGACGAAACCAGCAGTTCAGTTCCATGCTGCAGCAAAGCCACATTGTGCAGAGGACTTCTGGTTCCTGTGGTCTTGTCCCGGTGGCCGTCTGAGACAAGGTCTTTACAGGGGATCTGTATCTGGGGCTCATCTAGTTGTCCTGGTCTCTGCTGACATTCAGGGCTGTGGAGGTCCTCTCTAGGTGCTGATCCACCATCTGGTCTGAATACGTACTGGATCTGGGTGACTGCAGTGACCATCTGATCTGGATACAGACTGGAACTGGTGGCTACGGTCACCTCGGAATAAGAAAGAAAAAGACTAATATTAACGTAGATGCCATTCTTCTAACAATGTAAAAAGTACATCGGGTGTTATGGGAAGTGATCCCGGTTCCGGTTTTCCCTTATTAATGCAGCCTAAAAATCCTTTAACGGATTTAAATATTAGAAATGTGTTAGTGTGTTATGTGTAAGCCAGGTTAAAGAGATGGGTCTTTAATCTAGATTTAAACTGACAGAGTGTGTCTGCCTCCCGAACAATGTTAGGTAGGTTATTCCAGAGTTTGGGCGCTAAATAGGAAAAGGATCTGCCGCCGCAGTTGATTTTGATATTCTAGGTATTATCAAATACCTAGAGTTTTGAGAACGCAGCGGACGAGGAGGACTATAATGTAACAAAAGCTCACTCAAATACTGAGGTACTAAACCATTCAGGGCTTATGAGTAATTAGCAAGATTTTAAAATCTATGCAGTGTTTAATAGGGAGCCAGTGCAGTGTTGACAGAACCGGGCTAATATGGTCATACTTCCTGGTTCTAGTAAGAATTCTTGCTGCTGCATTTTGGACCAGCTGGAGTTTGTTTATTAAGCGTGCAGAACAACCACCCAATAAAGCATTACAATAATCTAACCTTGAGGTCATGAACGCATGAATTAACATTTCTGCATTTGACATTGAGAGCATAGGTCATAATTTAGATATGTTTTTGAGATGGAAAAATGCAGTTTTTCAAATGCTAGAAACGTGGCTTTCAAAAACGAAAGATTGCTAACAGATAGCACACCTAGGTTCCTAACTGATGACGAAGAATTGACAGAGCAGCCATCGAGTCTTAGACAGTGTTCTAGGTTATTATATGCGGAGGTTTTAGGTCCCATAATTAACACCTCTGTTTTTTCAGAATTTAGCAGGAAGAAATTACTCGTCATCCAGTTTTTTATATCGAATATGCATTCCATTAGTTTTTCAAATTGGTATGTTTCGCCGGGCCGTGAAGAAATATAGAGCTGAGTATCATCAGCATAACAGTGAAAGCTAACACCGTGTTTCCTGATGATATCTCCCAAGGGTAATAACTGTAAAAGCATTGAAGCGTAACGGCCTAGTACTGAGCCTTGAGGTACTCCATACTGCACGTGTGATCAATATACAGTACCTCTTCATCCACTAAAAAAGTATAATGAGAAATATTTCATTATAATAAGCTCATAAAGATTGAATAGAAACTCTTGTCAGGACATGATGGCGTTGATTGACATGTCGTGACAGCAGCAGATCACAAAGACCATCTCACTCACATTCTGCAAATGCCATATAATGCAACAAATGCAGCTCTACTTCAGCGTGTGTGTGTGTGAGTGTGTGTGTGTGAACTTGTTTATGCTACATTGTGGCGGCCAAATGTCCCCACAAGGATAGTAAAACCTGAAATTTTTGACATTGTGGGGAACACCCTGCGGTCCCCATGAGGGAAAAAAATTTTAAATAGTAAATTATGTGAATCTGAAAGTGTAACAATACAAACAGGTTTTCTGTAAGGGGTAGGTTTAGGGTTAGGGGATAGAAAATGTTGTTTGGGTAGTATAAAAGTAATAGAAGTCTATGAAAAGTCCCCACAATTCACAGAAACAAACGTGAGTGTGTGTGTGTGTGTAAAAGGTTTTTATTCTGTCACTCATGTTTTCAGGAGCGTGTTGCTGATGTGGAAGAATAATCACGGCTCCTGCGTCTCTCTGAATCTCTTCCTGCCGGCTGCACTGTACTGGTCAAACAAATGAAATTACTGCTGCAGTATGTGAGTAATTTTATGTAAATTACAGTGTTAATGTTCTGTGTCGCGCTGCTGCCGGCTGTGGACGTTTTATTGTTGTGTTCTGCTGCGGTCCATCCATAATGAACATGTACTGTATATTCAGTAAGACTCCAGCTCTCCTCTTTCTCCTCATATCTCTTCGGCTCGCGGCTGACGCAATCACAGCCGTCAGAGGATGGTATAGATGCGAGCTTGATACTGTCAGGCCTCGTGTTCCTGCTTTTAGAAATGGGATCTGTTTGCTTAAGCAAAACACTGCAAAAACCATGTTCTTAATGAGCAAAAAAAATATCAATACACCCTAAAAACTACATACATTTTCTCATATGTTAAAACTGCGTCAGATATTAAGGCTTGCTGCTGGTGAATATATCCTGTGGTGTATTTCCTCTTGAGCTTTGGCAGATTGTTAAATTGTTTTTGACTTAAAACATAAAGAACATTTTCAAAAAACAAAACAAAGGTGATTACACAATTATTGCTGTAAATGACCTTTAAGGCAATGCACTACAGATAAACAGAGAAAAAATTTTAATAGAAGAGGAAACCATACTTTCTCTAGTCTGTTGATTAATTCATTTGTTTTTATTGCCATTCTAGCATCTATGGCTAGTTTCATGGCAAGATCAGTGTATTTTAAAACAAACAAATATAGTAGAAGCATACTGTAGTAATGAAAACAACAACTGACAATCAACTCACAATAATATAAACATTATATAAGATTAATCATAGTTCATTAAGACAACTGTTTTCTAAAAACAAATTTTTTTCTGAAATGTTATATTTAAATATGAATTAAATATGGATCAATCTCGCTTCAAAATTCTTGTTTGCTTTTGTAGTCATATTAAAGGTTTTTTCCAGAGGGGATTTTGGATTTCTCTTTTTATCACTCCATCAATCAAAAAATACTGTCAACAGACAGAGAATAAAAATTTTCACCATGTTTTTAGGAATAAAGTGTTGTATAAATCAGTGTGAATGAAATATGAATAAACCTTCAGAATATAGAGAGGAATACAACTGTAAAGTTTGGTGTATGGAGGAGAAAAAACTCTGAAATCTACAGACACAAATAAATAAAGTGCAATAAAATAAACACTTAAATGTGGATTTTGGATGTTTTCTTTCCACTATGTCTTTATTAAGACATGCAATACTATTAAGCAAAATAGACCAAAAAACTGAGTTTGCCTGCAGTGTCTTGACTTACCAGTAACTATCTCTAAAGAAAGACGCAGATTTGATTTGGTGTAAGAGGTGAAACAGACATTAATGTAATATAAATATGACGGGTTAGTCCTGCCGTTTAAAGAAAGCTGGTGAACACGTTCATGTCGGAGTGGAGTTATACATTACGGCAGCTCGTCTCCTCACCAAGATTACAATTCATGTGCAAACGGGCGGCTGAATTTACACCCGGTTGTTCTTGCAGTAATCTGTGGAATGAGGAAGTGTATCCTTGTATTTCATTAACTCCTGCCTAATGACATGAGCGCGTCTCCCCACAGGGGCCGCTGATGGAGACGTCGCCAGCGCCGAGCAGAAATTAATGCGCCAGGGTTAAACGCTGGAACTAACTCGTGTTTCAACAAAAGGCCAGCCATTACAGACAGCCATAAAAACCATCAGATCCATCTTGATCTCACGGGCCTCGAGTCTCTGCTTTTGCTCTTATTTTGTCTTTTTCATGCATTTGCTCATCGGAAAACCAATCATAATTTGGTATACGTCACGTCTGTGTTGGATGGTTTTCACAGTTTTATTTTCAGCTGCTTGCACACTAAATCTTTACTTGTCACACAGTTTCTGAAAGCTGACACTCAAACAGCAGAAGCACACACCAAATCTACAAAACCAGACACTAATTCTCAGCCTTTGACTCAGTTTTCATTTTCATAAAACACTTTTGGCAAAACACAACACACAATTCTCTATGTAACACACATAAATCTAACAGGAATTAATATTATGGCAAAGGTGTTTGCAGATGTGTTTGTGATATTTTGAATGCAGTGCTTCATTTTGCGAGAGATGTGAAGCATTTTGCATTTTGTGTGTGCAGTTCTTGGATTTGTGTGTAAAGTAAAAAAAAAAAGAGGCAAAGTTTTGAAAATGTAAGCAGTTGAAAAAAAACATCTCCGATATGACTACGCAGAGCTACATTTTTCTTTCTAAGTTCTGACAAAACACTATTTTGTGTCTGCAGGACTGCAAACAGAAAGGGCTTCAGCGATGCAGCATTAATGAGGAAAGCAGCTGAAACGAGCCGGTCTGGAGAGGCTCATGCTTCTGCTAATTGGAGATGATTTTCATAAAGCCTGTGGAACGGCTGACAGCATCTGTCCTTCACCTTCTCTCGCTTCCCCTCTTTCACGGAACACAAATGAAGTGGCGGAGCTGAGACTTCGCAGAAACTCAAGAGTCCACAGGTGTAATCGACTCATTCTCAAGCCGTGTTTGTCCCCCTAATTAGCCGCTCCCCCTTGAGCTGTAACAAGGGCCCTAACGAGAGTGTTTTTTGCAGTAATAATGGCTGCAGATACCTGCGGGGTGAGAGCTCGCTGCTGTTTCTCATCCTGTCAGGCAAACTGTGGAGCACTGGGCTTAATGATCCTGAAAAACAAGACTGGGGGTGACTCGTCGGTTGTGTGTGTGAGTGTGATGTGTGTGTGGTGTGTGTGTGTGTGTGTGTGTGTGTGTCTGTGGTGTGTGGAGTGGTGTGAGATGTGAGGGTGTGTTGTGTGTAGTGTGTGTGTCGTGTGTGTGTGTGTATGTGGTGGTGTGGGTGTGTGTGAGTGAGTTGTGTGTGTGAGTGTGAGTGTGAGTGTGTGTGTGTGTGTGTGTGTGTGTGTGTGTGGTGTGTGTGTGTGTGTGTGTGTGTGTTGTGTGTGTGTGTGTGTGTGTGTGTGTGTGTGTACCTGGTAGTTATCACGTTATGGGGACCAAAAGTCCCCACAAGGATAGTAATACTAGTCAATTTTGACCTTGTGGGGACATTTTTGAGGTCCCATGAGCAAACAAGCTTATAAATCATACAGGAATGAGTTTTTTTGAAAATCTAAAAATGCAGAACGTCTCCTGTGAGGGGTAGGTTTAGGGGTAGGGTGGTGTAGGGCAATAGAATATACGGTCTGTACAGTATAAAAACCATTACGCCTATGGAGAGTCCCCATAAACCACATGCAAGTGGGTGTGAGTGGGGAGGTGAGTTTGTGTGTGTGTGTAGTGTGTGTGCGGTGGGTTGTTGGTGTGTGTCTGTGTGAGTGTGTGTGGTGTGTGTGTGGGTGTGTGTGTGTGTGTGTGTGCGTGCTGTGAGATGGTGTGTGTGTGTGTGTGTTGTGGTGTGTGTGTGTGTGTTTTGGAGTGTGAGAGTGTGTGAGAGTGTGTGTGTGTATGTGTGTGTGTCTGTGTGAGTGTGTGGGTGTGTGTGTGTTGTGTTTTGTGTGTGTGTTGTGTGTGTGTGGGTGTGTGTGGGTGGTGTGTGTGTGTGAGCGCTTTCATCAGATATTCTCATGCTTCTGCTGATGGGAGCAGTGTGTTCCAGTCACACAGTAACTGCTGGTCTTTATTAGACCCATATCAGAGCGCTCTGACCGGATCTCTCTGGAAGAGCTCCACAATACAGACAAGCCGGGGTCATCGAGAGAGGGATATGACAACGCTCCTGCATTATACATTTCTATAGCACTGTATAACAATACAGATCACTCCAAAGCAGCTTCGCAGTAATAAACAGGAAAATAGCATTGTTATTGTTCAAATTAATCAATTATTAAACAAATTCAGTTCTGATCCAATCATGTCAGTGCAGTTAAATCGATAACATTACTAAGCATTAGTTGTATTTTTTCAAATTATTTGTATGGGATGCATCCTTTAGAATGGTTTGAAAATTTGAGTACATTAGTAATTACTTCGAACCATTATGTAAAAACATTTTCAGCTAAGTTTTATGAATGTACAGTGTCATTGAGTTACATTTATATCATTGGCTAATTATCATTAAGGCATAACGTTATCTTAATTCCATGTTCTCCTCAGTACTTTTGTCTTGTTTTCATCTCAACATTCTTAAATAAAAGATGCAAAATGAAACTTAAGAATATTAAGTCGTGTTTTCTAAATAAGAATCAAAATAATCAAGTTTTTTGCTAAAGCAAGAAAAAATCTGTCCGTGGTTGTCAGAAGTAAACTAATTCAATAGGGGGAAAAACTAGATTATTTTTCTTACTCTATGAGAAAATGTTTTGTATGTCTTGCATGGAATCAGGGTTATTAGTTAACTAAAACCAAAACCATAAAACATTTGTTACTTGAAATCAAATAAATGTTAACTGAGACAAATTATATAAATATTAACTCAAGTTAAATTATATATATTAAACTTATTTTATTTCAGCTAGTCCCCAAGGAAACATTTCTCATTTTCCATTTAGTTAACAATGTTCAACAAATAACAAAACACTGAACTAAGAAATTATAAAAACAATTATAACTAATAAAAATGACAAAACACAAAAAATACTAAAACTAACAAATATTAAAACAGAAAATAGAAAAACTAATTCCAAAAAGCAATAAAAACGTATAGCATCTTATGCTAGTAGTATCACAACATTTAGCTTTTTGTCATTTTGCTTCTCCAGTAAATGTATATTTGTGTAAGGATGTTTAAATGATATTTGTATTGGAAAACAAGACACAAATACAGAGGAATAACTTTTTTTTTGGCTGTAATTGCATGCATGCATGCATAAAAATAAATAAATAAATAAAATCCGTGTTTGCTATAATATAAAAGTTGCATCTATGAATTAAAACTGTGTGTGTTTGTTTTGTTTTGTTTGTTACTTAATAAACCCTGAACAAGAGAAAGTTGAAATCCTAGCGATCAGGACAGCAGAATTGAAAAGTCGTTATAACGGAGGCCCAACTAGCGGTGAAGTTTCTGAATGTGCATCATGGGAATATGGCGGCGAGGACAGAGAGAGGGATATAAACAGATGAAGCAGGAGGAGAGAGTCACAGATGTGCGTGAAGAAGCCCGAGGCGTCATGAGTCTGATGAAGAAGACTGCTGCTGAGAGAAGGATATCTGGATGGGTCTCTGTCTGTCCCGAGCCATGCTATCCGAACAGAAGTGTGTGCTCTGCTGAGATGAAGCACTTCTGCAAACAGCTGATGAGTTAAAAAGAGAATAAATGTGGAGCGCTGCCACTGGCTTCGTCCAGAGAGAAGACAAGCTGACAATGAGAAGAAGCAGCATGTAGATGTTTATATCTGTGACATATTATTGGGATTGTTCTTTTCATCAAATAAAGCTTGAGGAAATATAATCTATTTAGGGCTCTAAACTCACACTGGGAACAAAACATTTGTGACCCTGGAGCACAAAACCAGTCATTAGGGTCAGTTTTGGAAATTGAGATGTATACATCATCTGAAAGCTGAATAAATAATCTTTCCATTGATGTATGGTTTGTTAGGATAGGATGATATTTGGCTGAGATACAACTGTGGTCTCGACCACTCGGACACACTAATTTTTAATTTTTTTGATTAACAAACAATTATTCATAGATTAACAAATCGTCACAGTCCCCTCATCCAAGAGACTGGATGCCAGGGCTTCGCTTGAACAACATCCCCCACCTTGATCACCATTACAACTAATCATGATATCACTGGTTTATGGCCTAAAAGGAATGCAGGGGAGAAACTCCCTCATTTTCCTCATGAGAAAGACACACAATGCCCAGAGAAATGGACTGTTCTCTAATTAATTCATAGGAAAACCTTTCTTTGATTGAATACCCATATCCTTTGGTCATTGTGTATACCATTACTGTCTTGTATATTGTCTGTTGTAGTGTATGCTGTTTTATTCATGTTATCATAGACCAATATAACCTCACCTATTTCATGTCTAGTATCTATGAATTCGCCTTCTTATGATCGAAACAAGTGTGTATATTATATGCTGATACCTATGCAACATATTGATGTTCTAATAATCTGTACTAATTCGTGCCTCAACACTCCAGCGAATTACATATGCAAAATAACATGCTTACAGACAAAGAGTCATAAAAAACCCCAGTATTTCCAACCTCCCGCTTGGGATTTCAGCCTTCCTCATTGGACGAACCCATCTTGAGAGGCGTGAATCTCTGCAGGCTTTAAAAGGCCACACTCCATGTGACCCGCCCCAGTCGGTGGTTCAGGGAGATGCTAAAATGAAGATGTGAGAAACGCTCCAGGATACCAAAGCTCGTGCCAGGCTCCGGCCTAGTCCTTTTCATTCATCAAGTGATTCTGACTCAAACTAGCTCTTTCTCATCAACCAACTTCAGCAAGATCTTGGGGCCTTAAGATTGCATCAGGAATCTTTTTCAGACATACGCAAGTATCAACCTTAGTCGATTTAATTGATGCATTAAATATCAGTTACACCTTTTTACAAAGGTGCGTTTGAACTAAGAATCTGACGTTTTCCCTCAGGTTTTAGATCGGCTGAATATGCAAAATGGATCCATAAATGTCATTCCTTATGTCTCTTTCTTTAGTGCTAAACTTTAACCCTTTCCTATACCAACTGTATGTGTGTGTGTGTGTATGTGTATGTTAGACCGGCTTAATGTGTTTATGTAGTATGTTAGACTAGTTTAAGTGTTTATGTAGTTAATAAAACCTTACTTGTATCACACTTGACGTGTTCATTGTTTACTCATAACCGGAGTCAATAATCATGCAGATTACGTTACAAACTTATAGAATTGTACGGTAAGAAAGTTATTTCCCTTAACCAGAAAATTAACAACTTAGAATTGACAGACAGTTGACCCTAATAGGTCAAGTAAATACTTACATGATCTAAAAAATATTAATAATAATCATGTAAGAGTTATGGTTAATATTCAATTGTCCGATGAGCGGATTAGTACAGATTTTGTGGCGAATGCGGGATGATAAAACGAAGTTAGAGGTTTAAACATGGCAACTTAAAAGTGTGTGCTTTGATAGCCAGGTTAAAATAGGACTGTGACTTCAGCGCCGGTGTCCTATTGCTGGCTTGTGGAGATGCGATAAAGTGGGGGTTTGAATGGTACAGGCTATTATATTGTGAGCTCTTTATGTATTTCATGTTAATGGCTAATCGGTTTGTAAAAAAAAGGGAAATCTGATTTTAGCAAAGAAATCCTAATTTCAGTATTAAAGCATAAATATGTCCTGACAAAGCGTAAGTCTGAATTTCAGCTCAGCGGCATGTCCAAACTGTGCCATTAATGTATTAATCTGTTTTAGTGAAGAAATCCCAAAATTGCAGTATTGTTTAAATTGTTCTTTGAAGAAGAAATCTCAGTGCAGTTATATCAAGGTAGATTTGATTGATGCTCCCCTTTCTACAGCATAAAAGCCTTATAGTTATAATTAGATTGAAGCAATTAATCTACACTTTGACTGCATATATACAAACAACCTGGTGGTCATTATGTGTTTCACTCGCTGAGTGAAATTAAAAGGGTAATACTGTACTTTAGTACTCATATATGAGGCAAACATAACTACATATATGTATAAACCGGTTTTAACTTACAGTAAACAAGTTTTGTAATTCTTTAAACAAGTGCAAAAAGTTTATTGTTACATTAGAGAAGCAATCACAGAAGTGCTTATTTAATGCAACAACTCTTGAAGGCCTGAAAGCACCACGTTCTAAAACTGTAACTTTTTAAAATAGACAGACATTAAACTGCATTAATTACACAGGCATGCATTGGTTACCGTGACAACAAATTGTCACAGGAAGTGCTAACTTCACAAAGCACAACACGCCATGTTTGTAAACAAAACATTTGAAGCAGCTAAGCTAACACGACTTAGCATAGTTCATTTTAGGCTAAGCTACCAAATAGCTTTAACAATAAGGGGTTAACACTCTTTAATTGAAGCTCTTAAATACAGATGTGTGTGTGCAGTGTGAAGCAATTTGAATTTAACCTAATCCCTGTTTTCTGATTTTCCCCTTTCTTTTCATTCTTTTTCTATGTTTCTCAATCTTCAAATCGTCTCAGCGAATTTAACTAACTTAGATGTATCCTTCCTGAATACTATTGCTCAGTTACTAGTTAATTAAACCTAAATTTAATTACATTTTAACTGTCTATCTAGAGATGACTCATTAAGTTATTGGGTGTTTTTAGTAACACAGTAAATAACACGCTATGGAGGGCGGGGCACACACATGGCAAAATCCCAGCATGGGAGCTGAACAAGCAGCAGCTGTGACCAGACATGGTGTGTTGCCCAACACAAATCAGTTAATCACGAGTGCTACTGATTGTTCCTAATATCAGATTGATTACCCTGTTTTAATAATAGAAGTCAGCTAATTTTAAATCCATTTACATGTATGCCCCCTTGATGTTCTCTCTGAACCTCAAAAGGAACCAGAAACACTTCTATTTTTGATTTGTTTATTATCAAAAATAATCAGCATAATCTGAATAAAAATGCTCTCCTTTTCCTTCTGCTTTACCCTTTTCTCCTTCATACCTCAGAGAATAAGCCTGTTGGGGAACCGTCAGCAAAATCTGAGTGATAATTTGACAATAATTTAACAGTAGTCTTAAATCATCAATCAAAATCCTGTTTACGTCCTTTTAAGCAAAACATATGCTGACCCAAAACCTATCTTAGCATTCACACTCTGTTTGATCTTGTAGTAGTCTCTAGCCCTTACTCTCAACCCCAGTGTGTCAAAACGTTGCAGATGCACAGACTAACTGCCCAGAATGCAGAACAAAGAGGGCTGGCCAGGAGTTGTGAGGAACACCCCCAGTTACCCAGGCACGACGACCACCTACTGAGCCGAAAGCGGCTGGACGTGGAGAGGGGTGTGCCTCAGACTCAGGTCTCGGGCGAGAGTTGTGGCTACAAAAGCTCGCCAAGGTCATTATCTTCCTGGCCCACAACCTCATGGGTCTGAAACAGGAGGTAAATGATCTCAAGCAACAGATCACAGCGGTAGCCCACAAGGACCCCAGCAAATGGAGCTACAGGAGGAAATCAATAGATTTAAAAAGGCTCTGACAGCTGCTGAACAGCAAGAGCACCTGGAAAAGGTAGCCAGAAAGGACCTGGAAAGGAAACACCCCACACAAAATTACTATTAAAGCAGCAAATTCTGAGCTCTTAGACAAAGTTGCCAGAATTGAGACTCTGATCCAGCAGCTGAACAACACTCAAGACAAACTTGACATGGTCCAAAGAGAAATCAGGTACTCTTATAGGCTGCAAAAGAAAACACAGTGGGAGAAACACCCTACTCCTGCATCCTCACTCAGCAGTGCAAAACTCCCTCAGGTGCACGAAGCTACGAAGGGGGGAGCCAGCACTTTCTGCTTAACTCAGCAGACAGACCCATAATACCTCCAGCAACCACAGAGAGGAGGGGGTCCCTTCCAAGCATCCCTGCAGCAGCGCATGATGCGACCCCCAGAAACTTTGACAAGCTAACCAGAAAACAATAGTTTCCTACTTTATGCAGTACGAGCAGTAATTTAGAACGGTGGAGTCGTTTTAAACATTGCTTGCAAGCAGACCCAGTAATCAATCTTATGTGTCTGTCTCATAAGTTAGTAACTTCTTCTCCATGCGCATACCAGTTCCTGATCAAAACCAGATAAAATTATAGTTTGAATGTACCTTACTGCGAGCAGTAAGAAGTTTTTCAGGCTATAATGTGTTTAAATCGTACGATAAGAAACTAACCTGACTTTAGCGAAGAAATCCTAATTTCTGTGTTAGTAGAGCACAAGTCTATTTTCTGACGACGAAATCTCAGGATTAGCAGCTCATATAAATGGTACCAGAATAAATCGGTCTGATTTTGGGCGAAGAAATCCCCTTCTTCAGTACTGTGTAGGTGATCTGAGCGATGCTCCTCATTTCACTGATTTAAGGCCATATTATGTGTTACGTATCATTGTATTAATATTGATCCGCTCATGTGAAACATTTACATAACCTCTTATACATGCACGCACCAGTTTCTGATCAAAATCAGATAAAAACTATAGCTTGAATGTGCCTTCCCACAGGTATTAGAAAGTTTCAGTGCTATAATGTTTTTAAATCGTACGATAAGAAACTAACCTGATTTTAGCGAAGAAATCCTAATCTCTGTTGTTAGTGGAGCATAAGTCTATTTTCTGACGACGCAATCTCAGATTAGCAGCTCATATAAATGGTACCAGAATGAATCGGTCTGATCTTGGGCGAAGAAATCCCCTTTTTCAGCACTGTGTAGGTGATCTGAGCGATACTCCTCATTTCATTAATTTAAGGCCTTATTATGTGTTACGTATCATTGTATTTCATTATGACTCGCTCATTTGAAACATTTACGTAAAATTAATGGTGTTATTCTAGCGTAGCTAACTACGAATCCACCATTGCCTGTGAAGTGAATGTGCTGTTTTGATTAATGAATAAATTTGTATGGGACATGCATGAGTTTACCATGCATGCTCACAGCAGTGCAAGTCTGCTCCACTGCACCTGTTGTGAGCTTGCATTGGTCTCCTAGCAACACGTGACCCAGGAAGTGTGAGCAGACTCTTCCGGTTAATCTGACAACAGCATTCACTTCACAGACCTGTGTGTCAACAAAGAATTGCGTGTAACTAACGCTAACTCTTAAGCTAAGCCCTTTACTTCAACTGCTAGCTGTTAGCATCTGACTAACACTTAGATAGGCTGTAAAGTGTAACTTTAACCAACCCTCTCTCTCCCTCTCTCTCTCCATCTCTCTCTTTATTTTTGTTTTGACTTTATTCTACCTCTTTTTAATTTTATTGCATTTATTTACATTTGTTTAGCACAAATGTACCAATTCAGCGAAATTGATTTGTATTAAATTTGAGATTTAATTAAATCAAATTTTTTTATTTTTTTATTTTTTTATATTTTTTTTTATTGGTATTTTGTTTATTTACTTTCCCCTTTTAATTTTCTACAGCTCTTAGGACCCCTTTTTTTTTATTTATTTTAATATTGTTTTTGTTTTGTTTGTTGTTTTTAACTTTTACTTATTTTAGTTATTTTACCATCACCATCGTCGTTTTTGGATAGGTTTACAGTAGTTCGAGCAACTGTTGTTTCTTTAGCGAGTTATACAGGTTATTAGTAGCATAATCCCTGTTTCCTCTCTACTCTCCTCACGCCTCAGTGCCAGGCCTAAAACGTTGAAGGGCAGCTACCATTGCAAAACAATGTAGGCTAACATAAAACTAGAAACAATGCCCACTGTTTCTTTTTCTTTTGACGAAGGTATTTGGTGGGTCCCTGCTAGTTCAGCTAACAGCCTAACCCTAGGGTTATGAAGTCTATGGCAGCATCACACACAAGTGAAACCTGATTAGCCATATCTCTTAGAAACAAAACTAAAATAGGTAAAAAATGTTCCTTTTTTTTTTGAGTTAATCTTATTTTATTTCAGTTTCGTCATAGTGACCAAACCCGTGAACCATCAGTAGTATAGCCCCGTCATCAGCTGACCCCTGCTTACGGCCCTCAACAAAGTTACTCAACCCCCCCCAAAAAAAAAAACTCTTCCTTTGTGTTCACGAACAAAAACACATAGCACCTTACCTCACTAGCTGCATCCCACCAGCTAGTCATACCTTACACGGCTTACACAGCCATTCCCCATAGAGATAGATTAACACCTCTGTACGTACCTGCATTTGCCGTGTGTCTCTCTCTCTCTGTTGTTCCCACAAGTGTGCCAGTATGTCGCAGACATTCCACAGACATCCAGCCCTGGCAGCTCACCAGGACCACCTGGACACTCAGTAGAGCACTGTAATGGACATCATTCAGCTCAAAGCAGCCAACGACCTGCCATGGCAAAGAAAGGAACAGCGAGACTGCGACATAAGCGAACAATTGACCAGCATCATACTCTACTCGGCCACACCAGCAAGGGCCTCAGACAGGAGGTATATGAGCTGAAACTGAAAGTCACAGAATTCTGCAGAGAACTGACACCTGCTCAAAGAGAGAAAGCTCAGAACGGATGCAAAGAACCTCACCGGATGGTGCGACAGAAAGAAATCACCAGTCTGCACAGAGGCTCTAACAGCTGCTCAACACCAAGCGCCGCTGGAAAAAGCCATCACACAGGACTTGAAAAGAGAACTGTTTCACACAAAGTCACTCTTAAAACAACATATGTGGAACTAAATGAGAGAGACACCACATCTAAGGCCTTACAAGGCCACCTGCATACAGACAGAGCTGAGGTCCAAACCCTGACTAAGCAATTAGAAAGGAGCTTGACTTGGATCAGAAAGAATTTAAACAGTCCTAACAACTGCGCATAGACCTAAGCAAAAGACATCAGGTTGAACACCACGTCGCCAGCAGTGCACGCCCTCCATGCCTGTGCACAGCTACGAAAGGGGGAAAAGGGAGCCAAAGCCTTCGCTTGACACTTCACAAGTCAGATTCAGAAAATCTGCAGCGGAAACAAAAAAAAAAAAAAAAAAATTTCAGGCGAACCGAAGCAACGCAACGAGGTGAATTCAGTGTCACAAATGAACTGAAATATGCTTGCAGACCACAAGGCGAACAGATAGGGAAAACACGAAACAGAACTTCTCCTGGCCAGCAGGCCCACCCCCTCAGACAAGAGTCTGAACCTGCGAGGGGGGGGGAGAGCCACTGTTAACACGTCACCAACCAGCAGCCACAAGAGGGTGGGGCAGGGACCTCTCCAGAGCATCACTGCAGACACACACACCGTGTGACCCCACAGACCCCAACGAGCTGGCCAGAGACAACACATCTGGCAACCTAAATACTCTCAGACCCAGAGTCTGAACACGGACTGATCGCTGCCCCAGACACCAAGCAGGGCCGGCATGAAACTCCCCATGCTTACTACCACAGACTTTGACAAACTTACTCCAAGCTCACAATTACCCTGGGATGGCGGAGGACACCAGCGGCAAGAAGGCACCTAGGCATTAGGGCCTGCCGCACAATGCCTAATAAACAGCTGCGTAACCTGACACAGAAGACCTTTAACAAGCACAAGGCCTCCACTAAAGGTGATTGTCAAACCCCACTGAGTCTGAACTACACAACTCAGAATCCAAAGCGGGCACCAGAAGGCACCCGGCATTGCCACAATGCAAAACCCTTCTAAAGAAAGCCCCTAGCCAGAAGAGGACAAATCCATCACCATGGCAACAGACCCAGGTACCAGACCAACCACTGGGAAAAGGCGTCCTCATCCGGCAAACACCACGGTATGTCCAACAGCACTCCACCACAACATCCTCCTCCACACAAAGGAGGCTACACAAGGACAGCTGGACAAGCCTACCTCTGGGTTACAGGAGCTGCTGAAACTCGCAAAAGAGCTCCTTGAACAAAAAACTCAACTAAGGAGTATTGAGAAGGACAAACCTCTGACACCTTGCCTGCTGCAACACAGCATCAGGCCCCTCCAAGGTAGGAGCATCCCTTGAAACCGGTCGACCCCCCCAGAAGCAGCCAGACAACGTTGGATTGAGAAACGGGCCCACATGCCCAACAGCGAAAGCTCTACCAACACAACTCAGGCAAGATCAAGTCGGTGCCGCCACAAGAGCCAACCGACACCGCAAACATCAGATTTCTAGTGACGTTCGGGCAGAAAAGAGAGCTAACAACCACCTGCTGCTCTCCTGCATCATCACTAGGTCAGGCGGACTCTGCACGCTCCAAAATCTCCATAACAATTACCTGCAAACCCTGGAACCACCTGCACTCTCACCAATGAGAGTCTAACCCGGCTGTCCCACATAACGGGTACCACAGATAGCCTACTGGCCAACAGCATCAACAAAAACATCCTACCCGGACTAAATCACTTCAGGATGACAGGTGACACAGCCTCGACTCCTGCTGCATAAGCTCGAGGACCCACTCATTGCTACATCCTACATCACCACAGCACACCACCAGTCAGCATCCAACACGGCACCAACAGCCCAAAACCACCACTGGCTCCCAGCCGTGAGGGCCAGGTGTGTGTTCGATTGTTCTGCAACTTTGACATCGCTCGTTGTTGTCTATTCTACGGACAACAACGCTCGAAAGGGGGGAAATATGTAGTGTCTCGACCAATCTGACACATTAATTTTTATTTGATTTAACAAATCAAGTATTCATTAGATTAACAAACGTTCACCGACCCCTCAATCAAGAGACTGGAGGCCAGGGCTTCGCTGACCCACCATCCCCGCCTTGGTCACCATGACAACTAATCATGATAGCACTGGTTTTATGGCCTAAAAGGAATGCAGGGGATAAACTCCCTCATTTTCCTCATAAGAAAGACACGTAATGCCCAGAGAAATGGACTGTTCTATAATTAATTCATAGGAAAACCTTTATTTGATTGAATACACATATCCTTCAGATCATTGTGTATACCATTAATGTTCTTGTATATTGTCTGTTGTAGTATATGCTGTTTTATTCATGTTATCATAAACCACTAGTTAATAAAACCAATATTTCATGTTAAGTCGATTATGAATGCGCCTTCTCGTATGATTCGAAACAAGTGGAATTATATGCTGATACTAGGCAACATATTATGTCAAGAATCTGACTAATCGTGCCTCAACACGCCAGCGAATACATATGCAAAAATACCAGGCTTACAGAAAAAGAGTCATAAAATCCCCAGTATTTCCAACCTACCGCTTGGAATTTCAGCCTTTCTAATTGGACAAGCCCAACTTGAGAGGCGTGAATCTCTGCAGGCATTAAAAGGCCACACTCCATGTGACCCACCCAGTCGGTGGTTCAGGGAGATGCTAAAATGAAGATGTGAAAAACGCTCCAGGATACCAAAGCTCGTGACAGGCTCCGGCCTAGTCCTTTTCATTAATCAAGTGATTCTGACTCAAACTAGCACTTTCTCATCAACCAACTTCAGCAAGATCTTGGGGCTTAAGATTGCATCAGGAATCTCTTTCAGACATACGCAAGTATCAAACTAGTCGATTTAATTGATGCATTAAGTTTCAGTTACACCTTTTTTCAAGGTTTGTTTGAACTAAGAATCTGACGTTTCCTCAGGTGTAGATCTGCTGAATATGCAAAATGTTCCATAAATGTCATTCCTTATGTCTCTTTCTTTAGTGCAAAACTTTAACCCTTTACTATACCAACCTTATGTGTGTGTGTGTGTCTGTATGTTAGACCGGTATAATGTTTTATGTAGGATGTGGAGACTAGTTAAGTGTTTATGTAATAAAACCTTACTTGTATCACACTAGACGTGTTCATTGTTTACTCATAACCGAAGTCAATAATCATGCAGATTTACGTTACAAACTTATAGAATTGTACAGTAAGAAAGTTATTTACTTTAACAGGAAATTAACGTTCTGAGAATTGACAGACGGTTGGCCCTGAGTGGTCAGCTAAATATCTACAGTGGATCTAAAATATTACTAATTAATCAGAATAGTTATAGGTAAATATCATATTCCCATGAGCTGATTCGATACACAACTATTTGAAAATATAGAATCTGAGGGGGCAAAAAAAAATCAAAATATTTAGAAAATCGCCTTTAAAGTTGTCCAAATGGAATTCTTAGCAATGCATATTACTAATCAAACATTAAGTTTTGATATATTTACGGTAGGAAATTTACAAAAAAATTTAATGGAACATGATCTTTACTTAATATCCTCATGATTTTTGGCACATCATTTTGACCCATACAATGTAGTGTTGGCATATTGCTACAAATATTTACCCCAGCGAGCTAACTACCGACCATCTGGCTCCCACCCAAGCTAGCGGTCGCAGACGAGAACAATAGCGTTCATTAGGATCATTTATCATGCTAGTGAGCTCAATTTACTTTTGCTTCCATCACGAGACCTGCTCATTAGGATTCTGAACAGCACTAGTGAGCATGGCACACAACACCAGCTCGACGGCAAATGAGAGACTCCTCCGAAGCGGAGGGAAAGATTGAGTAGGTCGAGCGCTAGCTCTGAGCAATGCTAATGGAAGTGCAGCGGTTGGGCTGCAGCGAGCGACTGAACATCCCTGATAACTCAGCAGCAGATGTCTTTGTTGCCGGAGCAGCGGGAACCTGCGCCTCACACTGCATTCATTTGCCTGCCAGCTGCGAGTTTAGCAGCAACTTTTCATCTCATCTGTCGGCGCAGACACCAGCACAAAGTTTTCACAATTAGCAAGATTCAGAAACCGACAGTTTCGTAACTGGTCTGCGTGGGATAAACCATCTCAACCACTGTCACACTATATAGTGTATATGTACAGACTAGAAGTTGAATTGAAGTGATGTAGACTCAACTACTAAGAAACAAAGTCTGCCTCTAAAGCTGGATCAATGAGCGACATCAGGACCTGCTTTCGCTTACAAAGAGTTGATGAAAAAAGTAACATTCTGTCGTTACAAGCCCATAAACCGTCATTTTTGGTGAGAAATTTTGTTTGGTCAGTCTTCTTTTATGCAGCTATAATGAAAGGAAGTTTTAAGATGAGAAAAACGGTCACAACAGCAGCTTAAAAGTATTATAACAATGGTCCAATCCTGCATTGTACGGCAATCTGAAGTCATTTGTACTGCTTTCATGAACTGAATAAAAAGGATAAAATTCACTACTAATCTCGTGAACTTGTGCTTTTTGACATTTAAAACTCAATAACTTTCATTATGTAAAACAGGATTTGCATCTTTTGTTTTCCACTGTAGGTTGTCACCCTGCACACATTTAAAGACACACAATCTCTTGTTGTCTGTAGTGTTACACAGGAACATACTATAATAATATATGAATTGTTTCAAGCACCATTATATATGCTTAGGCTGTCAGAGAAAACTTGATCAATTGCACAAATGAAAATGATAACAACACAATTAACTATGACTGGGTAAAAAAAAACAAAAAAAAAACAAGCATTTTAAGGTAGGCTTTAAGAATGATGTGATTAAATCTAAAAATAATTAATATTTGACACATTGCAGTTGTGGTGAATTAAGTGCAATCTACTGTGATGTTACATGCAAATATGTCTAGATATGCAAACACGACAAACATGGATAAATGGCTTGGAAAAGGGAAAAAGTGTAAAACTATTAAATAATTCGGCATAGCTCGTCTTTTATTATTAGTCCCTTCCACACAGAAATTCAGGAAAACTTCTTAAATAAAACTGTAACTCAGTCATGCTTGAGACGTGGGACAAAACCGGTCCAGCAAGGGTAACTGCTATTACGTTCAAAATAAAAATATTTAATTTAATGTCATGAGGGTAAAATTTAGAATGTATTAACCAATTCCACCTTCAATTTAATGTTTCTATTATTTACCAAATCTGTGTTCTAATGTCCTCTCACTACTGGGGTCTAACCAGTGTTGTCATAGATAGGGTTCAAGCCATCATATGCATAAAAGGATATAAAACTTGGGTGTTCTTTAACGAGAAAAAAGAGATGGTTTTAAGCAATCGCAACAATTAACAAGAGCTCCTATCAAGCAAGGTTGTTTTTCAATGACGCTGCATGTTTATAAGATAGATTTAAAGTGCTGTCCCCACCTGTTTTGTCAACACGTTCAAGACGTTCAATAAATGTGTAAAAACTCAGGGAATATAAGGGGCAGTGGTCTCGCCTCTAAAGGACCCTCGCACATTAACCTCTTGCAGAGACAGCAGTTGTCGACAGGCTCTGCTAAGGTTTAGTTTTCGAATATTTAAATCCTTAATGTAATGTTACTGTGCTGAAAGCATGAATGGCACACACATCCTCAATTTTGAGGAAAATTTGAAAATTTAGATAATTGTATTCTCTGAAGCAGGTTCCATCAGCATCTAGCATCAACAGAAACAAATAAAATGGCTACTACATGAACTTCACTGGTTTGTGAACGGAATGCCAATTTGTCACCACCGCCGATCTTGGTTTCCAGTGATAATCACAATACGTCAATGTGGACTGTGAATAAAAGTTTATAATCAATACATACTCATGTTGCTGTGGTTTGTTTAATACAGTAATTGAGATGCAATGTATGTGAGAGTTACAATATTACACATTCAGTTTTCGTCACACCGTCAGATGTCCCGTCAGTGCCTAATTTGAAATATTCATCTGCTTATTTGATGTTGTGGGAATGTTGGTTCCAATGTGATAGTGTAATCTGTGTGTTAACATCAGAATGTGTTTTTTGAAATGTTAAAAACATCTTGAATTCTGTTAAAGATAAAGCTGAAATTATATTACACAGTCCAAGGTAAAAAAAAGAAAAGCATATTTTGTTAAAAAAGAGAAAAGTTGGGAGGTTGTATCAAAGCATAGCTCAGTAGCTTAGTACACATAAGATACATAAATGTAGTTTCATTTGCCTGAGTACAAGGTTTTATTTTTTCAATGTTGCACCCTGTTTTGTCCCACTTCTCAAGAATGACTGAACTGATTGTGATTATATTCATTCACACTGCCAGGGCTTTTCCATATTCCTCACATTTATCCCTTACAGCCCCGTGATCATCTGATGTATCACCGGAAGCTCATACCGTTGAGCTCGCGGTTCATTTCAGCGGATGGTAAGTAGGTCGCAGCGTCACTCCCATTCACAGAGATTGCTTAAATGTGTAGTACTTAAGTTGCAGCCACATTACCATTGTTTGGTTCATATTCTTGGGCGAAATCCAGTAGTTTCAACAAGAATATACGCGATTTCGCTTGAGAGCGAAAAATCCAGGATTGAGTAGGTTACGATGATTTGACGGATTGATCAACACAGATGTGCTTTGAAAGTGGTTTACTGTGCTTCTTACACCTTTGGCAATAGACAATGAACCTTTTTAGCATGCGAAATGATGCCGATTGTTACCGCACCTTTTTAACCAATTTAACATTAAAGAAAATAAAAACATTAGCTAGCCGATCAAGTACTATAATGTGAACATGATAAATGAATAAAAAAATATATTTTTCTGTCCTCATTTACTGTATGCTTCAGCCGGACGTTTCCACAAGGGCTCACCAAAAACATTCTTGCTTCATCATAACAGAGCACATTCCTTTCTTCATACAGAGTCAGTATGACGTTGTGTGCAGTAAAGAGATTTTCTATGCTGTGGATGATAAAAGGTTCTTGATTAAAGCGAGGATGTTGAATTTGACTCGGAGGAACGTGGAGCGAGAGGATTGATCTTGAGGGAGTGTTACTGTCTCTCAGCGCTGCCCTGTGAATAATGGCATGTCCATCAGAGAGGATCTTGGGCCCTCGCCGGGATTTACTCGGGCGGTAATACATAAGCTGGGGACAATAAATGATTCATAATGTATAGTTTTGGCTCAGTAATTTCAGCTGTTGTACAAGGAACAGTATTAAAGCAATTCCACACTATGGGCTCCATCCATGACAGCAGCTATTGTCATACGGTGTCTCTGAGGAGAGCCGTCCTCCGCTTATACATATTCACACGACATCTCTATAAGAAGCACAGAGAACTCGTCATGGGCGGGTTCTGTAATTGCTGCAAATCATGTGTTTCCAGTGTTGTAACCCTTCAGCGGACAGGATAGATGGACTAATGCTGCTAATAATACTAACAGAGTGTTTTTGTGTCTACACAGAGACAGCGTTTTCTTTACAGTTAGGGCAGATGCAACTGTCTAGGCTTCAGATTGGACTTAATGTGCTATTTCATTCTGAATTTGACGCATATTGTTTCATCTCAGTCTAGAGCAGAATGCATAAGCCTCATTCACTCTGATATTGAAGTACAATACAACAGTAGATTTACCTCCAGTCACTGTATTTGCATATTTACACATGTACAATACACTATGATGGAAGTTTGTAAGTTTGCATCACCCTTGGCTTCATCTACAAAAACCCAATAGCATTTTTCCCCCCATTAGCTTTTGGATTATTGCAGAAAATAAGCTCTGTGGTTTTGATAATCTTCACAAATGAACACAACTCATAATACAATTACCAAAAGTAAACCACAACTGCTGCAGTCTGTATTCAAAAACATTTTCCCTGGAAGTGTGAGTTAGGAATAGAATAGTTTGCAAGAGCGCAATTATAAACATAATAAAATATAAAAAATACTAGGGTGTACAGCATTAAAAAAATATCTAATATTCAACTCTAGAAAAAAGTGCAACACTCAAACCTCGTTCTACAAACATAAATGTAAAATATTTAAACTCCATGTCTTTAAAAATAATGCCATTTCAGCCAACAGGTCAGAAGAAGGCCTTGAAGTTGGCCAAAATATCTTTGTTTTTATTTGTTTGTAGAGTGAGCGTTGCACTTTTTTTCCTAGAGCAGAATTACACATATCTTGAGCTTGTGTTTGACACAGACCTTATTTCAGCATTTCACCAAAAATAATGACGAAGGAACCGGAAGTGCAGAAATGCTCGTTTCCAGGTTTTGGCATACGAAAACCTCATCCCTGTAGCACTCTATTCTCTAATGTGGTTTTTTTTTAATCTGATGTCACATCGCTTATTATCGCCATCTCTGTGTAACTCAACACTGAGCTCGATCAATTAACCGGCCGTTAATCAGCTGCGATGACATCATGCAAACGGTTCTGTATTTGCGTTGGCTCCGGCTGGAAGGAGTGATTCAGTAAAGACCGTTTTCCTGGAGAAATGCATAGTTTTAACAAATAATCCTCTGCTAGTCTGTTTTTAATGGAATTTATAGCTTCATTCATTACCCTTTTTGGGTTATAAATGCTAAATACAAAAAAAAAAAAAAAAAAAAAAAAATAAAGAGCATCTTTTTGGGTCCCGGCCGCTTGGCGCTGATGATTTATGGGGCTGATTGGGCTCTGATGCTGTCTCAGCGAGGTGTGACATTTCATAATATTTATAGCTCTGGCACATTAAGGGCTTCCCTCTGAAGGTGACCGAACACTCTTCCCTCAGCTCCTTAATTAATGCAATCCGCTGCTTGCTCTGATGTCTAATTTATCCACTCCGTAGTGTCGGACATGCCCAGAACAGCACCGGACACTGCAAAACACACCATAAACACACAGCTCTTCCCAGAGACAGATCCTCTGCTGAGCGAAACCAGAGACGGTTCCACACCAAAGCACTGAATCTTTAATATTTTATCGATCCGATCTAAACCTTCAGCCCAAAGTGGCAATTAAAATTCAATTAAACTGACTGAAAGCATCATATTAAATTTCAGCTCTTTACGAGCTCCCCGCTAATGCTTCAGGACAAATCTCAAACATAATCACACTCTTTTCAAATTATATGATCTCGCTCGCTTGCTATAAAAGTGACACGTTTAGGTATACTTCCAATAACTCTTTAACTATGACCCTCTAATGAATACTATTTCATAGCCCTTAAATCAGTTATTATTGGGCATTTTAATAAAGCTAACCGAGTGCTATTGTTTTACATGCTATTTTAATTTTGCGCTTCCGTTCGGCCGGATTCCTCTTCCGCAATCAGAAGAGGAATTGTTTTGATCTGAACTACTGTATTAATATGCTTCAGCAGAATCACAGAGAGTTTCGAGTCTAGAAATAATTGATGACTCTGTTCGTTGCATGCGCCGCTCGAGCAGTAAACTTCAGAACGTCGTTTTTCATCTGAAGCTCAATGATGTGCTGAAATCCTGTGATCGCTTCTGAACAAATAACAAAACTTTACATTTCCAAACAAAATATGTCTGCTCTTCACTCCGTCGCTAAGGAGAGGTTGATACATGTTTCCAGGGTGTTGCTAAGGTATTATGCATGGTTGTTAGGTGTGTTCTTCCTCGCTGGAGTTCATGAATCCTGAATCCTCGATCTGTGTGTGTGTGTGTGTGTGTGTGTGTGTGTGTGTGTGTGAGTGTGAGTGTGTGTGTGTGTGTGGTGGGTGTGTATGTTGTTGTTTGTGTGTGTGTTTGTGTGCGTGGCGTGGTGGTTTGTGTTGACCAATGTCCCCACAAAGATAGTAAAACCTTAAATTTATGACATTGCGGGGACCGGCCTACTGAAAAAAAATTATTAAAAATAGTAAATGATGTTTATCTGAACAGGTTTTCTGTAAGGGGTAGGTTTAGGGTTAGGGGAGAGAAAATATTGTTTGGTCAGTATAAAATAATAGAAGTCTATGGAAAGTCCCCACAATTCACAGAAACAAACATGTGTGTGTGTGTGTGTGTTTTCAGCTGTTTTCTGGTCCAGCAGGTGAAACGTGCATCTGATCACACTCTCCTCATCAACACACATGATCTGGGCAATCATTCAGTGTTTTGCATTCAATTTCATAACCAGGGTTTAATTACATGCAGTTCTGGGAGTATCTGGACAACATTTGCATGAAGAGAGGGACGAAGATGCAGGACTGTGCAGAACAAACCAAAACACCTGTCCTCAGATGCTATGTTCATTGTTTACAGAAAAAAAATCTGACATTAATTTGATCTCAAACTGATTAATTAGCAGAAGTTACCTGCTTGACGTCATTAACAACACTTCATTCCAGTGTAGTTCGAACGCCGGAGGTGCGAAAAAGTTCCTATGCTTTTGGGAAACATTCATGACTAGTTAGTTTCTCGTACGGTAGTTATCAGTGAGTTACATTGTTGTTTTGCATTCAATTTCATGAACAGGGTTTAATTACATGCAATTCTGGGAGTATCCGTACAACAGTTATGAGAAGAGAGATGGGGAAAGTCCTGAAATTTCAGACTAATCTGCAGGACTGTGCTGAACAAACGCAACACCTGTTTGGAAGCGCATGCATGGTTTTGTGAAGACGAGTGCTGTTTGTCAGTGTAAGAGTCGAAGAGCTCCAGACGTGTGAATGAAACGCATGGCCTGCAGCTCTCTCTCTCTCTCTCTAAATGAGATGCATGACTCTATTCTGCAGCCCGGTGTCTCGTCTCCTTTTAATTCTGTTTGAGTACATGCCTCAGTCATCTTGCCTTTTATTGACTCAATCTCGGGAAGCAACGTCGCTTTCCATAACTCGCACATCAGGCCTGTCCTCCATACCCTACTCAGTAATTTAAAGCCTTTATAGAATCGCAATTTCAGGGCTGGCTGCTTGTTTTTCTAAAATGTACTCAAGGAATTAGTTACTCCAGCCACAAATCAGACAAATTTATGCACGGTTGTAATGCGGTTTATGGCCTCACGGTACATTGCTTCAAAAACAGCAGATGTGAAATTGTGACAAATATAATGAGGGGTTTTTCTGCCGTATTCTCTCTCCACTGGCCTGATACGGAGGAGTCGTGGAGCGTGTTTACTCCCCACATACAATACAGTTAATGTGATGGTCGGGGCTGTTGATTAATGCTCGGCTCGCTTTCATTACAGATAAGAGTGGTGCTGCGGTCAAGAGATAGAACGTGCGCTGTAAATCTGCTCAAATGAGCAGTAAAATGAACAGGCATCAGAAGTGGAATCCACATGCATTAGTTCGTGCGGTGAAGAGGGTGAGTTTGAGGGCAGCGTTCAGGGGTGACAGAGTAACCAGCGATCACCTGAGCCGCAGATGTCACGTGACTAAAGAGGAGACTGACGTCATGCCACGAGAACACGAGCTTCACTAGTGATATAATACTGCTGCATGCACAAAATGGTCAAAATACATTTTCACGTGGGCTTTAATGAATGAAGATGCTTTAGCAGTCAGTAGGGGCTAAACACAGCATTACATGTATTACGTTCTAATCTTTTTAACACATTTGTCCATCTTAGTTCATTAGTATCACCTTTGTTAGATCATGTTATTAATGATGTTTCTAATATATTTCAGTCCTGTTGTTAATGTTGTTGAATGAAACTCTTTGCTTTGTATATTCAGTTAAACAGCATTAATGGCAAAAGTAAAGTACGGAAGGCTGTTTCTGTCATGGGATAAAAAATAAATAAGGTAACTGCGACTCTTCATCGCACAATTCAGACTTTTTTCTTGCAGTTCTCATGAACTCACTCTGAGAAATTACGTCAGAATTGCAAGATATGTATACACTGAATTGTGAGATAAAAACTTGCAATTACCTTTATATGTATTTATTTATTTATCTTTTAACAGGAGTAATGATTCCAAATGAACGACCATTCAGTCTTATTTTCTCAAGATCACCACATATAGTTTTGTCTCGATTTCAACATATCAAAAGGTGTATCTGCAAAACAAGATATCAGTAATGCATACCTTCTAGAGACCATATCCAGCTAATATAAATTTTGTGGTATCACTTTATTTTGATAGTCCACTTTAGTCATTCTGCTGACTACCAGTAACTGCATCTACATGTCAACTAGCAGTCATTAGAGTTTATTTTGATGCACATTCTACTGACTTTGCAAGTGCATGCCTAACCCTAACCCTAACCTAACAGTGCACTGATATTCTGATGAGAGTTAGTTGACATATAGTTGCAAAGTTACTTCTGGTTAGTATAATGTATAAAGTGGACCCTCAAAATAAAGTGTTGCCCATATTTGCAATAAATACATGTGCATATTTTATGCTGAACAGAATAAAAGCTCCTCAAAGAGCGGCTCTGTACTTGCCGTTATCGCTGGAATCTCTCAGCAGAGTGTGTCACGGGTCACTTCACGAGGGCCGAAGGGCCTGACCAATAGAAATAGCCTTTTGCTCAGCAAGAACAAAAATTAGAGGCCCATTAGCCGTCATCATTAGAGCCTGAGAGATGGGCTGAGACGGGTAATAGTCCCGACAGAAGGACATATTCCTGATCCATTCTCACCATGAATCAATCCCTGTATTAGGCAATGACAGGGTGAATCCGGCCGCCTCAGACAGGCTGATTTTTCATGATGTACGGAGGCTGCGATATGGCTTTGGGTCCAGACTGAACCCGCTGACGGACTCCAGCCATCCTCCCTGTGAGCGTATAAGCATATGAGTGACGATAATAGGCTGGTGGAAATGTAGGAATGTGATAATGTTCTGCCGTCTTTATCTCTCACACATATATGCATGGCAGAAGTCATTTCTCGGCGTGTGTAGATAGAGTCCTCCTGCCGGCATATGCCGCGATAAAACATGCATGGGAAATTAAAAATAAACACATAGTTTGATTGCTCTTTGTTTTGCAGCTAAGGGGGAACAATTATATCTTCATAGCGGAATGCAGCGTTCTCAAACAGATCGTCTTCCTCACGCTGCTCGGCAGATGGCAGGAGGATGTACAGCTATCTTACTCACGGAAATGAAAAGAAATGGAGTCGGAACTCTTTATAAACGTCACACGCAATTAGAGTCAGTGTTGAGACAAAGAGGCCATCAAGCGCACGTCTGACAGTAGGGCTCCAACTTTCTTCTTTCTTAAATTATTCTGTTCTTGTAAATGACTCACAGCGAAGGAAGCTGGTCTGATGTGACTGTCTGTGATGTGACACACTTTATTCTTAGAGAAAAGAACGCAGTTTGCATCGCTTTAATGGTACTTTCCTCATGGCGGTCGTGTACGGCGGCATAATAAATGTTGTTTTGTCTTCTGATTATCAAGTTTCTCTACTGGGTCACTGACTGTAACTAACTAAGTGACAAAAATGAACCAAAGGTCCATGCTACTATCACGGACAACATCGTGTCATTCAGTACCATGGTATATTTCAAAGAACCAGCTAATCGATCACAGCAGGTAATTGACCTCACAGCTGTTGTGTGTGACGTTCAGATGTTTCGTGTTATTTCCCAACACGTCCTCAGTCCCAGCTCGTCACATATGAAGAGTTAATTTGCTAAATCAGATAACTCAGTTTTGAACAGTTTTCAAAAATCATGTTTTTTCATTGTACATTCCAATTAATCTCAATCAAACTGCAGTCGATTAGGTTAAAAATGACTAACAAATACAGCTAACTAACACAAAACACAATAAAAACATGATAACATAATAAAAAGCATGATTTTTGAAAAAAAAACAAAAAATGGAGTTATCTGTTTTTGCAAATAAACACTTCATATGGGCTCCTCGGCGCACTGGGTTCCCCATTTTTAATTGTGCATTGCTTTCGATGAGAACACTTTGGCATCAGTACACAGACACAAAGGGCATGGTAAATTTATAGTCAAGAAATTAATTCTGTCAGTATGACATATATGTTGGGGGTATGGTTTCAATTTAAACATTGCGATCATTTTATTAACTTTACACTATTTAGGCATTTCTGAGCACCTAATCCAGCACCTATACCTGAAACCTAACTAATTCTCAGCATAAAACAATCGAAAATGCAGAATATAACAAGCAGATACAACTTCAAAGAGATACAACTATGTCACAATTTATTAAAAAATGACAAATATTTCAGGTCTTCTGAGGCCAAAAACTTGATTTATGTGAGGAACAGACTCAAAAGCTTTCACCGTCTCCATCCACCGTAACGCTCAAATCACAAACACATTCAAAAATGTGTGTCTCGTGACCAACTGCGTCATGGTAATTTTTGGGTTTATTTTTTGCATGAGATATAACCATGGAGCGGGAGACTTGGAGTACAACATTAATTGTTTTTGCAACAAATACATGTGACTGTTACGTGTTTTATATTGTTGAGAAGGGGTGAGGTTTAGGGGTGGGGTTTGGTGCTCAAAAATATCAATGAAAGAACAAATATACAGTATGTAAATCATTTCTACTTTTACAAATGCATGCAAGGAATTGGGTCTGCATCTGAAGCATCTGGTGTGTTAAAGAGTGATGCCGAGGGTCCTGACGTGATGAGCTGGAGTGAGAACATGTTCAGAGTCACTGTCAGTCAGTCAGTCTCTGGTTGTTTGACATCCCTGCGAGCTGAAGAGTGAAACACTGACACTTTCACACTCTCTGTGAGATCTGAGATGCTTTTTCAGTACAACAATGCAACTCACTGCTTAACCACCGTTGTACAATACATCTCTGCAGAAATAAACCAGTTAGTCATGACTGTTTCTTAAAACCGTAGTAACAGGGTTGATTGGTTCGACTGTAATTAATGTCGTACAGGAGGTTCTGCTAAATCAGATTGTTATAGTTTATATACTCAAAGACCTTCATTTTTTTTTACATGTTTGTACACTAACAAGGCGTACACTTTATTCCTGTATACATGCAGCTTTCTCCACAACGTAATTTTTCTGCAATGTTACTGTAACAAACATGGCATCTGAGGACTGCTGTAATATTTTTGTTCCCTGACATTTTGCTTTATCTGATGTTTCATTTATTGAGGATTCCCTGTTATGGCATGCTCTGAGGTTCACTTATGCATTGAATTTACATGCATGTTTTTCAAAAGAAAAAAAAAGAACAATATACAGATGTACAGAAATGTATATATATACAGTGGGTACGGAAAGTTCAGACCCCTTACATTTTCACTCTTTGTTTTATTGCAGCCATTTGCTAAAATAATTTAAGTAATTTTTTTTCCTCATTAATGTACCCACAGCACCCCATATTGACAGAAAAAAACACAGAAGTGTTGACATTTTTGCAGATTTATTAAAAAAGGGAAACTGAAATATCACATGGTCCTAAGAATTCAGACCCTTTGCTCAGTATTTAGTAGAAGCACCCTTTTGATCTAATACAGCCATGAGTCTTTTGGGAAAGATGCAACAAGTTTTTCACACCGGGATTTGGGGATCCTCTGCCATTCCTACTTGCAGATCCTCTCCAGTTCTGTCAGGTTGGATGGTAAACGTTGGTGACAGCCATTTTTAGGTCTCTCCAGAGGAGATTAGCTCAATTGGGTTTAAGTCAGGGCTCTGGCTGGGCCATTCAAGAACAGGCACAGAGTTGTTGTGAAGCCACTCCTCGTTATTTTAGCTGTGTGCTCAGGGTCATTGTCTTGTTGGAAGGTAAACCTTCGGCCCAGTCTGAGGTCATGAGCACTCTGGAGAAGGTTTTCGTCCAGGATATCCCTGTACTTGGCCTCATTCAACTTTCCCTCGATTGCACCCAGTCGTCCTGTCCTGCAGCTGAAAAACACCCCACAGCATGATGCTGCCACCACCAAACTTCACTGTTGGGACTGTATTGGACAGGCGCTGAGCAGTGCCTGGTTTTCTCCACACTTACTGCTTAGAATTAAGGCCAAAAAGTTATATCTTGGTCTTATCAGACCAGAGAATCTTATTTCTCAACATCTTGGAGTCCTCCATGCAGGCTTCCATGTGTCTTGCACTGAGGAGAGGCTTCCGTCGGGCCACTCTGCCATAAAGCCCCGACTGGTGGAGGGCTGAAGTGATGGTTGACTTTCTACAACTTTCTCCCTTCTCCCGACTGCATCTCTGTATCTCAGCCACAGTGATCTTTGGGTTCTGCTTTACCTCTCTCACCAAGGCTCTTCAACCCCCAATAGCTCAGTTTGGCCGGACAGCCAGCCCTAGGAAGGGTTCTGGTCGTCCCAAACGTCTTCCATTTAAGGATTATGTAGGCCACTGTGCTCTTAGGAACCTTAAAAGCAGCAGAAATTTTTTTGTAACCTTGGCCAGATCTGTGCCTTGCCACAATTCTGTCTCTGAGCTCTTCAGGCAGTTCCTTTGACCTCATGATTCTCATTTGCTCTGACATGCACTGTGAGCTGTAAGGTCTTATATAGACAGGTGTGTGGCTTTCCTAATCAAAACCCAATCAGTATAATCAAACACAGCTGGACTCAAATGAAGGTGTAGCACCATCTCAAAGATGATCAGGAGAAATGGACAGGACCTGAGTTAAATATACGAGTGTCACAGCAAAGGGTCTGAATACTTAGACCATGTGATATTTCAGTTTTTCTTTTTTAAGAAATCTGCAAAAATTTCAACAATTCTATGTTTTTCTGTCAATATGGGGTGCTGTGTGTACATTAATGAGGAAATTAAATTAACTTAAATGATTTTAGCAAAGGCTGCAATATAACAAAGAGTGAAAAAAATAAGGGGGTCTGAATACTTTCCGTACAAACTGTATGTATATATATACGTATCTCCCGTGGAATTAAAATGATATAGGATGCATTGCATGTTATCTTGCTTATTGTGCTCAAGGGCATGATCTAGTTCATTGGAATCATTTAACCATGTTGGTTTGTTTAAGTGGCCTGACAGCTTACCTTCTGACTCAACCAATGACAGGAGCTTGGGGCGGGGCTACTGACTGACTGACCAATGACAGAGAGAAGGAGTGTTCAGGAAAAGCTATGAACTGCTAAATAATCTCCCAGCATCTCAGTGATTGACTTAAATCATCTGATCGCTCTTTGTGCTGTAGAGCAATCTGATGTGTTTACATCACGGATATTTCTCATTAAGATTCTTACCTTGATCTCAGAGGAAGACACAAGTGTGTGTGTGTGTGTGTGTGTGTGTGTGCATGTTTATGTGGTTTATGAGGACAAAAATTTGTATAATAACATGGGTATGACATAGGCATTACAACGAAAAGGTGATTTATGAGGACATTTTCAGTGTCCCCGTAATTCAAAAGGCTTATAAATAATTCAGAATGGTTTTTTTTGAAAATCTAAAAATGCAGAAAGTTTCCTGTGAGGGGTTTAGGTTTAGGGGTAGGGTTGGTGTAGGGCAATAGAATATAAGGTCTGTACAGTATAAAAACCATTACGCCTATGGAGAGTCCCCATAATTCACAAAAACAAACCTGTGTGTGTGTGAGTGTGTGTGTGTGTGTGTGAGTGTGTGTGAGTGAGAGAGAGAGAAAGTGTGTGTGAGTGTGTGTGTGTGTGTGTTGAGGGTGTGTGTGTGTGTCGTGTGTGGACAGGAGCGTGGAGGGAGAAGGAAGGGCTTTGAGGTGTTACTGTGTGTATGTTTGATGAACCTCGAGGAAACATTGAGTGTGCTGTCAGGAATCATCAATCAGCCATCACAAACACACTCCCTCCATAAACACATCCAAACATGCATGAGTTTAAATACAAAATGAGATGTTTCCATCAGGTGTAAATACAGACTGAGTGTTCTTTGCTCAGCAGGAGCTGTAGATGTCTAATCAGTCGTTTATGGGTTATGAGCTCCTCGTGGATCTTCACAGGTTCCAGCCGACTGACCGAAGGAAGTTATTTTCTCTACTTTTTTAGTTCCGCTTACAGGTTTGGACCTGCATGCTAATTTTTTTCCATATTTCTAATATATCTAAACCGCCAAGTTGCAAAATAGTTTTGATTTTCCAAACCTAGTTATCTAGTCTAACAAATTCGGTATTGCTTTTGCCATGCCACAGTCAATGTCCGGTCTCATTTCTGAAAGAGTGATGGGGAGGATCCCACCGTGTTCTGTTCCTGGTGTATTACAGGCGATTCGGACCAGGGTTGAATCTGCACAAACCAGCACAGGAAAATATAGAAAGGAAGTTCTCCATCAGCGAATCCTGAAACTGGGTTTGATTCCCAGAGAACCTGATCAAATGTATAGACTCTTAGTTACTTTGGATACAAGTGCCTGTCAGATATAATAACCTAAGGAAAATGTGTTTTACTCAAATAAAATGTAGGGTAATGGCACAACACATGTTTAATAAAACAACACATACATTGCTATGATTATGACCTGTCCAGCCAGCAGAACAATCAGAGACTCCAATCAGCCGAGCCCAACATTAATGACTTATTAATTTGTCATTAATGAAAATGCTCTTGTTACATTTAAAGACATAAAGCAGATGGATGTTCTGATGGAGGTTACAAACAGTATCGCACTGAATTTACTTCAGATGTCATCAATCACTCCATGAAAGCTTTGAAAGAGAAGCGTCGAGCAAATGGAAAGGGAATGTGAACTGCTTGAAGGAGGTGAGAAAAAACTTGCAGAAATATGGGGGGAAATTTTTTTTTTAAACGAGCGAGCGGCAAGCGAGAGAAGCCAAGACGAAAAAGCTAGCTTTGGAGAGAACAAAGTTTCCTTCAACAGAGCAGAAAAAGGCACCTGAATTTATTATTTCATCTTGGCATTTGACAGTTACTGCAGTGCCATCTTCTTATTCTGAGCGTGTCGTATTTTATTCATAAATCCAGAGGTGGAAGAGAAGATGGTCGAGCGGAGGAGAGGGAGACGGACCGGAGAAGAGTGCAGAAGTTCTTTGTTTTGGCTGGGTCTGGTGGCCTGTGAGCGGCGTCGCTCCTGACACGGCTAATGATGTACGGTAATGCGCTCTACGCCGGATGACTGCTGACACGCGGGAGGCCGCCATCAGCTTTCCGAGGAGAGTGTCTGGAATTCTGGGACACGCTGAAGAAAGCGATTCATTAAATGTAAGACAGGTATGACATGCCACTTCAAGGAGGCGGCGGCAGCAGCTCTATGAATGGAGGGGAGGGTTTTTGTGGCCATAGCGGGGAGGAGATGGCAAGTACAAAGAAACGCCTGGCTGTTTTTGGAGATGACATAAAACTAGGAGGCAGGAGACTGGAAAATAATGGCTAATGGAGGAATTTAGCCTGAGGCGCTATGCCTGCTTTGCCTACTTCTGTATAACTAGTATATTTATAATTCAAATACATACCTTTAATAATTAACCACCACTGACTATTAAAGGAGAATACAAGATTCGGCGAAGAGACGCGGCTGCATCAAGGAACAAAAGGATGATTCCATCAGTTCTGCTGGACCGTTGACAGCGACTCGGTAAACCGTCAGCTAAACACGGCTTGACGGATTGGTGCCGTGTCCAGCGAATCACGCTTATTGCATGTGTCCAGTCGGTAGTTTGGTGATTTAGACCCGAGGTTTATCTCAGAGATAAAACAAATGATTCCAACACCCAGATGACAGACTCTGATTAAGAAGAGATTTCACAAACACTCATGATGTGTTTCTTCAAAAAAGATCGTCTGCCCTCATACTAATATTTGTTGTTATATTGGTGGCTTGGCACCTGAAATGATACGAGTTAGAATATGTCTATCAAAAGAAACTACACACCAGAAGATCATTGGTCAGCTCATCTGTCATAAGCAATCAATTAACCACAAGCAGTTTATTGAAAGGCTTCTCCAGTTACACTGTGAATATACAGTAGGTCATTTCTGTCAGTTTTGATATAAGCATACAGTAAAACATCTGTAATGCTCGTAATAAAATGTTAAAATGGAATAAAAGTAAACTTTGCCGGCGATTTTCACATTTAGACACATTTAGAAAACGATTGATATTATAAATCTGGCACCAGAGTTGAGCTCATAATAAAACATACTTTCCTCTTTGAATTTAATTCAGCGCTGTATGCTTTTGTTACAGCGCACTCGTGTTAACGCTGTTATTACACTCGCATCAGGAGATTTTTATTCACCTTTAAGTGACCCATAAAAATGTGAAACCAGTGAAAGAATATGGTATAAAAAAGTGTCTGAATAGGACACCATCAATGGTTTCATTTATTTATTTGCAGCATCTCTTTACAGCTTTTTATTACAAATCACACAAAACCAGTTCATAACGATCTTCTCATAGAAAATGACACATGAGGTGTCTTCAGAGTTTATCAGAGAAAGTGAGCTTGGTGCACACAAATGCATGCAGGTAGTGCTCACTAGATATCATCAATGGTGTTTCTAACTATCATCTGTATTTTCCACAGCAGTTCCACAAACAGAGAGAAAACATTTGCATATATGTGATAATAAGCTTGATCATTTGGAGGTTTTGGGGGGGGGGGGGCGGGGGGTGGGGGTGGGGGGGGGGGGGGGTCCCCCCCTTTTTTTTTTTTGGGGGGGGGGGGGGGGGGGTTTGGGGGGTTTTTGGGGGGGGGGGGGGGGGGGGGGGGGGGGGGTTTTTTGCAGTGCCACATGTAGGGAATTCCTCTTTGATGTTGCTCATACATATTAAAAGTCCTCTGAGACATCAGGACCACTTGTGAATTGTGTCTGGGTAGTGCCCTGGTGTTGGTGTGTGTGTGTGTGTGTGTGTGTGTGTGTGTGTGTGGGTGTGTGTGTGTGTGTGTGTGTGAGTGAGTATCAGTGGTGAGTGTGTGTGTGTGTGTGTGTGTGTGTGTATGAGGGTGTGTGTGTGTGTGTGTGGTGTGTGTGTGTGTGTCTGTGTGTGTGGGGTGTGTGGTGTGTGTGTGTGTGTGTGTTGTGTGTGTGTTGTGTGTGTGTGAGAGAGTGAGTGTGTGTGTGAGTGAGTGGAGTGTGTGTGTGCGGGGTGGTGTGTGTGTGTGTGTGTGTTGTGATGAGTGATTGTGGTGTGTTGTGTGTGTGTGTGTGTGTGTGTGTGTGTGCATGCTGTTAAATTGCTAATAGACATTTAGTTTACTCGCACAATTATAGTACAGTAATTCACAATTACTTAATAGTAGTATGGGGATTAGGAAGCCTTGTGCTGAGCTGGGATATTTTATTAGAGTTGTGCATTTCTGCGTTTTCAATGGTGAGGTCGTGCAGTAAACAGAGCGTATTAATGTTTACATGGTTTTTAGAATGACTGAACACTAAATCTTTAATTCTGCTTCATATTAGCAATGCACACTTATTGTAAGACCATAATTGCACCGTACATAAACACTGAATAGCATTGTGTCTGAACCTCACGCATCACATTAGAGTGTTTACAAACACAATTAACACAGATCTCCACCCGTGCATCCCATTAGTTGTGTGTTTCTCTGGCTGTTACCTGTTTGATAATAAAGAATGGAGTGGTGAATCAACCACAGAAATGAAGGGCTTTCTAGTGCCTGCACTCATATCCCATCAGCTCCTGACAGTCTGTCAAGTGTTCAGCCACAGGCCAGAACACAACAAAGACGAGAACAGCCAGAACTCAGCCCAACTCACTTCACCGGGAAACTTTGACAAGTTTTGACGCGTGACTCTTGTCTGTGCAGATTCATATATAGGCCTGTACACACACACACACACCTATAGATGTGCCTCTTGTGTGTGTGTGTGTGCATGATTTGAAATAACCAGTAGCTTTTATTTCATCATTCCCCAATTACCTTTTCTTTCTGATAATTATCTGTCTTCTGTTCATTCTTGAGCTTGAACACAGAGACATTTTACTTCTTTGCAGCGCTCAATAATTCATGGGCTGCTCTTTGGCTGTGTGAATATTTACATGTAAAGTATCCCTCGGAGCTGGAGGAGAGGGGCATGTTTATAATGTTAAACACTCAAACGTCCCTCCAGACTGGATTTAGATTCCAACAGTTTTGCACAGCAACTGGGACATTGCATTTTTGCCTCATCATTTAATTTTGACTAAATAAACTGCAGTTCCTTGAGATGCAGCTGAGTGATATTATCCTATTATGCATTTGAGGAAAATATATGCAATAAAATTTACAAGCATTTATTTTTGGTGGAATGTCACATCATAACCCGATCTCATGAATGTGCGTTTGGCACGATTTTCTGTTTTTATTTGGCATACTATTTATATGCAAAAATGGACTTTGGCGTGCATATGATACGCATTTGGTAGGTTTAGGGGTGCGGGGTAGCTGCGTATTATATACACGCCAACAAAGTGCGTATCATATGCGCACAAAAAATGCGTATTATATGCACGTCAATCACATGCATATTATAAAGACGGTTTCTGCATAAATAGCATGTAAAATACAACCAAAAAATCGTGCTATTGATACGCATTTGAATAATCCAGCAGCTGTAGCTGTAATAAGAGCGTAAAGACGTCTTCACGCGTACGTTTATATGATTCGATAGCATCTTAATAAATCTTACCTGAAAATTATAATGAACCATAATTAAATACACGAATGTATACCAACAAAACTAGTGATGTGTTGTTCAGTAAGGCAGAAATAGCATTTTAAGGTAGCAACTGCACCTTTTCGGTGTAAACAGTATTATAATTAATGTTCCTCTAAAACTGGCATTTTTACCCCGACTGTAAATCGATTTTCTGGTCGCATTGCAGAGCGGGAGTAGTTGTGCTGTTGTGGGACCGGAGGGCAGGCGTTCCCGTGCAGGGCTGTGCTGTGGCGCCGTCGCATCCTCGCGGGGTCCCGGTGGCAGGCGTCTCGCCAGCGTCTCCTGTGCATCTGGGGCCTCTTTGATACTTCACTCTGCATTTGAATCATGGCCCCTGTGTTTGACAGTGCGCGGTAATTACCTGGCTCCCCTGCTTGATCATGTAAACTCTCCCAGAACCAAGGGAGATGCAGTCAAATGGGAAGATGTTAGAAAAACAAAACAACAACAAAGAAGGCAACTGCATTTATTTGAACACATCGCGAGCAGCTATGTGGATTTTACACCTTTAATTTGAACAGTGGAGATGGAAAACAATTCTTCCTAACATGTCGGGTATTTGTTTAAATAGTGGGAAAGCAGGAGTCCTGAGGGGGCCCGTGATTCCTGGAGCTGCGTAACGAGTGAACCTGTGGAAAGCTGTGTGCATGAACACACGGTATATCTGGAATAAGAAGCCATTAACGATATAATGTTGTCCTCTAGTTTAGAAGCAAATGATTAGCGCTAATGAGTTGTCAGTGACGTCAGTGGGCGTGGCGTGTGTTTCATGAGTGTTTTGACACGCAGTCACTAAAACTCTCATCTGCGTGCAAGACTTTAAGCCCTTGAGCCGCTAGCCGCATCTCTCCAAAAAATAAAAAAAATTGGTCTAATCATTTTGTTTTTCTTCTCTAAAATGAAAATAACTCTTGGCTGATCCATACTTTAAATGTAGGCATTTATTACATGAACACACATTATTGCAAATTTTCGCGCCGCATAATTAGCCGTATATAATAATAGAAAACAATATAATAAAGCATGCCCACAAAAGAAAGGAAAAAAGGAAAGGATCCGAAAACGCAAAATATGATAGAAAGAGAAGATTGTTATAAGATGAGCCACAGTGGCTTTCTTCTTTTGCGGGAATTTAATGTAAAGTTTAACGCGCACGAGACGAGCGACGCAAATAACACCATTAGCCTATTATCCCAGATTCATTAATAATCGAGCATTTCTTTTCTTTTAAACGTTCTTCTCGTGGACACTGAAAGCTTTTGACATATATAGGCCTATTTCAAGATACATGTCAAAGTAGATATTTTACAAGAGTTGATCGGGCGCTGCAATGAGTTTTATTATATATGTTAGTATAAAGGTGGCCACTATTTTAAGGTGTCCTTGTTACAGTGTAATTATACATTTAAGTACTGAGTGATATGAATTAACTGCATGCACTTACTGTATGGTTAGGGTTAGGAATAACCTTGCGTGTTTATGCATACTTTATTGTTATTATAATAGCATCATGTAACGTGTAACAAGGACATCTTAAAATAAAGTGTCACCTTTATTTATTGTTAATGCTTGTTCGTTTATTATTGCTATTGTATTCGACCAATATATGCTACTATTTTATTTAGCATTGTAAGGATTATATATTGTTTTCCCCCATTTTTTTTATCATCGATATCATCAGATATATCTGCACTGCCAAATATGGATAATAAAGGGTTATTAATAGCAATAATAACAACGCGTAAATGGTCCGTACTCATTTTGCAGTTGTGTGATACATTTTAATGCATTTATTTTAAAGAAAATAATTATAGATTTCGTTCACCTATCCGTGATGAAAATATATATATGTATATTTTACATTTAATATTTATGGATTTAACCCGAGGGAAAAAAATGGCGAAGTGAAAAACTATCGAGTAATTGTTAGCGATATGTGACGCATCAACAACAACAAAAGACCCTTGAAAAATCATAACTTACGAAACAAAAACGAATAAAACATGCATATAAAAATGGCTATGCGCAAACTCTTGGTAGTCTGTTTCTTTCGCTCTTCGCAATCGGCCCATGGCAAGCTTTGTTCAAATAAATATAATTTATTCAAAACAAATTTCGTTTACATCTGTGTTAGTGTTTCTTTATATTAATTTAGTTAGAGTTTACAGTGGATGCAGTGAGGCGCATGGTTGATCCGGCAGGTGTCGCTATAGAGCTGCAGACTCGCGCTGAGGGACACACACACAATCACCCACACACACACACAACACACACAACACTCACACACACCACACCCAACACACACACCACACACTCACACACAAACCACACACACACACACACACACACACTCACACACACACACACACACACACACACACTCTCTCTCACACACACACACACACACACACCTCACACACACAACACTCTTCTCCCACAACACGCACACACACTCTTCTCTAACAGCACACACAAACTCTCCTTTCACACTCACACACACACACCCACTACCCCTCTCCTCACACACAAACACACACAAACCCCCACACACTACCTCCCCATCTATCTCGCCCCACACACACACACACAAACTACACACACAACACACACTACACCACACACACACACACACACACACACTCACACACACACACAAACACACACAAACACACAACCACACATCACACACGCACGGAAAAAAAAAAAAACGCCTTTAACACACAATAATTTACAGTTACTCACGAAACTTCTGCAAACACTGGAGTTGCACAGCGTTGCTTCGGGGACTAGAATGACTTGTTCTCTGAGGTCAGAGAGAGTTTAAATAGAGCTAAAGCAGTAAACGGAGAAATGATCATCTAACATAAATACTCACCACAGAACGAGACCTCCACACATATCAGAACTAAATTAACGGAACATTTACAAATAGAGAAGATTAATCTAGAAATCATAATGAACTTTTTCTTTTTTTGATTGTTTCTAGTTGAGCAAATACAGGAGCGAACAGCTCGAAGCGTGTTTTTCGTTGAGCGCGTATACTCTCGCGCTGGAGACCTGTTGTTCTGTAGAAATCTGCTTATAGGGCGGCTACAAAACAATAATTACAATTTTAGAACAAAACCATTAGAATGAATTAGGATCAAATATTCAGACGTTTACAGTGCCCTGAAGCCTTTAACTAACACAATTCAGATTTAGATAGAGATCAATCTGATTACATAAAGTTATTTCACAAAACTATAGATATGACTCTGACTGATGGGTTACATTTTGATTATATTTTTATGTTTATTTTATTTTTCCCCCCACAAAAATCTTGAAAGGAGATGAGTTTAAAATCGTGAGAGGTTGTGTTAAAAGTGTCGCGTTGAAGTGTATTGTGAGCCGCAGCTGGACAGACGTCGCGAGCTGTAACCCGAAGATGACCTCAATCTGACACCAGCAGAGGACACTTTACCGGCTCCTAGAGCCGCGGGCCGCGGGCCCCGTCCACCACACAGACTGCAGCTTTTCTTAATTTAATTTTTTTAAGAATCGTCGCACGAGTTTATTCGCTCGGTAGGTTCTTTTTTTAAAAAGACATATTTTATGCATCTTTTAAAAAAGAGGAAGCGGTCATGGCGTTTCAATCACCTTTGAAACCGAAGGCGTGTTTTTCAGTGTGTGTGCAGTGTGTGTGCAGTGAGACCGCTGGGATTATTCGCTGATGCAGTGGATCAACACTTTGAAAAGTAAACCAATGCGCATCATAGGTTCCTCTAATGTCGCGTCATAAAACATTTAATTTAATCGACCGAAACAGAGCATTTTTCTTGAGGTATTAATTGATTGTAGCCTATTTCCTATACGCATTATTTGTGAAGCTGTAGCTGCTCCGGATGAAATCAAGTCTTGTGTTTTAAGTGTCTGTGGTGGTCCTGCGCCGGCTCTGTTCGGATGCGATGGACTTACCGCGTCTCTATAGAACAGCTCCTCTTCTTCCTCCTCGCGATGAAGCAGTGGTCAGACAGCGCGCGCTCTGTGTCCACTGCAGCGCTTCACTTCTGCTCTCTCCTCGTGCGTGGTCTTCCCTCCCCTCTCTCATAAACAGAGCGGTTGTTGCATTTATGAAATCCGTGTTAATTGCTTGCTTCATTAGAACTCGGTCCGTGCGTCTGCGGAGCACTTTATTGAGCTCGTTTGTTGAGATCCCGCACGAGGTCGGCTCCACTTACCCGTGCATGCTTAATTTCGACAACTAAACAAGTCAGGGCGCTCTAAATGAAGACATTTATGTAAAAAGCGATCGATAGGACGCTGATGTCACATGTGCCGCGGTGCAGGCTATATGATCATTGATGAGGAGTAGTATTTTAAGGGTCTGTTTGTGGTATTAGGGGCCATCTGTAGCACAATCAATATCATTGCTCCTCCTCTGAAACCTCAGGCCTTCCTAATGATTGATGATCTCGGGGCTCTTTGATAATTGAGCGACGCGATGCACGGCTCACATTTCAAGCTTCAGACGCTGTTGGACTAGAGACAGTTTCCAAATATAAAACTCGCTTTTTTGTCTTCTCGCGTGTGGAAAAGTTCACTTTATTCTAAAAGGGGCCCCGACTGAGTATGCATTTTTTTTAACCTTGTTGTGCACAAGAAAAAAAAAGGGGGACGTGACACTCGGTTGTATCAGTTATGCATTAAGCAAAGTCGGGCTGGAATGACTTTCCTCTGTCCAATAACGATACTAATATAGCGCTGTTTTAAGGTTTGGACGCGTGCCCGACGCGCCGCGACGCCTCTTAGTTCTCAGCGCATGTGAGTGGGATCTGCGGAGGCTCCCCCCTCGCGCACTGGACGCTCGCCTCGCGCGCAGGCTTTGGCGTGGAGCTCGCGCAGGACTGGCTGTGCTCAGCGCCACTTCCGGCTTCCGTCATTTCATTCTCCCGCCGATGCGCGCGGCTCAACTCTCTGTGTTCTATAAGCGAGCGAGCGGCCGAGCTGCCAGCACTCACTGACACTCACTCATCTCAGACCGCGCTCTCCACAAACTCTCCTCTCTGCCTGTTTACTGTAGTCATAAAACAAGAAAGCGGACCGGAGGCATAAAGGAGACAGGGACTTGTGGGATGAAAACGGGGCTAAAAAGATTCCTCCTCTCTTGAACATCATCTCCAGCCATCATTCATTCATTACCGTGACAACCCCCGGCTTTGATTGACAGCTGGAGTGGCAAAAAGCCATGCGACGCGACAGTTTAGTTACACGCAGGTTGTTGATGGGCCGGCTGTAACCTTCAGTTTGGTGCTCGACTTTTTTTCTTTTCTTTTCTGGGGGCAAAGAGGAAAAGAAGAAGAATTGCACAACTCTTCCTGATGCCTGCGCTCCTTCTCAGCCCTAGTACTGGAGAATAGGAGAATTCGGCAAGTTGCTTGAAAAGGGGGATCTTTCGCGGCGCGTGAGTTTGTGAGCGGACTGGGAAATTCAATCTACGACACAGATCCAGAGGTTTATTGGAGCGCAGGCTGATGGCGCAAAGGGTAGGTTTAAAATCTCCAGCACTCACCTCCACTATACACTATCTGTCACAGGCCTCTCCTTCAGTCTGACGCACTTGGCTGGGAATACTCGCCGCGCGACGCTTTGCTCGCTTCGGGAAGCGCAACTTGACCATGTTTTTGGTAATTACGCGCAAATACGCAGCAAACTTTAGCTCCGCGCGAGACTTTTTCTTCTCTTTCCCCTCACGCTTGCCTTTTGTTTTTGTGCTCTTTGTGCTGACTCTCTGCTTCTCTTGCAGTACGATGAGTTGGCTCATTACGGCGGCATGGACGCGGTCGGTATGTACGGGGATCCTCACGCGCCTCGGCCGCTGCCGCAGGTCCATCATCTGAACCACGGACCGCCGCTCCACGCCAGCCAGCACTACGGCACACATGCCCCCCATCCCAATGTCATGCCCACCGGCATGGGCTCAGCTGTCAACGACGTGTTAAAGAGGGATAAAGATCAGATTTACGGGTGAGTTTCATACTCATACCGGACCCGAGAACTCCTTTAGTCGGGCTTCTCTTTCCCCTAATAGTTTTTTTTCTTCCTTTGAAAACTAAGTAGTTGGTGTTAGTATTTTGTATTTTTTTTTTTTTTTGGATGGAGTTGTATACGCATTGCAATGATTTTACTTATATTTATTTGCTTGGCAAATTGGCGTGCAAACTTCAACCTCACGCTTAAAACAATTTCAAGAGAAACGGGAGATTGCTGCTTTAATTCCATTTAAGTTCCAAATCACTGCAGCCCAAAACAAAGTCACGAAACCCGAATCTCGTCGAGTGTAAAATGCATTTGATTTCTAAGTCATTTCTCAACTGTTGTAGGCTTTTCGCAATTCCTGCTTTGTTTCGGGGCTCGTTTTATTCGTCAGTTGATCTGAAGTTTAGCGTGTCGCGGTTGTCTCTGCAGGCATCCTCTGTTTCCTCTGCTGGCTCTGGTCTTCGAGAAGTGTGAGCTGGCCACATGCACTCCCCGAGAGCCCGGGGTTGCTGGAGGAGACGTGTGCTCCTCAGACTCCTTCAACGAGGACATCGCTGTCTTCGCCAAACAGGTCCCTCACGAGCCGCGCATCTCACACCAGACGCATTTAAAGCATTAAAACAAAGACACAAATAGCCGATCCTTTTTCATTTAAGACCGCTAATTATATTTCCACGAATGCACTTGGATGTCGTACATTAAGCGACTGTTTTTCTACCAGATTAGCGACGATTGCAATTTTAATGCTTTTTAAAAAAAAATGTAATTAACGACTGAATTGCTGCACATGTCTTCATCGATTGCTATTAACTCTCATTCTGCTGTGCTTTAGATCCGCGCCGAAAAACCTTTATTTTCTTCAAATCCAGAACTGGATAATTTGGTAAGATAACACTTCAGCACTGATTGTCTTCGGAATAGCCGCACACTTTACTTCTGTGAAACGAGTCTGACTCGTTATTTCGAGACTTGTTTGGTTTTCTGCATGGATGTGGAGATAGTGAAGTGAACAGGAGGGGATGTGAAGTGTGACGGGGCTGTTTGGAGAGCCGCGCGCAGCGGTGTAGTGTGAAATAAGTCTCATTATTGGGCTGATATCACCAGATTAACACTTCTCACAGGCCAATCATTCCACCTGCAATTTTTACATATCAAAAATAATAGCTTTTTATTTATCAAACACATTATTTAATTATTTCTTATTTTTTAATTACGTTTTTTTTCTATTGGAATAGGATGTTTTTTTCAATGCAACGAATATTAAAATTAAACAGCAAAATGAAGGCACACAGCTAACGACGTCCGTTTGTCTCTACAGATGATACAAGCCATACAAGTATTACGGTTTCATCTTTTGGAGTTAGAGAAGGTAATCTTTTATGGATTTGTATTGATTTAATTTCAGAAATAATTTGGATGGATTTACTTCTCCGTCACCAATTTGGGAATTTATTATTTTATTTGATATTTTTTATGAATAATTCAGATTTTGCATTACTTGGTGTAATAAAAAAAATATATACATGTTCTCTGACAAAATTACTCCGAACATAATTTGATATTAAAACCATGCCATTTAATTTATTTCCACGTTTTTGACATAGAAAAATTCTTATTTATTTCACAGTTTATAAATTAACTTCTAGTTTGTACTGGTGATGTTCGTCTCTACATAGCGTTTATTCTGTCGATTAACTTGTAGCATGTGTCTCTAGAGAATAATAATATAATATGTGCTTCTCTCTGGAGCGGCTGCTGACAGAGCTTTTCTCTTCTCTGCTCGAAGGTGCACGAGCTCTGCGATAATTTCTGCCATCGGTACATCAGCTGCTTGAAGGGGAAAATGCCCATAGATTTAGTGATCGATGACCGGGATGGCAACTCAAAATCTGACCACGAGGACATCTCGGGATCTTCAACTAACTTAGCCGATCATGTAAGTAACCGGATGGTTTCATTGTTTCTGTCTGCGCTGGATATTAAATGTAGCAGGCATACCGTAAAATAGTAACGTGAATGATCCAAATGGATCCTTATAATATATAAGATATGATGTTCTTAATTCTTGGCTGAAAGTTGCATGCGATTTTTCTGAACTTGTGGCTTGTGAGCAAACACGGTGCATGGAAATATATACCTGATATATTTTCATTTAGTGCTGGTAGTTGATGTAGAGCTGCTATTTTGTGTTTTTGTATTTTATTATGTCTGTATCGTGTGATGTTGCAATCGCGCGTTGCACAAGACTGCTTTAAAACATATTAATAATTGAGACGGATATGTGATGGCGTTATAACCTATTTTATAGGCTATGCCGAGCATGCACACTATGTTGTTTAAAGTATTGCAGAGTCAAGTTTCTAATGTGCTTCTCTATAGTTTGCTTGGATGATGATGTTGTTGTTGTGAATGTGTTATTGATTGTTGCTGTGCTTTGAGTCCGGGTTACAGGCCCGACGCTCCATTATAGTGACTCCGAAGCTTTTGCATCTAGATGACAGCGGCTGTGTTTAAACGTGTCGGTTTCGGTGTTGTAAATGAAATGTTGGGGAGAAGAAAGTTTTCCGCGTCGTGTAGTTGATATCGAGTCGAGGAGCGCTATATATGATCTGAGGCTTCTGGGGTCCATCTCGAACTATACTGCATTAGAGTGAATCGACAGAATTGATTGATTAAAAACCGGGAAACATTCAAACACATTTCTGTATACTTAACAACTCACTCGTAGTGTCAAATATGTGTTTGTAAGCCACGCTGTTTCTCTGCTGATTGCTATTGGGTTAGCTCAGTTTGATAAGACTGACAAAATGAGAAATGTCAGCTCGGCTCATCTTTAGACTGGACATCTGGACACTGACCGCGAGGGGAAATTGCGTTGAGCATTCTGTGGATTCGGATCCCTTTACGCGGTTTCTCTGGGGTTATCGTTTAAAAGCTGCTGGTATCTTGTGCATGTTGCATCGCCATTACCTTACACGATTAACGCTGCTAATGTTTGTCTGATAGGATGATTTTGCAGCTGATTGTAGGCTACACTGTGAGCTTTAATAGCTGGCGAAGGATTATTTGTTTTTTTTGTATAAATATCTAAATATGTCTGAGCATTAGTTTGGCGTAGACTGAGCACAGTAGAGACACTACACAAACACTAGATGCCGAAATGATTTTTCACATGATATTTATTTAGCTTATGTACTAAAATATCATAAACTAATAATAGCCGTAAGTAGTTTATATTTTCCACAATTAGCTCATAAACACAAGGCGCATTTTTGTCTGAACTGTACCCATATAAGGTACAGCTGAGACACCCATTCTTAACGCTCTAAAGCTGGCTAACCATTGATTGCAAAGTATAAATTTACAGTGTGAGTTTTTAACTTCAGATATTTATCGCTTTATTTAATTCAGATTCAGTTTAAAAAAAATAGGAACAAAATATTTAACACGTAGGCAAAAGAATGGCAGACCAGACAGTACAAATGTAAACATAACAGTAAAAATAACCGTGGAAATAGTCATGGAAAACAACAAAAACAGAAACAAAAAATAAAGTCCACCCGCCTAACACACACACACACACACACACAACACACACACACACACACTCACACACACACACATTATAGGGACATTATAGCTATTATATATAAGCATCAGTGGGGTTATAGGACCTAATAAATTTCCCATAAGGTTAGATAGAGTTACTGGTATTATACTTGTACCGTAGCTAATACCAGTACACACACTCACAGCCTCTGAATATGCATTTTATTTTCTGATGGAACTGTTACTGCATACATAATGTATAAAGGGTGTGTCAACTGTACCCACTTTACCACCTTGTATATTTAAAAAAATGCTATATTATCATTTTAACATTCATGTTAGAAAATATGTCCGTTAATAATAGACAGTTGAAATATCACAAATATATTTTTTTAAAACATAATTTGCGTATAGCATGTGTGTAAATGGGACTTTTAACCTATTTTCATAACACTGTACAGCTAAACAGCATGTGACACAATATGACACCTGTCTGGGTACAGTTGATACACTGTGTCTCAACCGTACCCCACTGACATACTCACATGTTTCTCTAGATTATCTAAAGACCTTGCATGGAACCAAGATCAGAAAATATGTATATTTTGTGTGTGTGTGTGTGTGTGTGTGTGTGTGTGTGTGGGTGTGTGTGTGTGTGTGTGTGTGTGTGTGTGTGGGGGTGTGTGTGCTTGTTGCGTGTGTGTGTGTGTGGGGAGTGGTGTCGAGTGTGTTGTGTGTGTGTGTGTGTGCATGTTGTGTGTGGTGTGTTGAGGTGTGTGTGTGTGTGTGAGTGTGTTGAGGTCCAAACGTCACATTTGCATAGTGTGCATCTGCGGCTGTGTTTGTTAATGAAAATAAATGATTTCAGGCCTGATGCTGCTCCACATACTGAAAAGCGCACAACTTCATAAGCACCACACTGGCCTGATGTTCAGCTCAGCACAAAACACAAAGCAGACGACTGCTCCGATTAAACCACAGATTTGTTCATTTCATTTGGATCTTGCAATTTATTATATGGCGTTTCTACCTTTTTTGTATGTTTGAGGACAGCAGTTTGATAGTTGGATATGCAAATGTATTTAGGTTGTACCTATCTCATCCATTTTTTTCTGCTTTGATATGCAGTTTTAATATATTTCGCCTGGGGCTACATAATTTGGTGAAAGTTGCTTTGCTGGGGATGAAGGACATGCATTGCTCTCGCTCTCTCTCTCTCTCTCTCTCTCTCGCTCTCTACCTGCTGTAGGCTGTGAATATAGGCACTTTTATTTACTATTGAATGCTACGTTGTCTGTGAGTGTGGTTTATAGTGCTGTCAGAGTTACAAGGCCTTTGTCAGGATGCCATTATATTTTTGATTTGCCTCCTGTTACTGTCCAGCCTCTCAAAAACGTTAATCCTGCAGTTATTAAAAAATACGATTAGAAATTAAATCAAAGTATCCATGTTATTCAACACAACTGTACGATAGAGATTTGCTCAATAATTGAGGTGACATCTGGCTTCTCTGTTGGATTTGTCTAGTGAATAATCTGTTAATAACCAGTTAATAAGATACTAGTTTCAATTTGATTTGAAATTTGTTTGTGTAAATTCTGTTGCAAATTAAATTAAATAGGTGCAGCTTATAATATGTTGACAGTGTTTTTGACATTGTCTCAGTGTTAACATTTTGATTTGGCTGTGACGTTTTGAAATATTGTGACGTGTGCCTTTGGCACCCACATTTCTCCTAATTGTTTGTGGCTGTCAGTAGTTTTTATGTTGATAATATTCAAGTAATACAAGTCACATAAAGAAATATTTTTTAACGGGAATTATCTTCTGTGAGTATGCTGTAGTGATCTCTCTCAAATATACTATGGCCATTCGCATGCAATAAGCTTAGAGACCAGTTTTCTTTTTTAAAAGTTTTTATTTTATTTATTAATTTTTTTAAGTGGTGATTTGTCGTGATAGCCTGTTTACACGAGCACAGCTCACAGGTCATCTAGTTCATTCCTACAGATCGTCAGCACTGATCTGGTGTGTGTGATCTGGGTGTGACTGCTCTCGTCTGGACACACACTCACTTGTTGCTGTGCTTCAGACGCAAGTGTGTGTTTGGGGTTTATTCTCTTCACAGTGATTTGGATTGGTTTTCCAGTTTAATAAACATATGGATTTCAGAACAGGAACTTATTACATGCAGAAGTATAAATTGGTAACCTGCAATTGTTAACTATTTCAACCCATAAAAATGTATTTTGTTGGTGTAAATTGATATATGTAGGTGGATATGGAGATGTTAACCTTTTTTTTCAGCGTGTTTCAAGTGTTTTCAAGTGAGGTGTGTTTTTTGCTATTCTGTGTCAAATAGAAGAGCATTGAAAACATTCAATCACGTCTCTTAAAATGCTTGGCTGTCAATTACTCGAGCTCAGCGAAGGCTCCTTTCTCATTCTTGTCAGATAATTGGTAGTTTCGCTCTGAATAGTCATTTTGAGATGCTTCAGACCGTCCCTTTAACATGTTTTTGGAGCACTTGTGTAATTACATGTTAAATGCAACAGAGCTGTGTGTGGATCTGACGCTCGCTTGCGTTTCGCATGGGTTATTTTTACGTGTTCGCAAGCCATTCCCAATCTGACGTACATTTTTCTGTAAGTGCGTGGTATCTAGTGACCAGTGTTGGGGGGTAGCACATTACAAGTAACGCGAGTTATGTAATCAGATTACTTTTTTCAAGTAATTAGTAAAGTAACGCATTACTTTTTAATTTACAAGAAAATATCTGAGCTACTTTTTCAAATAAGTAACGTTTATTGATTGAAGATTGAAAATTATTGTTTATTTATTGATTCCCATTTATTGATTGAAAGCTCTACTGTCCCCATATGTCTGAGGAAATCGGGATTAGTAAGACTGCCCCCATACTTTAGTTCTAGAATAAATGTGAACATGCATTAATTCATCTCACTCACTCACAAAAAAAAAAATATCAGATTGTTTTCCTCAAAATTAATAAAAACAGTTGAACGCAATTCAGAATATGACTCAAAGCTGCAATAGTTAAATATGTTAAATAATACAAATATCCTTTATGTATTTAATCCCCTTTTAATAACCAATTTGCTGCTGACCTTCAGTGATCATACTAATAAGCAACAATTACACAAGATAAACTAACATTTCTTCTTCTTCTTTTATTGCTGAAGAGTGTTGAACCTTCTTCTCCTGCGTTCTACTGTACAGACGTGAATTTACATTTCCTTCAGCTTTAGGCTTTTGGTGCGAAAGGCTTTTATATTTGCCAAAAATATAACTTTTTATATTAAAAGCAAACAAGCAAGCCCAGCCCAGATTTAAAAAGTAACGCAAAAGTATTATAACGCATTACTTTCAATAAAACGTAACTAAGTAACGTAATTAGTTACTTTTTTAGGAAGTAACGCAATATTTTAATGCATTACTTTCAGAAGTAACTTTCCCCAACACTGCTAGTGATGCCCTGTGATTGAAAGTTGAGCGACCTCTCTGAAGGACAGGCACACCGGTGCGGGTAATTTCCAGCCATTGTCTCCGGCTTTTATATGAATTACATCTTGCATTATCAGCGTTGAGTCCGTGACCCTGTGCGCCCGGTGAAAGGCGGCCCCCGGAGACACGGCGACCCTCTATCTGATTCTGTATCTGCTCTATTGTGCCGGCGCTGTGTTTGCGGCCTGGTAACGGCGCTCTTTAACACAATTAGAGCAGAGCACGCAGTGGCTGCGTTTGACTCCTAATTATCCGCAGCGATGGGGAATAGTCACATGCTCGCTGCTTTCTTTCCTGGGTGGGGTGGAGGCTCTCTCAGCCGTTTGGGTCACACGATGTCTCTCACTCGCTTTCTTTACAGCTTGTTTGAACTTTAATGGACTCTTGGGAGCCCTGACAACTGTTTTGTTGTGATGTGAGGCCTGAGAGAGAGAGAGGGGCGGCTGCATTATTCATAAGTGGGGAAAGGGCTGTTGCTTTTTTGCTGCCGAGTGGCGTGAGGAAACTGGATATCAGCTGCAGAACTCTGGGAAGCTCGCAGGGAAACGTGTAGCCGTCAGCACTTACGGACCTGCGGCTGTGTTCGAGTGGAGCTACAGGAGCGCGTGTGTGTTTTTAGGCCTGTCTTGCGGCGGTGGGCGTCTCGGCTACGGGAAACAGAACCCAGTCATTTTCATGGCTTGGAACAACACAAGCTCGAGACGGCTGTTTTTCCTTCCACTCTTCTCTAAAGACGTGCTGTGAATGTTCTGACGGAGCCTACGTCATTTTCGCTGCGGTCATACGAAACAATTACATGAACAACAGATAAATATGGCCCAATCCACACACAGTTTGGGAAATGTTATTAAACATGGCATAAATCATATACCCTCCGTGATCTTTTGGAATAAAATAGTTTGATGTAATATGAAAACATACTTCTGATGAATTCCAGCAGCTCAAGTGTATTTCCAAGAGTCTGATCTGAACAGTTTGAGCAGCACAGATTGTTTGTGATGCTGCTTCACACCAAGAACAATAACTACAACTATTACGACAATTATGTTAGTGTCTACACTAACGAACAATATATTTCAGTTTTAACGATCACTGTAGTTTTGTCGTCTGCCGCTTTAAATGCTCAGTTTATTTAAATTCAGATGGATTCTGATTGGCTGCTGGGGGAAAAAAAGCATTCTGATTGTGTTTCCAATGATAATCGTTAACGTTATAGTTGTGGTGTGGACTTTCCTGTTCTCATAGAATTGGAAGGATAATTAAAGCTTTATAGTTATCATTATAGTTAACATCCTTGGTGTGAACAGGCTTTTAATGAAGGATATTGTAGGTAGAACTAGATTGAGAGTAACCATTATCACTTATTTCATATGCTAAGATGGACTCGCATAATACTAAAATCTATCTAATAATATTTGTTATTATAATCTTTTAGTGTATATTAAAGATTATTAATAGCTGTTGTGCGGTGGTAAGACTTTTTGAGTGTTCGTGTGTTCTGTAGACAGGATTGATCGGTTCGAGTGTAGTGACACTAACACGCATAACAGCAGACATACACCACTGAGAACTCATAAGAACACGAAGTGTGGAGTGTGCTGTGTGTGTTGTGTGTGTGTGTAATTGTTGTGTGTTGTGTGTGTGTGTGCGTGGAGTTGTGAGTGTGTGTGTGCATGTGTTTGAGTGTGGGTGTGGTGAGTGTGTGTGTGTGGTTGTGTGTGAGTGTGTGTGTGTGAGAGACTGTGTGTGTGTGTTGTGTTGTCCTGAGTGTGTGTGTGTGTGTGGTGTCTGTGTGGGTCTGAGTGTGTGTGTTGTTTGTGTGTGTGTGTGTGTGTGTGGTGTGTATGTGTGTGTGTATGTGTATATGTGTGTGTGTGTGTGTGTTGTGTGTGTGTGAGTGTGAGTGAGTGAGAGTGTGTGTGTGAGTGTGAGGGTGAGTGTGTGTGTGTGTGTGTGTGTGTGTGTGAGGGGTGTGTGTGTGTGTGTGTGTGTTGTGCATTGGGTTGTGTGTGTGTGTGAGTGTGGTGTGTGTGTGTGTGAGTGTGTGTGTGAGGTGTGTGTGTGTCTGAGGGTGTGTGTGTGTGTGTGTGAGATCCTGACGTGTGTGTGTGTGTGTGTGTGGTGTGTGTGTGTGTGTTTGTGTTTGTGTGGGTGTGTGGGTGTGTGTGTGAGTGTGTGTTGTTTATCAGCGGTGTGAGTGTGTGTGAGTGTGTGTGAGTGTGTGTGTGCGTGTGTGTGTGTGAGGTGTGTGTGTGGGTGTGTGTGTGTGTATGTGTGTGTGTGTGTGTGTGTGTGTGTGTGTTGTGTGTGTGGTGTGTGTGGTGTGTGTGTGTGTGTGAGTGTGTGGTTGTGTGTGTGTGTGTGTATGTGTATAAGAGTGTGAGTGTGTGTGTGAGTGTGCGTGTGCGTGTGTGCGTGTGTGTGTGTTTGTGTGTGTGTGTGTTTGTGTGAGTGTGTGTGTGTGTGTGTACGATTGCTCTCAGATTAAAACTTGAGCTTTGTCTCTAATGAGCTTACAGCCTATGCTCTATGCCTATAGGTGATGTTAAATAATATTTTTGACTCATTTTTAGGGTACAGTTTTTCACAGTGTATGCAGGTGACTCACTGAGTGTGTGAGGTGGGATTGTGAAGTATTTTTCTCACTAGAGTGGTAAAGGAAATTCCTCCTCTTGCTCGTCTATGTGTAACACAGATAAAGCTCTTCCTGTACAGTACAAATCCTGTTTCCCCCGCGGCCCGATCGGACCCTGAGAAACCTCAGGAAGGGTGAGGAGGAGATGCCCTCTTACACACGACAAATGGCCCACCGCTGTGTGTGTGTGTGTGTCAGATTAGATACTGTGTTTGCTGTTTGTGACAGTGGAAATTATGAATTGCTGCTCAAAACACAGACATTTAAGTTGAGTGTTAGAATTCAGCAAAGTTTGCGTCATTTCCAAATTTGTGTGACTTTCTTTCTGCTGAGGAACACAACAGAACATGTTATGCAGAATGTCCAAGTTGCTCTTTTCCATATAATGAAAGTCAATGAGGGAGGATCATAGCAGTCGTCCAAAATATTGTCCTATCCTATCAAACCATAATTAATGGAAAGCTTATTTATTCAGCTATATTTATTATGCATACATCTCAATTTCAAAAAATTGACCCTTATGACTGGTTTTTGTGGTCCAGGGTCACATATTACCGTCCAGTTTGTCTAAATGTGACGACAAGGCATGCATATATTATAAACATTAACGGATGATCTGTAAAGCTGCATTGATGTAATGAGTATCATGAAATGTGCGATACAAATAACATTTACTTGGTGTTTAGATGTGCATCTAAATCTTTAGGATGGTGAAGGGTTTGTTGGTCTGTGTTTACTGTCCAGCTCATTCACAAGTCCTCTCTTTCTCTTTGTGCTGTGGATGGGGAAAACGGACGGATGGTTCCGCTCTGGCCGTCTCAAGAACCCAGCGTCCTGGAGAGATCACGATGATGCCACGTCCACACACTCGGCCGGCACGCCGGGACCCTCCAGCGGAGGACACGCGTCACAGAGCGGAGACAACAGCAGCGAACAAGGTGAGTCCTGTGATGTACCTGTGCTTTCATCATGCTACTGAACCATATCAGGTGTGATGTAAACACTGTTTACTGCACATGCAGCCCTGACAGTGTGAACACGTGTGTGTGTGTGTGTGTAACCTCAATTAAGATTGTAAATCCTCACGTCAGCTACACTGTATAATACCATCCCACAGTCCCCATGAGGAAAACAGAATAATAAAGTTTTAATTAAAATGTAAAACTGCAAAATATTTTCTGAGGGGTAGAGTTGAGGCCCATTCACGCCAAGAACAATAACTATAATGATAGCTATATTTGCATACACATCAATGTACAAAAACTTTCTGCAGCTTTATATCCTGTCAATGTTTTTTTATCATTCATTAGCTGGAAAAAAATTTGTTTTGAAAGTGTTTCCAATGAAATCATCCCCCTGTGTCTTTATCGTTACCGTTGTGGTGTGGTGTGGATTCACGATTCTCTTTAATTAAGTCAAGTCACCATTATTTATATAGCGCTTTTTACAGTGCAGATTGTGTCAAAGCAGTTTTACAGTATAAAACAGGGAAATAGTGTGTCGAGATAGTGTGCCGTTCTCCTCTGGCCAGACGAGACCAGCAGTTTAATTCTAGGCTGCAACAAAGTCAGCTTGAGCAGAGGACTCATCTGGTTCCCGTGAGTTCTTAGAGTTAGAGTGATTGTTAAAACTTTATAGTTATCACTGTAGCTATCATTCTTGGTGCGAACAGGCCCTTCAGGGTTAGGCGCTAAAAAATATCATTAGATCAGTATAAAAATTGTATAGCCTACTAATGATATAGCAATATACTGTATAATATATAATAGAAATATAATATAGTGTATGATCCATTGTGCATCTGTGTGTGATGAAGCAGAGGAGAGTGTTATTGATCACGCTGAAGTCATAAGTACCAGTGAGCTGTTCTCCTCGCTGCAGTTATCGACTCTCTCACACTGGATCCAGTAACGGCTGGTCGATATGGGCTAACACACTTACGGTACGGCACGCAGAACTGCCTCGAAGTGATCCGGTCAAGCCCCGGCCCAAACGAAACCAAACAGAGAGTGAGACCGGACACAGAGAGAGACGAGAGACAGGACAGAGAGAGACTGGACGGAGAAAGACAGGACAGAGCGAGAAGAGGGAGGACAAAGAGAGAAAGGACCACAGAGAGAGAGACTGACACGAGAGAGACGAGAGGAAAGGAAGAGAGAGAATGACGGAGGAAGAAAGACAGGACAGAGAGTGATAGGAAACCGAGAAAGACAGGACAGCAAGAGAGAGAGAGGACAAAGAGAGAAAGGACACAGAGAGAGAGACTGGACAGAGAGTGAGAGAACAGAGAAAGACAGGACAGAGAGAGAGAGAAAGGACACAGAGAGAGAGACAGGACAGAGAGTGAGACAGTAGATAGAACAGAGAGACAGGACAGAGAGATATTTACTGAACTTTGAGCAAAAGTTGTGCTAGCCACTCACAATGTTAGGTGTTAAACAGGTTAACTCTAAACTGACTCACTTTATGTTTTGATTTATTTTATTTATCTATTTATTTGATAATTATTGATTAATTTTTTGTTATTATGTTGTTTTGTTGTTGTTATGTTTTATTATATAAAATAAATCAATACATACATACTAAATAAAATATATTTAAATAGATATATCCTGGGACGGCAGAGACGTGTGGGCACGTAAATGCAGCCGTCCTGCAGCGGCCGTGACCTCTTTCACCCGGCCAGCCGAAACAGGAAGGCTCCTGTCTCACATTCTTTCAATTATGTTCACGCTTGAAGCGCTCGCTCACTCTCAGCACCCAGTCCACACGTACACATGAGACAGGACAAGCGTGAGTTCCTAAAAGAAAGATTTTGGGACAGTCCTGAAAAGTGTGAGAGAGACAGACAGGTATCAAGCTCTCTTGTGCTGGTTTGAATATACGCTTACACAGCATCGTTCTAATATACATTCGAGTGTGTGATTGTCTGTACTTCTGAGGGTCAAATGCTTTTAAATGTCCTCACAGATCTAGTGCATCGAGGACATTTGACGAGCTGCTCACTGTTTGAAGACTCCTAGATTAGTCCAGTTTCCTTCTGTTTTCTAAATTCACAATAACATTTAAAACATTAATTGTGAAATATTTTATTGTGATTCATCAGTCTGATCAGTGTATTAGTCTGTTCATAATAACATAAATTGTAATAAACATTAACTCGAATAAAATAACATTTATATTTACATAAAAAATATTTTTATTTCAGCTAATTCCCGAGGCAACATTTCTCCGCTTTTTTTTTTTTTTGGTTGAAGTGGAAGTACTAAAATGATTAAAATAAAAACTAAAACTTAATAACATTTTTAAAAAGCAAAAACTAATAAAAATCGTTAAATGTGGTCATATTGCCCAGCCCTAAAACTTGCTCTTTGCGCTCAGGCATTATACACACAACATCATGATTTTCTGTAAAGCTGCTTTGAAGCCATGTGTATTGTGAAAAGCGCTATACAAATACGATTTGACTTAATATCAGTCATTACAGAAGGATCCATCCATCTCTGTCTGTGTGCAATCACTGCTAACTGACGACAGCAGCGCGTCTGTCCAGTGTTAATGAGTTAATGAAGCCATCAGACCAGCGTATATCTTCACACACATGAGTGTGTTCAGTGTCATCCGGTCAAACACACTCTTTCTGTTCAACATCAGTTCACTGTGCTGGAAGCGGCTGAGAGATTTCATTTCACTGGCTGCGATGAGCGGGAATCTTCTGACATTTTCCAGAGCAGTTTTTTAGGAAAGTGAAATATTAGTTGTGCCCCTCAGGCACTGAGACCTCACACACACACACACACACGTGAGATTTGGGGTATTGTGTGTTGAGTTTTTGTGGCAGTTCTGACCTCAGACTTTTTTTTCTCTTCAGACAGTTCTTTTCTATAATGTTAAAATTGATACCATAGACAGAACGACAAAAAAAGGTAAAAGTTCAGACACACAGACAGAATTTCACTAGGACCCTCGTCGTGTATTTCTTGCACATATGTGTGTGTAAAAAAGTGTTGGTTTTTTTGGAGTTTGCTGGATCTCTAGATCAGCTCTTGCTAAACTCAATACTGACCCACTGTCTTGCTTCACAGACAGACTGATGGAAAGCAGGGATATCTCATGGGTTGATTTGAGGCAGATCTGTGTAACTATTGATTCTTTGCAGTAGAAAAATTGATCTTTAATAGTTTCTGTGCTTTAAAAGCTTTAAAGTTATCCATGTCATGTTAGAAAACATCAACAACAATCACATCTTTCCTATTTAGCATGCTTGTTTGTGAGAAGCGTTGCAGACAAATATCAAGCACAGTAAGCCTCACAGAAAGAAGAGAAATTAGATTAATGAAAGCAAGGGAATACCTTACATGCCTGCTCAATTCTAGCGGCTTTATCAGCACTGCGCTGGGGGTGGGGGTGGTGGGGGGGGGCTGTGTGGGGGGCCTGCTGTTGAATTGCTGGGCCGGCTATATGTCTTTGGGGGGGGGGGGGGGGGGGGGGGGGTGCTGGGGGGGGGGGGGGGGGGGGAGGGCTGGGGCACGGTGGGCTATATCTTGTTATACTGACGGCTGCTTCGAGCTGCGCTTAGTGTTTTTTGGGCTCCTGTTTTAGCACGCTGTGCCCGAGGGGGTCAGCCAAGAAGTCACCCTTAAGAGGTGATAATCCCATCACGCTAGTCTCCAGCGCTGTTTTCCCCGGATGGCATGAGCGGTTCTGTTCTCATGAGAGTCTGACCTGTGTTTCTGTGCCGGCGAGGGGTTACTGAGGCCAGCGCTGTCTAAAGCAGTGCTTCTCAACCGGTGGGTTGTGACCCAAAAATTCATGTCTGTTCTGATGGGTGTCAGACAGAAGGAATAACACAATTATAGACAAACATAGTATACTGTAAATAATCATGCATTCTGTAGTTAGAACAGCAAAACAAATAGAGGGAGGAGAAAATACTTCTAGGTTACACTTTATTTTAGTTTCTTTGTTACAATGTAATTATGCATTTAATACTGAGTAATATTAATTAACTACATGTACTTACTATATGGTTAGGGTTAGGATTATGGTTTGGCTTAAGGTTACTTACATGTAATTATGCATAATTAATAGTAATTATAACTGTTGATCAGACTCTACAGACACAAATTCATCTGTCATTTAGTAGTAAACACCAGACAGATGAACATGGACCGATTGTGTGACACCCTTATCCTGAAAAACCATCAAGAAAACTACACAAGGTCTAACAAAATTCAACCCAGACAATAACTACAGATTAAAACTAAAAGTCAATGTTAAGTTAATACTTACTATGGTTATGACATGTTAATTCATATTATTGGCTTCATACATTTGGCATAAATTCCAATGCTCGATCGTAAGGATCGTTTTGTTTACATCTGTATGTTGGCTCTCATTGTTGAGAAGCACTGCTGTGCACACCTCCGCTGTCAGGCCCACCTGCTCATTTTGCCTATTGAAGGTGTACTTATTTGGGCATTAACCTCTTCTCCTCCATTATATTGTGTTTGTCCAACGGGCCTTACGCCCCTCCACTCCCTAATCCCACCCGCCTCCTCCCTTCCGCCTCCGCTCCAAACCTACCAGAGACTTGCTCGTGAAGGGCTTGCCCCATTCTGTGTTGTCTCTTGAAGCCGCTCACGCGCCGATGCCCTCTACAGGTATCGCTTGAAGACGACTCGGCGGAATAGAGCGATGTTCTTTACTGCTGCTGCCTGGCCTTAGTTTCCCGAGCACCGCTAACGTATTTATGCAAATCTTTTTGGGCATTATTGCAGATAAGCTCATTTTATAGTCTGATTTCCGCTCCCTCGTGTGCCATAATGAGTCGTCGAGCATGGGGGAGCGTGTCGGGAAAGAGCGCCAGTCCGTCCGTCTGTCCATCCGCGTGCAGAGCGCACCGTCCTGACGTTCCGTTCGAGGAGACAGGGATGGAGGGGTTTGACGCCGGTTAGTGCTATTACCTCTCGTTATTGGAGGCAGCCGCCTAATAATTTCTAATTACCCTAAGGAGGTATTAGGAGTGTTAGTCAGCAAGGATAATTTCTTATTTGCACGCCTGGAGCGGTGAGCTCTCTAGAAGAACGGAGGCTAATGTGCAACAAAACAAATCAACGTGCCACGCAGGGCTGCGGGGCTTCAGGGAGGAGGCCGAGATAACGTTCATTATGCATCATGATAATTCATTTAGAATGTTATCAATTTCAGAATAGAGGCCCGAACACGCACACACAAACACACATAAACCATTAAAAAAGGATGAGGAAATGAGGCTGCTGTTCAAACACTGCCTCCTGGTCTGTTCAGGTAGCTCCAATTACACACTTCCCATGTTTTTAGGCTGTTGAATGCTAAATGCTCCCTTTCCTCTGATCTTAAAATGTATTTCATAGTGAACCATGAAATAAAATGTAAGGCAGGATTTTATTCTTCTGCATTTGAGTGGGTGTTTCATATCAGAGTTTGGGGGCAGTCGTGGCCTAATGGATAGAGAGTCGCACTTATAACCCGAAGGTTGTGGGTTCCGGCAGGGATTGTAGGAGGGGGGAGTGAATAACCAGTGCTCTCTCCACCTTCAATACCACGACTGAGGTGAGTCCCTTGAGTAAGGCACGAACCCCTAACTGTTCCATGGGGACCGCAGCATTGGCTGCCCACTGCTCCCGGTGTGTGTGTGTGCACTTGTATGGGTATGGGTTAAATGCAGCGCACAAATTCAGAGTATGGGACAATTCAAATGGAGGACTCAGTTGTGAAATCGTTTGCAATCATTCCAGAAGCATGAATTAAGAAAGTTAATTTGATTTTCTCACTCCTGAGACGCATGTTCCCATGAGGACCGTTTTTGGTTCCATTTGGTTTTAATTGCAGCGGCACAGCAATGCTCATCTTTCTCCTTGTGAAGTTATTCTGTCCACTGTTTCCCTCTTTTTATTCTTGAAAGCATCTTTCCTCATCCCCTCAGAACCAGAATGACTTAATCTCTTGAAACAATTGGAGGAAGTTCAAGGAGAGACCGTTTAGATGTCTGAAATGTAATACCAAACAATGGCATCTTGCGATAGCAACCGATTTTCCACATTCGACATCCTCCAGTGGAAAAGCTTTACTAGTCATGAGGGAAAACACAAGCGTAGACAAAGCACAAAACCAAACAAGACAAAAAAAACATGTTGTGTTTAGCGGTGTTGCGGGGTCAGGCCTGCATTGTGTGTTTCTCGCTGGGCCGCGGTCCTCAGACAACTGACTGTCTGCGGGAGACATCTGCGAATCCGACCCGCCGACCCTCAGAAGCGCTCTGAAGTGAGGGAATGCTGCCTTTAGCCCTCACACGGCCCGCAGGACAAACTCCAGCGCTATTAAGAAACAGAGAGAGAGACAGAACAAGAGGGAGACAGGCAGAGCCGGCCGAAGCGCGTCAGAACGGTTTTGTTTCTTCCTCAAAGGCCTCGCGGTCTGCGTTCCTCAGATGCCCATGAGATAATTTTCCTTCTTTATGAGTAAAAAGCAGCTCGGTGCTGGAGAGGTTACACTGGCCTGATGAGGAGCCTCTGTTCACAGCACCTGCTGTTGGGTGTGCCGGCGTGCAAACGCATCGTTGTGCGGTAAATGAGTCGTGTTCCCCGCGGTTCCGGAGGCGGCAACTGCGGCTAGAGCAACCTTTGGCTGGAGATCTTTGGCATCTTGTCTCGGTTCGTCTCGTGCTTCGTCGGCCGCTTATGCCTCGCTGGGGTCACTGGGTCAGAGCGCAGTCCGCTTCCACCGAATTCGCCTCTTTCCTCGATGCGTGCAACACGTGCATTACACCGAAGATAAGCTGTTGTTTCTCTCTCTTTCTCGCCGCCTTTGATTTTCCTGATGGTTGAAGTCGTTGCCTCCGCTCGGGAGCTTTAGGGGAATGGCTGCATCTGCTGTTGAGATTTTACAGGAAGAGAAAATTGAAAAATCAATAAAAAGCCAAAAAAGAGTGAGACAGAAAAAAATACACAGAGGGCGAAAAGCATAGCAGATAACAGCTTTGAAGAAGCAGACAGACATAAAGATGCTCGTAGATTTGAGATGTGTTCTTGGACTAATTCAGGGGCGCAATGAATTCATTTAAACACCGTACGCCACATACGTATACCACGCCCGTGCCAGGCAACCGTTTTCCATCTTTGTTTTATAAGGACCGATGGAGGACTCAAACGTTAGAAACTCCACGGAAGCTGGAGTGGATGTAATCTGAACCTGCTGCTGGGAAACATTGGTTAAGAATGAGAATCTTGCTTCAAATGCAGCGCGGTTGAGCCTCTCCAATGAGTATAAGTAAGGTGAATTCAGCTCAGCTGGGCCACTTTTTTGGCATTAAGATGAAATTCACCCGAATGCACCCTACCCGAATGAAATGAGTTTCTGAGTTTACCTAAAACACAAGAGACAGTCGATAGGAAACTCATCACCGACTGATTAACACAAGTCTCTCTCTCTCCATTAATGCAGTTCTGCTCATTATTTTTACATTTGTGGAAGAGTGCTTGAACACTGGGATTGACTGTGGGAAGGACAGCGGGCCGCGGTTATTGACTTGTAAAGGAGTGTCTGGATAAGACGCGAGCTTCTTCTGCTCTTGTAAAGAGGTATCTGATTTCTCTGCTAGTTGGGTCCCCAGAGGGGCCGCTGGGCTGATGGGAGCTCACAGCTGCTGCAGAGAAGAATGCACACGTGAACTCTGGAGGTGTTCCCAACGGTGAACAGTGTCTCTGAACTACAGGAGGACGCTCGTGTTTGTGCGTGTCGACATTTTGTGATACATTTGCTCGCTTAGTCTGGATAGATAATAATATGAATAAAATCATGCAGATTTTTTTCAATCACATTCACACACAGTTTTAGAGTCGTACCAAGGGCGATAGTTGGCGATACCCAGCCCTAGACAGAGCAGAACCGCGCAGCAGCACTGGACAGCTGCGGCCTACAGACCGCTAACTAATTTATGAGCGCAAACTGCACATGTGCGTGCGAGAGAGAATCCACGGAAGTTTTCATTGACTCCGCGATGAGGTAGCCGAGGCCCATGGGGGGGTGCTCTTCACAGTTTGAACTTCATCAGGGGCTGCGCTTAATCAATACACTATCGGAAAAAGAATTAATTACCAAAGCAGAATAAAACAGCTGCATTTTAAACGGAGGCTTCATCAATGCTTTAATCTCCTGCTTTCAGCTCAGGTGCCCTGAGGAATCGCTCTGACCGCGTGTAATGAGGGAACTCAGGGACTTTACGCCCCACAAACCCCTTTCTCTCTCTCTCTCTCACACACACATACACATATCTGCCTTCCTAAACTGTATCTCCATCTCTGCTGAACCCCTCCGCCGCATTCCCTTCCCACCAAATTCCAGTCTTCCCAGGGATGAGGAAGGGTATTAATGTGGAAATCTCCACTGTAGGGCTGCTGGAGAGAGGCACGCATTCCTAAAGTGAGAGGGACTGAACTGTCGCTCGTCCGTGGCCCGCCCCATCACCGATACCCCCACCTCACCCTTGAGCACTCCTTCAAACTGCATTTCAAGTAGGGTTGAGAAGGGGTTGTGGGTGATGAATTGGGTTTTTAGTGAGCTCATTAGGAAGCCAAACAGAGTCGAGACACAGCGGAACGGAGTGGGGCCGCGGTGCAGCAATCAGTTCTGCTTGCTTTGTTCTGTGCCTCCAGGACATTTGTAAGCAAAAGTTCAGGGCAGACGGCTGATGAGAGAGACCTGCCGAATGGAGCCCGCTATCTGATGGTTGACTTGTTGGTGTAGAACCTTTAATTCTTCTGCCTCTTCGTGTCTCGTGGCCTAACGGCCCTTCGAAAGCCCATCACTGATGCCCGGCTCTGTGTGTAATAACTCCAAGTTGTCTGCCGGGTCTGTGTTTGTCTGAAGTGCAATTGGGGGTGGAGAATCTCCATAAATGCAGGTTTGGTGTGGTGATGTGTAGAATCGGACCATCCACAATCTTCATAGTGGTTCGGGGGAGGACTTCGATGAGTGAGTGAAGTCAAGTCCAGTGCAGCTTTGTTCCAGTCTTTCCCTCTGCTCGTGTGGTTTATAACGTCACGCTCACAGGCCGTAGAAATCCTGTTTTGGTGAAAATTGATGTAATTTGCTGTAGTAATTATCTTAGTAATTAACTCTCTAATGACTGTGGTGTGAAAGTGCGGCTCCTCCAGTGGCTCTCATGTGCGCAGTCATTATTTGCTTTCCGTCGTAATACAAGTGTGTGCTGATACTGACTGGAGAGAGAGAGAGAGAGAATAGACTCGGATGCACCTCAGTAACCTCTGGGGCCAATTATTGTAATTTGATTTGGATGACAGGCTGCAGGAAGAGTGTTGGGTTTGTGGGGCGTGTAGCATGTGTTGGGGTGTGTTTAGGGGCAGCTGGAGTGTGCTTGGGCTGTCGTGGGTGTGTGAATTTCAGTCCCTTTCACCAGACTCTAAGGTGGACACTCATAGGCATTCACCGGTATCAGTTCTGCTCGCAGCGACAGATCAATTATATAGCGCTTTAAACAATGCAGATTGTGTCAAAGCAGCTTTACAGTATTAAACAGGAAAATAGTGTGTTGATAATGCTTGAGGATGATAGAAAACACTCAATTTTCAATATGGTGCAAACAACGCTTCTTTTATAATCACTAAAAAGTTGTCCCTCAGTTCATCGTGATCTCACAAAGTTACATGATAATCTATTAAATTCTCTATGCTGCACAATGAATGTCTTATTTACATTGCGTACACAGTTATAATGAAATGACTCGTGCTGAACACAGCACCTGAACAAAAACTCCAGCACTTTGAGCGGTGAGGGGATTCTGACTTAATGTAATTCTAACTGATTGGCTGTTGCGTTCAAGAAATAAGCAGACATGTCTGTGGGCTACATTGCTCAACGCTGCTCACCAAATCTGCAATGAAATGCCATTACTACAGATTTAACTTGGGGTGCTGTTGATTTCGTTTTTTCTAGCACCCCCGTAGAACCAAGCCTGGTTCCCAACCACGTTCCTGGAGGCCCCCATCACTGCACATTTTGCACGTCTCATTTCTCTCACACACCTATTTCAGCTCTTGGAGTCTCTACTAATGAGCTGATGCGTTGATTCAGGTGTGATTGATTATGGAGACATGCAAAATGGGCCGTGTTGGTGGTGCTCCAGGAACATGTTCGGGAACTGTGCTTCTGCCCTGCATCTGTGCCTGTTTTTGCATTAGTGTTTGAATTAGTTAGCATAGGTTCATGCGCAGCTTCCTTAAACCGTCTCTCGGGATGTTGTTTCCCTGTGATTGTCTTTCACGCGGGCCAGAAGCTCAGAGATGCAGGAAACAGCCGCAGCACTTAATGTCTCATAAACTCATCAGAGTGATTAGCAGACTAATGAAGAGACGAGATGAGGGGCGGCGGGAATGCAGCACTACGATCAGATGCTGTCCCTCCAAGGCCCTGTTTATGATGTAATGAGATAATTGCCGTTACAGGTAGCAGGTTAATTACACGTGTAATTACTCAAGCGCTTCACACTGGCTCTTCTGAAACACTATTGGCATATGATTATCATCTTCAACCTTTGAACGCTGATGCTCCTTTTACTTTCTCCTGTCATTCACGAGGTCGCTCTGTTAAAGGTTCTCAGTGATGCCTCTGGTTCCATGCATGAGCCAAACAGTGCTGCCCCATTTCCATTTGTTCGGCACGGGGTTTGGAGATTCAGAAATCCGCAGCATTCCTGGGATGACACTGACATGACTGTGTGTGTGTGTGTGTGTCATTAACCTGCTTCCTTATACAGACGTCTAATTAAAGCATTTTATTCCACTTCATTTACAACCAAAAGAGAAGCTTTAGTTCTTCAGTGCCAACGACCGCACATTACATCTGCAGGAAAACAGCATGGCGAGAATGACTGTGAGAGCGCAGCTGTCCGAGGACATGAGTGTTTGTGCAGATGTGTGTGTGAAGGTTATTCAGAGCTAAATTAACTGTTGCTTGTCTATGTTTTTGGAGAAGTGGTTGGCTAGTCTATTAATTCTGCTGCTAGTCTGTGTTGACTATACTGATAAAATGTACAACATAAAAAGTACAACTTTGAATGTAATCAATGATGAAGAAAATCAAGCTGAAACTCAAGATATGATGAAAACATGAGTGGATGAGTGATTAGCATAAGGTAAACACTTCTCTGGATGGGAGGGCTAGTGAATGTGAGTAGTCGTGTTGGGCGCAGGGCTGAGGTGTGCGGTCTCTGTTTGCGGGTGAGTGCAGCGGTCCGGATCACCGCTCTCCACCGAGAACACTCTCAGCTCAGTCCGTGAGGAGCAGGAACGGTCCTGTGGACGGCGTCTCAGCAGGAGGCTGTAATTAGTGTCTTTAAGCTCAGCCTCTGACGGCACTGCCTCCACATTCATGCCCCATTAGCCTGAAACAAATGTCCGAGCTAACTAATCGGTGACTGCGACTCTCTTCGAGACAAAAGCTGGAAAATGTGAAGCGCTTCAGCCCACTTGATTAGCCTTTTTACTCTTTTCTCATTGCAGTTGTTGTTATTACATGTGTTGTGTAATCATCAGCACAGCTTCAATCTAGTGCTCAACTCTAAACTAACTGTTCTGCTTCAGCGTCTACAGGACATGACGTCTTGCCTACGCTGTAAAAAGTGCCAGCTTGTAATTATTATATTGATGAGCTATTTCTACCTGATTTAATCCATAACATTTGTTTTGTTGATACAAATGAATGTATTTAGGTTCATTCAGTAATATTAAATATTATTTTTGACTTAAATATAACCAGTTTAGATGTTATACATTTTGTTGTGTAATTAAACCAAATCGGCTATGTAAATTTCTGTTGTAATAATTCAGCAATATGATTCTTGAGGTCATGTTATATAGCGAATATAGTCTCAGCTGCAGGGTGTTGGATATTATCCTATTATTCAGCTCTTTAAGTGACTATAAGATATAATAAAAATTGACATTGTGAATTTCTGTACATATTGAACACAGTGTGTATGTGAAACAGCGTAAAAAAGAGAATTGCTTTTACATATTTATATATATCTATATATTATATATATATAGATATATATATATAAACTATTTCAATTATGAATTTACATCCACTGGATGCAGATCCATATTAATAATTAGTCTTTAATGGTGAGGAAACTGAACTTTAGTATGCTTTTTACGGTATTTTTGCTGTGTATATTTTTGGTGGGTAGTGGGCTCTGCGAGAGAGAGAGAGGGGGACCGAGAGAGAGACAGAGCGGTGAGCGTGGTTTGTAGCTGTGAGAGAGGAGAGAGAGAGAGATGAGAGAGAGAGAAATGAGAGAGAGAGAGATGAGAGAGAGAGAGAGAGAGAGAGCAGAGAGAGAGAGAGAGAGAGAGAGAAGAGAGAGACAGAGAGAGAGAAAGAGAAAGAGAGAGAAAGAGAGAGAGAAAGAGAGAGAGAGACACAGAGAGAGAGAGGGAGGCTTTTTGACTTTTAGGTCCTCTTTATTAGTTCAATTTAAAGAAATAATGACCTATAATTTTTTTTTTTCTTTTTTTTTGTTTTTTTTAAATAATAAATAATAACACCAATTCTACCATACATATATTTACATTCTTCACATACATATATACATAGAGAAGGAGAGAAAAGAAAAAAAAAAAAAATAAAATAAATAAAAAAAAATAAAATAAAAAAAAATTAAAAAAAAAATTTAAAAAAAATAAAATAAAATACACACCCTTCCAATCAATAAATAAATATTAACACTTATATATAAACTAGCAAGCAATCATCAACATCAACATCACAGATACAGTGGTTTATAGCCCATTTACCTTTAAACATATCCATATCATTGACCAGTTTGTAATACGTAAACTCAATTTTAATACGAGATTTTAATAACCCTTTTAAAATAGACACAACATCAGTTGACCCAGCATCATTCAAAAAATGTTTTCTTGATAGCCATATAGCCAATTTTTTTATTTTATAGCCATATTTTGCCTGACCAAAAATAAAGTTAATCAGAACATGTACTTCCCTCCTACTTCTACTATACTTTGGTCCATAAATGAAAAGTGCTGGAGTAAAGACTTCCCCTAAAGTATGAACCCACTCTTCTAAGATATCAAACAGAGGTTGAAGCCTTTCACACTTTAAAAACAAATGATAAACATCTTCCTGCTCTCCACAAAAAGGACAACCTACTCCTACCTCTGGATCAATGTGTGCTCTGTGTCTGTTTGTAGCTATAATCCCATGTACTATTCTCCACTGAAGGTCTCCAGACCTTTTCTCAATGGGTGGTTTGTACAGGGACCTCCAGCAGCCTTTAGGGGAGGCACCTGGCCCCAGAACCTCCAACCATTTGGACTCGCTGACACTCTTCAGTGTGTTAAGATGCCACACTTTCACACAAATAATGTAGATTGCTTTCTTATCAGCATCACCAAAACAGGCCAGCTTAGGGGTCTTAAATGATAATAAGCAGTCCTCTTTTTCTTGCCATATGCCAGTCAGTGCTGAAAAAAACAACTCTGGAAAGTCACAATTATCTGCCTTTTCATCGAAAGTTTCCATTGCCAATCTATAGTCCTGAGGCAGAGACTCTAAAATCCGAGTCAACATATTTTGTGCCAGCCTGACTGATTTTATTCCCAGTTTTGAAGCTAGATTTTCAGGGCTAATCCAACTTTTTTTGTCTTTTAAGTGACCAATCTTTGTCATGTTTGCAGCCCACATGGCTTTTCTGAAAGTGTCCGATTTAAAAACATCCGAATCCAATGCAGAATTGAAAAATAGTGGTTCCTCCTTCAGCCATAATTTCTGTGTGCTACCTGCACCCCGTGACAAATTAAAAATTGACCATGACTTTAAAATAGATCTATAAAAGAGGCTCAGTCCACTTAAATCCAGTCTGTTAAAGTCCATCAAGAACAGGTGGCGGTCCAGACCCATGTTTCCAGCTCTTCTTAGGAGGGCACAGGCTACTTCAGCCCAGCTCACATCCACTTCGTAAAGCAGTCTTTTCACCGTCTGCATTCTGAAGGTCCTGAGTCTCGCTCTGATGTCAATCAACCCCTGGCCTCCTTCTTGTCTAGGTAGATACAGCACCGCCGCCTTCAACCAGTGCTGTCCTGACCAGAAAAAGTCCACTAGTCGTTGTTGTATTCCTCGCACTAGATCCTCAGGAGGCTCAAGTACTGTCATTCTGTGCCAAAGTAAAGAAGCAACTAAGTTGTTACATACCAGAACCCTCCCCCTATAGGACAACTGCGGTAGCAACCAATTCCAGCGAGACAACCTTGCACACACTTTCTCCAAGAGGCCTTCCCAGTTTTTCTTTTTAAACTCTTCTGTCCCTAAAAACACTCCTAAATACTTTAAACCTGCTCTTCCCCACTGCAACCCACCAGGAAGAATTGGACCTTTAAAAACTCTGCCACACCATAAAGCATCACTTTTTCCCCAATTAACTACTGCTGATGAGGCTTTTCCATAAAACTCTAAAGCCTGTTTAAGCACCTGAATATCACTTTGGTCTCTGATTATAACTGTGATATCATCAGCATAGGCAGAGAGTTTAATTGAACAGTTTAGGGTGTTAATCTGTAGGCCCATTAACTCTCTTCTCAATTTGCACAACAAAGGTTCAATTGCAATGCTGTACAGTTGACCTGAAAGTGGACAGCCTTGTCTGATTCCTCTTTTAACATTCACAGGGATACTTAACCCACCACCCATTTTGATCATACATGTTGCTTCAGCATATAGAAGTTTAATCTTTGAGATGAATTTTTCCCCAAAACCAAAAACATCAAGGGTATCAAACAAAAAACTATGATCAACCCTGTCAAAAGCCTTTTCTTGATCCAGGGACACCAGGCCCATGTTGACATCCTCAGAATAAGCATAATCAAAAACATCCCTGATTAAGTGCAGATTATCCATTATTGACCTATTTTTAACACAATAGGACTGATCTTTGTGTACTATTTCATGCAGCACATTATTTAATCTATTTGCAAGAACCTTGGAAAAAATTTTATACTCTGTACACAAAATTGCAACAGGTCTCCAGTTCTTTAAAAGAGTTAAATCTCCCTTTTTTGGGAGCAATGATAAAACAGCACGTTGACAGCTAGTTGGAAGAGTACCTTCACTACAGCATTTCTGAAATACCTTAAAATAGTCATCTCCAATTATAGACCAAAAAGATTTATAAAACTCAGCCGGTAGTCCATCCAAGCCAGGACTCTTTCCTGAAGAGAGACCCTTTACAGCCAGAGAGACTTCCTCAAAAGAGATATCAGTCTCTAAAAGCTCTTTATGGTCTTCAGATAAAACAGGTAAGTCTTTTAGCAGCTCTCTTCTACAATGTTCATCAGAGATTTCAGCATTGTACAAATTAGAATAGAAACCAACAGCAAGCTTTCTCATTTCTTGAGGGTCTGATGTAACATGTCCATTATTGTCCTTCAATGAAAGCATCAACTTCTGCTCACCCACTTTACGCTCTAGATTAAAAAAAAAATTAGTAGGTGCATCCATATCCTTCAGAGTTGAATAACGGCTTCTTATGAGAGCTCCTTTAACCCTTTCATCCAAAATTAAGCTTAAATGGTTTTTCTTTTCAGTCCAACGATCTTTTAAATTAACAGCATCATTTACAGTCATATTCATTTCAATATTAACAATCTCTGTTTCCAACCACTTTAATGTATTTCTTAAACACACAGAGGAAAAAGCAGAATAATTCTGAGAGAAATCTCTTATGTGCACTTTACCAACTTCCCACCACTGTATAATACTTTCAAAACGTCTCTTTTCTGTTTGCCATGCTTCCCAAAAAGACTTAAAAGCTTCACAAAAATCTTTATCTTCTAAAAGTTTAGTATTAAAATGCCAGTAGCAGCTCTTATGTGTACTTTTAGACAGGGTAAAACCAACCCTAATGAGTTTGTGATCAGAAAGTATATTAGGAATAATTTCAGTACTAACAACTCTGTTTTTCAGGTTACAAGATACATAAAACCGGTCCAAACGAGCAGCAGAAATCCTATCATCACAGACCTTCACCCATGTATATTGTTTTACAGAAGGATTGTGCTCTCTCCATACATCTAAGAGGTTCAGCTTTTTTATTACTCCAGCTAAAGAGGAAGCTGACAGTGCATGAGGTTCTTCCCCATTTCTATCAAGAGTGAAATCAAGAGTACAGTTCCAGTCACCCCCTACAACAATAAACACGTCTTCATTTTCTTCTTTAACTATATTTTCAAACTTCTTGAAAAGTAAACTCCTTTCTGCTCCTACATTAGGAGCATAAATATTTACAAACAAGAATTTAAAATTACTAATTTCAACCGTTACAATTAAAAACCTTCCTGGCTCTACTTCGTTTTTTGATAATACTTTCACATTTACAGTAGGAGAAAAAAGAACAGCCACACCAGCACTTAAATTAGTCCCATGACTGAGAACATACTCTCCTTTCCACCATAATCCCCAGTTAACTTCATTACTACAAGTACTGTGAGTTTCTTGCAAAAATGTCACGCTCAGATCTTTCAAACCAATAATTTCTGATAAAACCTCATTCTTTCTTCCATCCCTCATCCCATTGACATTAAGAGAACCCACCCTTAAGATCTCCATAAGGAAGAAAGAAAAAAAGAGAAAACAGATCAGACGGAAGGAGAAATTTTCAGCCATTGTAGTTATTTAGATTTTCCCCTCGCTTTTCCCATCTTTCTTCCTGATCTAACAACAGTTAAGTACTTTTTAAGACGAAATCTTTTCTGTTGTGAAAGCTCCTCATAGCTACTTTCTTTCCTAAACCACATTACTGAAGCAATAAACTTTTCAACATCCGGGAAGTAATCTCTTATTTCAACACCTGCTTTTCCTTTTGTCTTATCAAGAAAAGAATTGATCTGCTCAAGGGGATATAGATTTTCCACAACCTCCTTAGACATATCAGGCCACTGCTCATCATCTCTCATTCCATCATCAGTATACTGTGATAAACTCTCAGTCTCATCAGCCATATTTTCCTCAGAACTAAGATTCTGTGCAGTATCATCATCAGCATCACTCTGATCATTTTCTTCACAAACACTCACAGCTTTATCAGGTAAATAACTACTTCCAGACTGCTCCACACAGCCAGCATTAACAGCAGAGTCACTCACCTCCTCTGTAGCTTCTTTAACCTGCTCCTCGACTCTCTCAGAATCGGTCTTATTTACTTGAGGCTCAACATCGTTCTCCTCACCACGAGATGTAGAAGCGCGCTGTTCTTCTCTACGCGGACACATAAAACGCTTGTGGCCCAAATCCCCACATTCAAAACACTTCAGACTCTCAGTGCTCGCATACACCATGAAGGAATTCTCTCCATGAGTCACACGAAAAGAAACTTCCAGAGTCCGCTCCGGCGAGTTAAGAAACATAAAGACATGTCGTCTAAAAGAGAGTACGTGCTTTAATGCGTCGTCTTTACATCCGAGCGGGACCGCTCTTACGGGACTTGCGATCTTACCAAATCTCACTAACTCTTTCACAATAGCTTCATTAGATATGAACGGGGGAACATTAGAAACAGTTACTTTAGTTGCTGGAGCAGATAGCGGGGTTACCAGAACAAAAGTTTCCTTCACCCATATTCCACTCACAGTCAACTCATTAACGAGTAATTCAGATTTTAAAAACACGACTACCGCTTTGTTCATCCGTGAAGCCGAGACGATATTTTCAAAACCTAGTTTCTGTCCAATAATCACGAGCAATTCCTCCACTGTCACCCCGGGCTCAGGTACACACCTGCAGCCGTTCCGGAGCAACAGAGCTGGCGTTCCTTGCGCGTGAGCAGTCGCCATACCGGCGACTACAAACCGCAGACACACGAAAAAACTTTTCTTCCTACACTGAAAAAATAAATAAATACAAACAGCGAGGGGAAAAGAGAAAATATATATATATATAAATAAAGACAATCACTCTCAGCAACGCTCTCAACACACGCTCAGCTCCTCCACAAACTCCCAGCATGCACCAGAGAGAAAGAGAGAGAGAGAGCGGGGGGAGAGGAGGAGAGAGAGAGAGGAGAGAGGAGAACGGGGAGGAGAGGCGACATGAGAGACAGAGAGAGGTGGGCTGAGAGAGGGAGAGGGAGAGATGAGCAGAGGGAGAGAGGAGGGGGGAGAGAGGGAGACGGAGAAAGGGGAGGAGAGAGAGAGGGGGAGATGAGAGAGAGAAGAGAGGCGAGAGAGGAGAGAGCTGGGGGGGGGGGTGGGGGGAGGGGGGGAGGGGGGGGGGGAGGGGGAGGCGGGGGTGGGGGGGGGGAAAGGGAGGGAGGAGACCGGGGGGGGGAGGGGGTGGGGGGGGGAGGGGGCGGAGGGGGGGGAGGGGGGGAAGGGGGGGGGGGGAGGAGGGGGGGGGGGGGGAGGCGGTGGAGGGGAGGGGGGAGGAGGGGGGGAGAGAAGGGGGGGGGGGGGGGGGGGGGAGAGAGAAGCGAGAGACAGAGAGAGAGAGAGGGGGAGAGAGAGAGAGAGAAAGAGAGAAAAAAAGAGAGAGAGAGAGAAAGAGAGAGAGAGAGAGAGAGAGAGAGAGAGGGGGAGAGAGAGACAGAGAGAGCGTGAGAGCGAGAGAGAGAGAGAGAGAGAGAGAGAGAGGAGATGTTTTTTCCTTCTCAGGGTACTGCTTTCACAATGTGCCTGGGGGCAAAAGACTGCAGCACATGTCTCCGGAGGGCCTTTTGGGCGTCTGGGCTCCTAATAGCCCCCCCCCTCATCTGCCCCCATCTCAGAGGTGCATGATGGGATACTTCCCCTTCCCCCTCTCCTCTTCTCCTCGTGCCGTCCTCATGTTTTGCGCTGGAGTTCACATCCGCACAGGTTCAAATGGTAGAGTTGCCAGGGAACAGTCAGAGGCCATTAGTGTTTGGGACGATTCGCCCTGCGGCGCTGCAGCACTAACCAGTGAGCGGGGGGGGGGGGCCATGTAGATTAGCAGCTTCACATGTAATGAGCAAGTTTGCCCTTTCTTTTCTTTTCTTTTCTTCTGTCTCTCTCTCACTCTCTCTGTCTGTCTTTGTTTCATGCCACTAATCCCGTTGCATAATTTTTTTGATTATTTCCACTCCTTTGACTCACTGTCATGTGTGTGAGCATATTTTCACTAGTGATAGGGTGATATTTATTGGGCCAGTTTATCGGCTGACTTTTGGATAGATTATTGGTATCAGCTAAAAACACACCCTGTTATCAATGCTCAAATGTACCAACAGGATAATTACATTTTTATGAATGTGAATGAATATGAAATGAATGTCCACTGCATTTCAGCAATTTTGTGTACATTGATTTACTCTGTGTGTACTCTTGTGTACTTGATTTACTCTGATCTAAATCTGTTGAACACACACTGATCTCCACACATGAGTGTGTGTTTCATTTGTGTACGTACAGATTTGGTTATCAGTGAGTGTGTGTGAGGGGCGTCTGGTTTCACCCCGAGCGGTCAGGGGCCGTAGGGTAATGAAGCGATGGGTCGGTCTGTAAATACAAGCGGGTCGCTCCGGCCACTGTGAGCAGTAGGCTATCGTGTTGCAGTGAAAATGGAAACGTCAATAAAATTAATCTGGCCACCTTTTGGCCTGGACTGCTTGCTGTGGTTCACTCATAACACACCACAACAAGACGAGTTTACACTCCCAAACACACACACACCTCCTCCACTGATGTCATCAGAGCAAACGCCTGAACTCGCGCTCCGTTTGGCCTGCGTTTGACCACCACACCGGTCCAGTGTTGTTCTGAGCGTCTCTGAACGTGCAGTTTGAATGAGTGTGGATTTCGGGCATTTGCTGTGAAGTTACTTCCACATTAGCACAGATCCACACAGCGAGGGCGATAAAACAGCACTAGAGAGAAAAATAATAGATTAAAACAGAGAGGGGAAGATAAGGCTTTCAACTGTCCTTGTATTAGTCATGTATTTTGCATTTGATTACGCCACCCATCGGATCTGTTCTCTTTCCTCCTTTTTAAAGTGATTAGTTGAAATATTAATGCGTGATTATTGCTCATATAGGTGCGCGTGATTGATGTCTCCCCAAAAACAGAGAGACGTGCAAGTGTAAATTTGTAGAATATCGCAGCGTAGCGCAGGAGTTTTTCAGATACATAATTTAGATGCCCTGAAGGAAGCCTTTCAAGGCATTTTTGCCCAAGGCCAAGAAAAAATAACTGACTTTTAAAAGTAAATAATTTTTGCTAATGCACAATTAATGGCAGAGGAGACAGAAAATAAGTCTGGGAAGTAGGTTATGAAGAGACCCGACCTGCCCTCACACTTGCACAAGACGGATGCTTATGGACATAAGCGCAGGAGTGTCAGACGTGATATGCAAATGAGGTGCTGGAAGAGGAGGGGCTGCAGGGTTGTGCATTTCTGTTTATCACATTGCAGCTTTTGTCTTTGCAACCGTCCTGCATGATGTCAAGCAAAATAAGAATTTGTCTTTTAGGGTTTCTGTAAGTTTGTGTAATGTAAATGTGTAAGATTGTGTGTCACGTTTCTAAAAAGCTCTTCTTTTGTCCAGGAGATGGTTTAGACAACAGCGTGGCCTCACCCGGCACGGGCGACGACGACGATCCAGACAAGGAAAAAAAGCGACAGAAAAAACGGGGCATCTTCCCCAAAGTCGCCACCAACATCATGCGGGCATGGCTCTTCCAGCATCTCACAGTAAGTCTCTTTTTCTGTTTGTTTTTCTGAGATCTCACACTGAACTCTATCAAACTAGAATTAATACACAGTCATTAACATAAAGACGCCAATTAGATCCGGCCCTCAAATCTGATTGGATGATGAAAGAATGCCAACAGCACTGGGACTTTTCACTGTTTGTTTCACTTCACTTGACTGTGTTGCAGAAATAAATTATTTAGCCATATTGTGTGTGGAATGCATTCATTATTAATTTCAGTATCACAATATATGAGCATTTTCACACTTGCAGTAAGTGCTGCCTCGTGTATACAACTAAATCACAGCCGTAGTGATGCTCACAACAAATGTGAGTGTGTTCTTACTCATTAACTGAGAAGGATTGACCAGTCTAATTCTGAAAATGCTGTTTGGTAACACTTTATTTTAAGGCATCCGTGTTACAAATGTTACATGTACTTACTATTATAATAACAATTAATTATGCATAATGACATGCAAGTAACCCTAATCCTAACGCTAACCGTATAGTAAGTACATGTACACTGGTGGCCAAAATTATTAGAGCACTTGGCATATTTAAGAGGTTTCAGTTGTTTTTGTTGAATTGGCTATTACAATATCTATAAACGAATATTTGCAGGAGCGGCACTGGAACATTGAAAATGATGGACTGGCCCCTCAAAGTCCAGACCTCAACCCCATCGAGCAAATTTGGGGCGAGTTGGAAAATAAACTGGACAGATCTGTTGTAGATTCAAAGGAAAGCCTTTGGCTTGAGCTGCAGAAGGCATGGGATAACATTAGTGTTGAAGTTCTCAGGAAATATATTGACACTATGACGGAGAGATGTGATGCTGTAATCACTGCAAAAGGTGGACATACCAAATATTACAGTTTAAAGTGGATAACAACATTACGACTTACTTCATCTGATATTTGTTGTGCTCAGAGCAACTATCTGCATGTTTCATGAACGTTATGAAATTAAGTCATGTTTGGAGGCAAAAAAAATATATATTTTCAGATCTGTCAGGTGTTCTAACAATTTTGGCCACCACTGTAGGTAATTAGTATTACTCAGTACTTAAATGTATAATGACACTGTAACAAGGATAACCTGTTTTTTTCATCAGTTCTTCCCAAAGAACATTTGTAGGGTTCAGTGTAGGTCTCTGCCGGTCCAAACGCTAGTGGTTGAGAGTGTGTGTGTGTTTGGAGAGGTGGCACGCGGGGTCGTGTTCCATCGGCCTCTCTGATGTCACGACATCATCCGCGGCTCAGGATATATCGATCAGGACAGGAAGGGTCAGGTTTCTGAGGGAGGTGCTGCCGTCTCTGAGCACATGAACGCAGCATGTGCTCCTCAAGAAACTGAGAACCACCGACTGTGTGTGTGCCCTGCAAACCCTGATGCCCAACTGCATTCCAGAGTCTGGACCCGGTGATCGAACCCGAGCCAAAATAATAACACTCCTTAAAGGGGTCCTATTATGCTCTTTTACAAAGTCTTGATTTTGTTTTGGAGGTTTACTAGAACAGGCTCTCATACAAGTTTGTTCGAAAAAAACATTATTTTTCACATATTTTACATTATTACAACACCTCTCTCCCCAGTGATTAGGGTTTGGGTTAGGGTTAATCAGAGCTGAACCGCTCGAATAGTTCCTGTTTCAAATGAAGGCCCGCCTACTGAAATACGAAATGTGTTGTGATTGGTTAGCTGGACCGGTGTGTGCTGTGATTGGTTAGCTGGGCCAGTGTGTGCTGTGATTGGTTAGCTGGGCCAGTGTGTGCTGTGATTGGTTAGCTGGGCCAGTGTGTGTTGTGATTGGTTATCTGTCTTGGGAAAGCTAGCGTGTCTCCGACATAGTGATAACACTCGTTGCCTTCTCTAGTGCAGCTCAATCAGGTCTCGTCCCATATCGTCTATATTTGTGATATCACAAATCCCGGAAAATATACGTTGTAGTCCAAACGAGTAGTTCGTTGTAGTTTTTGAAAAGGGATTTCTGTTTAATAAAATATCTCCTTTTGAAGTGGACTTCGAGCTTTGTAACTTTGTAGATCTTTTTTATGCTCAAACAGCAACATTACAGACTAACTAAAGTTGAAAAAGTGAAAAAGCATAATAGAACCCCTTTAAACAGCTAATTAAAAGGGCTGTAAATCCATTAGAAACTGCTGGGGGATAATCTGAACTCTGCCATGCGCTTATAACTCTCATCATCATCAGAACGACTCCACCGCAGCCCAATTTGACAGACAGGCAAAGACGCCTCGCTTTTCTCGGCTTTATTCTTGCGCTCTTTTCATTTGTCGTCCCCTTCACGCTCCCAGAACCGCTTGGTGTGCTCAGCTTGTGTGTAAAGCAGTGAAGAGGGAGGCGTCAACCCACCACCTACCTCGCCGCTTTTACCCACAAACGCCTCTCGCTTCATTCACTCGACTCCATATCACGCAGGAATTTCGTGCTTTTTTCAAAGATCATTAGGCGTCTTTACTGGCAGCTCGGGAGATCTCCATTCACCACATTCACAAGAGATGCACTCCTGTTCTTTTAGAATTGTTTTAAATGCAATGAAAACGTAAGAAGAATTTTCATTAGTGGAAATGCAGAAGTTTCCGTCATCCTTTTAGGCGTTTCTCTTATTTCAGAGTCTTTTATGAGCGTGAGCAATAATCCATCCTTTTTAACCCAGCTTTCTATTTTTTCCATCCTTTTCTGACCAAAGAGACTTAATTGAATTATCCCGAAGTACCGACTGCAGCCCCCCGCGCAATCCTTTACACCGCACGGCTGTGCCACACACTAACACATCAGGCCTTTTATTTTAATTTGTTAAGCAAATGTATTTTCCAGTTGAGGATGCATTTGTGTGCGGGTGAATTCATGGGGACTTTGGCCCTGAATGGCCCATTGCGGCAAGCCTCCATTCAACCATTTTTTTTTTTTGGGGGGGTTTTTTTTTTTTTTTTTTTGGGGGGGGGGTTGTTTTTTTTTTTTTTGGAGGGGGCAAAAGAAAAGCGGCGAGGTTGTATTTTCTCAAACGCGGGGCCAATCGTATGCTGGCTCTTTTCCAGACGGTGTGGTCCCTTTACATATGTTCTCAACATTGAGCCATTGTCACCTATTCTGAGGGGCTCAAAAGGACGTAACCCCTTCCCTCCCCCATTTCCATCCCCCACACTCACAAAAAAACCCACGCCGGCTAACAGTTACAATTGTGGGCTGAAATCGATGGCCTCCTCTTCCGAGGAACAGTCTCTGAGTCCAACAGCCAATCCCACAGGGGTACAAAGCATGGTCCCACAGGAGATGCATGTTGCACATTCTGCACCCGACCGAAGAAGCTGTGCCATCTCTCCAGTGCCATAGCGGTGGAAATCCCAGCATGCGCCGAAGCTTTCCCAACGCACAGACTTATTATCGGAAAGATAACTCCACTGTGGGGTGTATTGCTCTATTAGGCTTCATATTTAATGATCAAGAAGGAGAAGAACCTTCACCGTTTCGCTCGATAGCGAAGAGACGCAGGAGCATGTGAAGTGAGTTTGTTACTGACATGGCAGGGGGGTCTCCACAGTTAATGGAGACAACCTCTTTGATCCCTCAATTATCAGTTTGGTCCCTCACGTGTCTCCTGCTAAAGACAATGTCACCTGCAAATGAAAACCGAAGCACTCAAGTCAAGATAGCACCCCCGGCCTGTGCTGGCCTTTCACTTGGTAACCTGAAAATAAATAGGCCTGAAATGCGAATCAGCCAGTGGCATGAGTTTGGGGTGGGACTGTCTGGGGAAAACTGAATATTTAGTGGAAAAAAATAATGTGGGGAAGGACTAATCCATAAATCCAGCCAATCTTTATCCATTTGGAATTGATTGGGTTATGAAAAGTGTGCTGTGATATTATTGGCCAATGTTATTTTTACCCAATAACACAGCTTTTGCGTCAGCTGAATAGTAGTTTCAGCGGTGGAGAATGTTATTACGTGATGCTTTCTACAGAATAACACTTATTAAATGTAGTGGCATTTAATAAAGAGGGTTGACTTGTTGAGTAGTCAGTCAAATACAGGCAGCTTATGGAAACATCCTTAATCAGAGACACAGCAGCAAGAGTCACAAGTTAATTTCTCATCTGCCGCCTTTGTTCACGAGTGAAAAGCCTCATCAGATACTTGTGTAAACAAATAAACAGGATCAGCTAGTGATCAGCCTGTAGAGTCACACAGTAAAGCAAACAGACCCGTTCTTGAGGCTCATCTCAGACTAAACATTTGGGCTGATCTGCTCTGACTGCAGCTATTTGCATGTCTGATTCACGTCAGTGTTCATTTCCACGGCAGCACATCTGACAATAGTTTCGAACAAGGGACACACTCACAAACACAAAAAGTGCACTTTAAAACTTCAGTCAAATTCTTCCTCACTCTCAAACACACAAACATGAAATGTGGTCTGTAGGTTCTCTTCCCCCCGCCGCATGCACCCCCCCTTGGGGTTTTCTCAGGAGAGGTTTCCTCCCTCACTGTGTGCTGTAATGCAGGGCATTCTTAAAGCAGCAGTTTCATTTAAGGCCCAGTGAGGTTGTTTTGTGACGCTCTGGGGGGGTTGCAGTGGGGCAACACTAATTTATCATGGGCTTGTTTGGCCTCTGTCAGCAGTGCAGCCTATATAACTATAGTTCTGTTCAGTGCATGTGTGTCTGCATGTATAAGGAAACCTGAAGACCAGAAAGATAATTTACCCTGCTGCACCTTCAAATGTGTGTACTAGGATATCTGATGTGTTATTGATCAAGTAACTATTAACATTGCGACTTAGCTGATCAGCAACATAATTATCATATCTGAAAGTGAAAACTGGCCATATTTTACACTGATGTGTGCTTTTGCACTCCTTGTGGCACCACTGAGAATGCGACACAGTTTTGGTGAAGCTGTGTGTTGGAAAGTCACCCTACAGTAAGGACAGACTCTGGCTGCTGTCTGCCATTTGTTCTGTTGATTCCTTCTGATCTCGCCATGTTGTAAATCTAGCAATCAGGTATGTCACTGTAAACGGCCACTGCTGCAGTCAGTTTGTCAGAATCTCCGAACCAGAGAGGCTGAAAGTTCAGATGTCCATATCGAGTGACTCTTTCATTCTTGCAAGTCGTGGAATTGAATGAGAAGCCACATCCACCTTCCTCTGTCATATGCAAGGACTTAAAAATAGTTACTTTCTGTGTGTGTTTGCAGCGTTTGCAATTCTTGGTTATCAGTAGGGTTGCCAACCGTTCCGTATAATACAGAATTGTCCCGAATATAAGGCATCAAAGAAATGCAGCATACGCCGGATGACCACCATACAAATAACAAATTCTCAATTTATAAGTAATCATTCTTTTTGGACAAATCATTTCTTTATTATCAATAACATTTTAGTTCAAAATCTGAAGTGCCATTGTTTTAAAGAATGCTTTATTGTCTGACGTTTCATAGATGTGCAGTTCTTATGCTTTCAAATTTTATGCCATTTGTATGTAATTTCACAGTATATCCACCTCTCAGATTACTACACCACTTGTGCAGTCACAATTCAATAGTCATACAATTTACTGATAGTTGATGTGTAATGTGTGTGACAGTTTTTGTATGACATTAAAATTCCTTTTAGAATAATTGCACATATATAGGTTAAGCAAACAAATGTGATTATTTCTGAGAACCTTTTATGCGCCTTTTATACATATACTTAACTGCAGACACACTGAAATGACATACACTATGTGGTAAAGTACAAATATTTTGAGCATCCCTTATCCTATAAAGAATCACAGTTGTTCCTTATTTTCCTTTTCTGAAGCTGTCAACCCTAGTTATTAGTGTTCCTGGGAAGAGGCTTTGGCATCAGCTAGCATTTGGCATTAAGTTGTTCAGCATCAACATTCACTTTGCCTCTTAAATTAATGTCTGTGACATTTAAAGATCTGCAGCACACACTAACATGCTTCAGCATTCTTAGGTCCAGTTTAGGCAGCAATGGCAATGAAAGTAAATTTGATTGTTGTCTGATTTTAGGCACTTCCTTTGATGGGATTTGCTTTCAGATCACTGTGTCCCTGTTTTGAACTGTTGCAGCTAAATCCTTCTTAAAATATGGCTGATTGTAATAACATTTTTAACCTAAAGGCAATCCTCTGTCTTGATCTTGTCTTTGAGCATCATCCTGCATGATGTGTAAGTTGTGGCATGTTTCAATGCTTTTTAGAGAAAGATGAGTCTTTCTGAACCTCAGAGACAGAGCGAAATCTTTCAGTTGAGGGATGACCTTGCTGACACTTGGAATGTTCCTACATACCCAGACTGAGTCGGTATTAATAAAGATGGCTTGAACAGGCTGGAACACGCTGTTCCATGCATGTGTGTGTGAGGGGAATGCATCTGCTCTGACCTAAAATACACATAAACAGTGAGGAGAACAAGAACTTCAGTTTATTAACTCTAGATCTCACTGGACAGATCAAACTGACCTCCACGCAGACAAGTACACAAGCCAAGGTGCCAATGCCTGTCCAGAAGATTGCAATCATGTGATCCAGATATGTTGTTCTTCAGGAAGCTGTTATAAATTTGTTGAAAGTTTATCTAATGTGCTCAGCCTGATTCTCTTCAAACTGTTGCTCCTCCATTGACGTAAAAAAGGAAACCTGTGATATTAAAAGACACTAATTCCTGCTGTAGCACCCTTTTGGCAAAGCTGTAACTAATAAATTGTGTTTTTGTGAAATCAATGCATGCATTCACATACTTATGTAGAGTATGTCTCAGGTCAAAAAGAGGGAGGAACTAGGGGTGTGGTCGAAGGAACATCTCAGACATAGAAGCGGAAAACTAAGAAAGGGCGGTCATGTGTGTGTGTGTGTGTGGAGCAAAAATCAAAACCAGACTGTGTTTCTCTGTTTAGTTTGTCAGGGGACTGGCGCTACTCTGAATCCCAGAGCTCTATTTCTGCTCTGTGATCTTCCCGCCCATTCTCTGCTGCTGTTTTTATTCTGTTTTGTTTTTCCAGCACTTCTCCTCACGGGCCTCCCTCTGAGCTCTGTCTGCACCTCCTTTCTATTTCGTAATGACGACCGAGCGCTGTGACTGCACAATATTATTTCATATCTCGAATGGTGCATCAAAGGCAACAAACAAAACGCACCAATTTGCTGTGGTTTCCGCTCAGCCTCCCAAGACGTTGGCAAACTGAGGCCTTCCATCGCCTGGGCCGCTACACTGTGGTGTGATCTTCACTGTTCAGTTCAGGCTCATAAGGGAGTTCTTCATGATGACTTAAACTGGTTAGCAGTATCAAAAACATCCACAAAATGCCATAGAAAGAAGGCAGAGATAAATAAAAGACAGACAGATATCCTAATCAAACCAGAGCGTTTTGGCTCCAGATGCGAATGCATGTGAATATTGATCAGATCACAGTAGTTGTAATGTCCCCGGGGCACAGCAATCCCTGCTCAAATCTGCAGCAATTTAGATAAAGAGACTTGGCGAGACATTACGGATTTCAGCAAGCAGAACCTCCTCCTTCTTTCTCCTCCTCCTCTCCCTCTTCAACTGGGGTGCAGAAGAAAAGCAGGGAAAACCTGTAATTACACACACTCTTCTGAATCTCCCTTAATGTTCATTATTTGAAACCGGCGGCAATTACAAGTTCAAAGGGGCTTAGAGGGCCAGCAACCCGCGTAATCGCCAGCAAATGAAGTATAGCATGTTCACGGCAGCGGAGAGCACTGCTGGGGGGTGAATCATACATTTCCATACAGGCACAAATCTCTGCCACCTCGGGGCTCCTGCATGCACTATCCCTGCCTCGCAATCCTCTTAGCCACGGCTTTTTGTCTGCCTTCACCCACCAGCAACCCTCCGACATAGAAAACGTATCAAACTTCACCCTGGCTTATGTCGTACAATCACTGCTGTTTGTCCTTATGTCTGTGGCTGCCAGGCCGCCCACCCTCTCCTCCAGATTACTCCGCTCTGTTTCTCTCTCCTCCTCTCCCTTCCTCCCATCTGACGATGCATCCACGTGATGCAAGCGCAGGAGTGAGCCGGTCCCGGCAGGTGTATTTCAGTTACCTTTGGAGACAGTCACAGCAGCTAATTCTGTCCACAGGTGGCTTTTTGTGCATCGAGAGGAGGGCTTGTAAGGCTGGTGGTTAGTTCTAGTTTCAGAGCCGCCCAACTGGTGGTCATTGTATACATCCTCCTCTACATCTACGCCTCCACACAAGAGGCTCTCTTTCTCTCCCTGTGCCATGTTTATCTTCTTCCTCTGTCCTTGTTCAGTGCTGCAGGTCACCTTTCTTTCTGTTGGGCTTTCGTGTGCCTCCCCCGGTCAGCTGTGCCGCTGTTTGCATTAGGGATCTTTGATAAAATCTCCATAGGGACCTGCTCTAGTGCTCACACCATTTCCTGCCTTTTGCTCTCATTGTTTGTTTCGCTTGCATGGGGAACGTACAACTCCCACCTGAATTCAATAAAACGTTGATGCTCCTTGGCATGGCGAACATCAGACAGTTCATTTTTCATTCAGCAAAATCTCCTCAAAAGGAAGCAAAGGCTGGCTGTTTCATTAAGTGGCCCATCCAGGCAGACACGTGCACCACAGCAGAGCCCATGTTTGCCCAAGCAAGTGTGCATATTAGAACAGAATCCACAGGGAGATTAATGGGCTACTGCCTCTGTACCATTGATTATCTCCACACCATTTTTCCCTCTTCCTGCACACATATTAAAAAGTAATGAAGCCTACGGAGGAAAGGAAGGCAAGACTTCACGCATCATTTTACGTTATCTGGACTCTAACAGCGAGGAATCTCTTTAAGGCATGGTTTGAGCAGAATTAAGTAAACAAATGTGGAATATGCCTTTGAAACAAGCTGTAGCGACTGGAAAAAAAATGCTTAAGCAAAGACAAGCCCCTGACACATGGAGTGAACTCTACAGATGTTAGCAATTTTGTTGTGTAGCTTTCCTAACCTTACAACGAGACCTCAATTGCTAGGATTTAGTAACCATTGACAGCAATGGAAATGTGGAAGATCATCAGAAGCCCCCAGGATTAGAGTGATCTACAAAGCCAGTTCAATAGTCTGTTATAAGTCTCTGGACAATTGGCAGTCCATGCCTTGCCTTCTATTTGAGAAATATGAATGCCTCAGCCAGCACCGTGCATCTCCACCATTCTGTTCTCCTCTGTCATAGCCCTGCTGAAAGGGTTGGAGGAGGGAGGGGGGGCTCTTTCAGGAAAATAACTTCCTGAGACATTATGTGAATCAGCAGACAGCCTTATGGCCCAGACCTTCCCAAGAGTCTAAACTCTGGAGTTAAAGGTGAGGAACCACATTGAAAACCTGATGGGAAACAGTTTTTCCTGCCCTGCAGAGCTTTATTTTGAATGCTCTTGGCTTCATTTGGTTTTAGTATGTGGTAATGACTTCTGCACTAGATCTTCCTCTACAGAGCCCAACCCTCAATGACATAGCCATTACTAAAGCACTTTTACCATTATTGAGGCACGCCGCTCGATTCCCGTCAGTCAAAGTTGACTGTGCTGCGCTCAGCTCTGCATTGGATCATGAATTATTGTGCAGTGGTAAAGCAGGGGATCAAGTAAAGGAAAAAAGCAAGAGTTAGAAAATCCACAAACACAATGGAAAGAACATAACAACAGCTGTCTTACACCTCAAGCAGGCTTCTCTGCAAAGTGATTGGAGAGGAGCGGGGCTTGGGTTACATTCCTGAGATGGGGATGGCTGGTGTTGGTTTCAGAGGTGGGGGCAGGTGGTGGGGGTGGAGACAGCTCAACAAGTTGTTGAAAAGAACACAGACGCTTGTCATCAGCCTCCAGAGCAGGGAGCCATCTGAGTGCATTTTAGTTGCAGAGGTTAATGACCTCCCTTTGCTCTTCCGTCCTGCTGGAGTCCAGTGCACCAGCAGCACTCTGCTGTGTTTCAGCTCACAGCTCTTGCTTGTGGCCTGGATCAGTCCAAAAAGCTGTAAGTGGATCCTGACAATCCCTTTTTATCTCTCCCTCTAGGGCAGCGCGTAAACTCTGAGTAACGATGGTGTTTGGATTACTGTAGCTCCCTTTGATGCCTCAGTATGCACCATGCAAAGTGCAGAAAGAAGAAATACATAGCCAGAACTGACATGCACTTTTTTATTTGATTGGTTTAGTGGACCTACAGTACATCTACTACAGGGACAGTTCACCCAGAGTCAAGTTCCTTGCTCAAAGGCACAGTGATAGGGAAACTCAATCCTGTCATGAATCGCTCCTTTTGGGGTTTGAACAACCCTGCAGTTATTGCACAACTACCATTAGAGTTGTTAATCTGCTCTGATATTCAAGGTTGCAGTTCTCGCCGACCTTTCAGGTTTCAAACGTTGCGGTTTCATTAGGTAGGAAACTATTAGCTAAAAAAAGAAGAAAGCAGGCTACATTTCTTATTTGTGCTGCCTGTTGACCCCCATCCACTAATAAACGGTAAGCTGAGCAAGCTGTTGGTCATCCTCTCATGGGATTGTTGGGTAGCTGCCAGTTTCCTGCTGGCTTTGTCAGTGGATAAAGTCAGTAACAAACGAGAAGCCTACAGCCAAGCCGGTCAGTCAGGTCAGAGGTCAGCAGGCCTCAGGGCAGGATTGAGCAGAGGAGCACTATGGGGAGAGCACAGGCGGCTGGAATGTACCTAAAAGCGGCCCTTTGCTCTGTTCCTTAGCTCTCCTGCTCTTAGAGCCATTAAAACTATTCATACATCCCTTAGACTAAAACATCAAGAGTGGAGATTCCCCAGGGCTCACAGCAATCCACTGCCTGAGTGTGCAGCGCTTGATTTTCTTTCAAAGGTAACAAAGCCCTGTGTAAGGAAGAGTATTTCTGATAGGTCATAAACGACGAAAGCAGTAAGCACAACAGGTATGATTTGAAGTTTGTCTCGTAAGGTTTTTGCGATCATGGCCATGAGAGATCTTGGGCTTATACTGTCCTGCTTCGGTTGACTTGATCATTTTAGCGAGGCTGAGTTTACCGAAACCCTCCATGATGGCCTCTCTATGCTGATGCTTTGTTTAGTTCTCTTGGAGTCAGCTAAATGGGCGCCATGCTTGACTTCTACATTTTTAGCATCATTAACCTACAGGAAATTGCCCCTGCAGCTGTTTGCCGGCTGCTTGGTTGCTCCACATTCCAAGCTAATGGCTAAACATCGAGGTTTCCTCTACTGTGAGTTTTGACTCAAAAGCAGATTTGACAACTCAAGTTTTCTAGTGTAACAAATTAAACATGAAATTATGGGTTCAGAGCTGGGTAAAATATGCTAAAATGCCATTGGCTGCTGCTCCCAAACCAAGCCACAGAGACAGCATGTGTAAATAACCCTTCTCCTCATTAAGAAGAAATAGGCTAACAACTTTTAAAAGCTTGCTGAGATAAATTATGTATATGTGCTATGTATACAGTATCTTAGATTAGCCTATGCTATTGCCTTGTCCTTCAGCCTCAAATGCCGGCACAAAAAGAGTCTTACAATACTGCATGCTGCCAAGACCTGCTCGCATTAAAGGGTTTGGCTGGAATATTGAGGGGTTTCTGAACTACTTTGATGCCTGCAAGGAGAACAACCCCGTTGTTCTTTGGCTGCCCAGTGGCCTTTTGGAAAACATTTCTGTTCTCCAGCCCAGTCCATGTACCCCACGAGCAATAAACATCCTTTTCTCTCTCATGCAGGCAAAATATATTAAATAATAGTGTAAGTAAGTCTTGCCCTGTGGGAAGGTGGGGGCTGGACAGCAGTAAGCCATAGGTAGTAGCCCAGTGGCCTAATGAACGTGACCCACGAGGTCTCGGCTCCATTGCTCACGGGTGCCATCTAGACTAATCAAGTCATTACAGACTGGTGAAGGCAGCGACAGATGACGAGAATTCTGGTTAGGCAGATACTATATATATATATATAGTATATAATATATATATATATAATATATATTTTTTTTTTTTTTCCAGTGAGAATCTGTTCTGAGGCCGCAGGTTGTTTGCTTCATTTCACAGGCTTCATTTTTACAGTGTGAACTCAGGGTTCATGTGTATCTAATTGATTTGCCAATTGCCTTGCGCATGATGGTCACGTGACTTTCTGCAGCAGTAGTGTCAACGACAAGACTTCTTTCCTTCCACTTCTTCTAGTTGAAATGAAAACCGTGTAAGGCATCGCAGGGATTATGCCTGCATGTGCATGCGTAAATAAAATTAGCCAGTTGATGGATGGAACTGCTGTTAAAATACAGGAAGTTAACTCTGCCCCAGAAAGAGTGCCGGCTAAGGTGGAAAGAGAAATTTAGGGCTGTGGTGGTTGGATTAATTGGTCAAATGTACACCCTAAAGCCATGGAGGGGTTAAGAGGATAGAAGAGATTCAGTTATCTTCTGTTCCTTTCCCTAAGCAAGGACATGGAGATAAGGTTCCTCCCTGGAAAGAGAGGTGGCCGCGTCGGTAAGAGAAGCAGAACTGCGTGTGATTACTAGCCTCATCACTTGGCTGTGGGCCACTCCATACACACAACACATATAGGGAAGAGGTTTTTTTGTGTCCAAGTCACAAGGGTCACACAAAACCCCGTCTGCTTTAACCCCTATGCTCGCCTAAGTTGAAGGGGTTTGCAGGCTCTCTATTAATGCTTTTTTTTGACACTTAGTCAGGGTTAGTATTTGAACGACCCCCAACACCAAGGCAGGAACTTCAGCCTACCATTTGTGCCAGACAGAGTTCCATCATTAAAGGGATAGTTCACCAAAAATTGAAAATTCTGTCAAATTATCCTCATCATGCGTTCCAACCCGTAAGGATTCACAAAGTAAGATAGTTTTTTTTGTGATTACATTGATTATGTTCAGGGGGAAAGCGCGTACATGTGTCTCGGGGTACGCTCCAAATGGCAGAAGATGGTAAACTAGGGGGGAATACCCTTTGTTGTGAGAATATTTGTTGAATAAAGTCGTGATTTTTGTTTTCTTTGCACACTAAAAGTACTCTCGTAGCTTCACAAACCTGAAGTTGAGCCACTGATGTCACATGGACTATTTTACCAATGTCCTTACTACATTTCTGGGTCTAGGAACATTTCAGTTGTGTTGCTGTCTATGCAGGGTCAGAAAGCACTCAGATTTCATAAAAAATATCTTCATTTGTGTTCTGAAGATGAACGAAGCTTTTACGGGTTTGGAACGACACGAGGGTGAGTAATTAATGACAGAATTTTCATTTTGGAATGAACTAACCCTTTAAGAGGCACAGGAGCTACATTCAATGCTGCTAGCTTCATTTAGCCATTGTTTTACTGTCTAATGTTTTTCACAAGCATTATAACCGAGAGAGCACATGTCAGTTGCTGGAACAGTTACAGCTAACAACAGCCGCTAAAGAGCAAAACTTTCTCTAATTGTTTGTATCTCTCTGTGTGCGTTTTGTTTGGTGTGTATTGTACTGTGTGTGGATCTCACACTGCAGTGGGTGTGTGTTTGTTCCCCTGCGCGGTTCTCTCTGACGGCCTTGAGAATGGGAGTGATTGATTTTTAGTGCTAATGCTTGTTTACCCTCAGCAACTGCGTTCCAGGCCAACCTCACGGGGGTGCCCACCTCCTCCTCACACCCCTCCCAGCATCCCCCTCCGCCTGGCCTTGCCAATCCATGTTTTTGCGGGGCAACAGTTTGCTTGGCAGGCAAATTGATAGCTAGAGTCACTCTAGAACCTTGCACCATCTTCAGTGAACATAAATTATTGGTGTAGAGCAAACAGGGGGGCTGGCGGCAGTCCAGCGGCTCCGAGACAAGCCCAGCCAGCAATTGTTGTGGGGGCACAGAGAGAGAAAGAATTAGAGAGAGAGGGAGTCTAGCTGCTCTCCTCAATAGCTTTTCATGGCGCACTGGGCTCCAGGTGCCCCTTTGAAGCCACATAAATTGAAACTGTTTTACCTCTGAAAAAACCCCGCATGGCAGTCACGACCGAATCTGATCCTAGAGCTGCACGAAGACGCGTTTGTTCATACGTGTGCATGCAGACAAACACAATGAGCGCTGGCATGCATGCATCGCTCGAGCATCGGGGGTGTATTTGTGATGGTGCATTTCATAAAACCAAGGACGTGTTCTCTTTTGTGCATGCATGTGCGTGTGTGTGCGTGTGAGCGAGTCTAGTTGCATTCTTGCCGGCTTCCTTCTTGTTGTCTGGATGCAGCGTAATGCTGAAGAAAATCAAACGCACACAAAACGCTACCAAAGCACACACATTTAACCTTAGACACACACAAGCTAGAATACATAGAAGCAAGCTCCTTTTGTCCATCTTTTAAACAAAACAGTCTTTTAGCTTCTGTTCTGCTGAGCAGAAATCAAACACAGCGCCGCTGACACACACTCCATGAGTCATTTCATAGTCAAAGTTAACTTTCTAAAGAAATCTAAGTCTTTCTCGCAGTAAATGCAGAGTTCCTTCTTATTACAAATACAACAAACACACCATATTACAATTATTCATGAATTTGCCTAGTAAAATGGAATATATATATAGTTATGATCAAATCAGTCTTATCAAACTAAACCTGCAGCCTTCATTTGGTTGGAATATCATTTTTGCAGAAACACACATATGTAAATGCATTATTAACAGCCTCTCTAAATTTAAAATGTGCCAATCTTTCTGCAGATTTCTCTGTAGCAGATATTGAAATGTCATTCTGGGCTTTGATTGATTTTATTGGGAGTCTGTGTTATCTTGCTGTGCTCAGTTTGATTAAACATACAGAGACGATCACAGTCAATTTGAGCTGCGCGTCACGGGGAAACTCAAATGCTTCAGCGATGATGGAGTAGTTGGAGAATAATTGAAACTGTTGGTAAGAGACAATGGGGTATTAAGAATGTGCCCTTAATTTCAGTTCCGCAAACCTCAAAAAAAAAGCGTGTCGCATAACAGTACAGCTGTTTGCGCTATCATTTTAGCATCTAGCTAAATGCATTACGTTTAGGTTTGTGCATTTAAACACCAATGCAAAGTCAAAAGCATACCGATCCACTGCACAATGGATTGTGGGTTGCAATAGCCGAAAAAAGCATGCACTAATGCACACTTCATAGATGCATCATTCAGCCTGCTGTTTTCAACATACTACTCCTGTGCACTAATTCTTATCTCACCTATAGCATGTGAATCGGGCTGCAGCGTTCAGTAGTTCAGTCGGGGGATGTGCTGGGTTTCATTAGGCTGCAGGACTCTTTAATTCATTGCAGTCTGGCCTCGTACTGATGAAGTCATTCATCAAGCGCACGGTCAGCCGCTCCACTGGGGAGTGTGTGTGTGTGTGTGTGTGTGTGAGAAGGGGGGTTGATGTGTGTTTGGGGGCACTGGGGGTTCAGGCTCGACGTTACACTGAGTTGCGGTGAAGAGCACATCACACCCTGTAATTTAGCCAATAGAGTGCAAACACACATGCACACACATGCACTCTGGGAAATAAAATCGGCCCACATGCACTTGCTGTGGACTGTATGATGCACTGACACATCCCAGAGGACTCCTTCCCTGACCGCGTGTGTGCGCTCAGAATGGTGCGAGCAGCAAAAAGCTGGTGCCATTAACAGGCTGCAGCGTAATTAACAGTTGATTCGATCGCAGGCTAGCGCTGGCATCTGCAATAAAATAAGCTGCTCATTTTTCTGTCTAATAATTTATAGACTGCACCGCTTCACATTCTGTGGTCAGTCCGTTTCTCAGGATATTGCTCCGGCTCTTAGTAATTCACTCTATTGATTGAGTTTAAAGCGACAGGAACACTTTCAATCTTTCTCTGATCTCTCATGCTAAGTTTACTCTTCGTCATGCTGTTAGCGTGTCATGCACACCGCTGGACGAAATTAATAATTCATATTAAGGTAGTGCTCTGTTCAGGTTTCACTTGTTTTGTCATTTGATGCTTTATTTTACAGTGCTAGACTCGACCTGCGATGTCGCTCGGACGTGCGTTACTCTGGGTGCATCTGTACTTACAGAACGCAACAATGTCTATATTGAAAAATATTGAGAGAGAGACAGAGGTACAGTTGAATTGGTAAGGATCAGGGGCCTCATGTACAATAATTTGAATATGTTTATGCATAATCTAAATAATTTCTCTGTGCATGACCTGCATAATCCATATGCATGTTTCCATTCATGTTATAGCACCAAGTTTAGCATACCTGCCACCACCAAGTTTACTTTTGCTAAATCCTGATATGTGCATGGGAAATCACGTACGCATTTCCATGGCCGTGTGCATCGTTTATCAGACCCAAGGTCTGTATTTACAGTGATTTGTGGAGCAGAGCTCAATGAAACCGGATCTGTTGTATATTGTGTGTCTGCGGTCAGGATATCTTAAGCTGGGTTTGAAGGGTTTTATGCACTTTCTGTTTTTTCCTGGCGGGGACGAAAAGATATAATGTCAACTCACTCCTTGAAACGTGTCTCTGGTTAGTTGCAGTAGTTGGTTTTGTGGTGGCTGGAGGAAATGTGCAGCACTGTAGTATTTATCACCGATATGGGATTGTTTTAATGATGCAGAAGAGACCGGCACATGCCTGAAATAACACTGACACATATAATGCAGTTTTAAGACAGCATAGGACATCAAATTAACTCTTACATTCAAAATTAATAAACATTTTTGGTTTACTAGTGATTGGATTTTAGTAGATTTTGATGACACACACACACACACACCACACACACACAATCAACGTATATGTATATGCGTTTGTTTGTTTGTGTGTGTGTGTGTGTGTGTGTGTGTGTGTGTGTCATGAATCAGCTGGCTGACAGCATGTGATGACCTATGCCGGGATGCATTCACACTGAATTCAGCTTTCAGTGTGTGTGTTCAGTGCAGAGAGAGAATCTGCTGCTGTCTGTGAGAGGATCACACACACACACACACACACACACAAGTGTATATGTGCTTCACAGAAAAACAGACCTTGTGTTGCCAAGCATATGTCAGCACTTTGCAATCAAAAAATGCATTTCTATGTGCCCATTATCATATTTCTTTGTTAATGATTTTAGCATATTAAAAGCTCCAGTGTGCACAAGTAGAAATCTGATTCATGCGTCTCTTTTTCCTTCATTATTTGTTCAATCTTACAATTGTTTTCTGATTAATTGGACACATTCCTGAAATGTTCCCTCCTCCCGCTCTTTAATTAAACCTCGGCCGTTTGTTTCTCAACGTGAGCGCTCAGGGTCAAAATTCAGCTGTGTGTCAGTCGAGCTTATTTTATGCTTTTGTACCCGGTGACTTTTATACAATTTGCAAGATTGACCTACTAGAAGAGAGATGTGCCACCTACACCTACTGCAGACAGCCCGGTTTATCTTTATCCTCACGTGCGTGCGTGTGTGAGAGAGTGTGTGTGTGTGTGTGTGTGTGAGAGAGAGAGTGTGTGTGCATGTGTGTGCGTGTGTGGGCGCATATATGTGGCGAGGGCTGAATAAAAGTGGAGCGTGAGGTTTGTTTGGTTCTTAATCTGCCTCTTAAAGACATCTGTCAGTGCTGATCACTATTGTTTGTCATGCTCGAGACACGCTCGGCACAAATTCAATCCTGCCATTTCTATCATGTCACATTTGGCAGATCAACAGTGACACAAATTGTATCATTGCATCCCGTGTGGGGATTGTGTTTGCAGGTGCGACTCCTGGCAGTAAGAGACCTTTGCAGAAACGTCTTGCTTTAGCACTTGGCCTGTGTTCATCAGCGACACAAGGGACGAGCTGAAGTCATTTGTCTAACCGTCGAGGAAAGGAGGATGTTTTCTGTCTTTCCGCTCCGAGCGATGTGTTTAATCTGACTGGAGAATTCACTGCGGTGCCGTACGGATCTGTGTGTTTAGCATGAGGGATTTTCTGCGGCTGTTTTTACGCATCCTTCTGTTAAATCGGTCCTATTCCGGATCTGCACCCCTCACCCTGCTGATCTCTTGTCATGTTGGTGTTTGCGTCACACAAGCAGCAGAAGCAGCAGCACTTGACCACTGTAACTACACACAGTCTCCAACTTCAGTCTTTCACTCATAAAACTGAACACACACAGAAGACACTTGCCTTTGCTGCAGACATATTGTGAAAGATGCATGTGCAAGGCTGGATTCACAACCACTTACCCTCATTGCTAGTGCCATGACTTCAACACTGGGGGGTACAACCTTTTTTTTCTATAATTAAAAGATTTAAAGGGAATAAATAAGGGGTTACACTTAATTTTGATTGTCCCATTTAGACAATCTTTTGACTCTCAACTACATGTCAGCTAACTCTCATTAGAGTATTTGTACATTATTAGGTTAGTGTTAGTAAGTGGAATAAGCTGACATATAAGCTGCATATAGTCAGTTGAATGTCTGTTGAGGACCACTAAAATAAAGTGCTATCAGATATGAAGCAGACAGTCACTAATGCTTTAATAACTGCTAGTCTAAAGTGGACTATTGAAATAAAGTGTTAGCAAAAAAAAAGTCAAAAATAGAATTTATTGTAGTCAGTTTTATCTATTTGCATTTTATTTTTATTCATGAATGAAACTTGAAAATCAATGTCTGCGGTTTTTATTCAAAACAGCATAATTTCAGTTGTCTGCCTAACATTTCTATTGTTAAAGTTATAAGCAAATATTAAATGCTTAGCTACTCGTATTGCACCTCACAGTCTTTGACTGTTAAAACTGAAGGGTTGTGATGGAATCCCCCGCCTTCTTTGATTTGATTGGCTATCTCAGTTTTTTGTGACACGGATGAGGCAGACAAGTCTAAAATATAATATTTCAACTTTTGATCATAATAACAAACAGAGTGGTGCGTAATGAAGCACAGCAGAAGCAAACTAATAATTGGCAGAGAGCTATTCATTGTTGCTACTTGTTGACTAGTTGCTGTTGTTTAGCTGTGAGTCTGATTCTGTGTTGTTTCCCGTGATCCTGACGGAGCGTGTTCTCTTGTGTTCTCTTGCAGCACCCGTATCCTTCAGAAGAACAGAAGAAGCAGCTCGCTCAAGACACAGGCCTCACCATCTTACAAGTAAACAACTGGTGAGTCGAGTCACTTTTCATCTCTATTGCCAGCAGTGTTGACCGTCGGCTCTACTGACTCTACTCGCGCATTATCGGCGCGGCTCTTTGCCGTTCGACCCACATTTGTGTCCCTTTGATGCATTAAGAGGAAGAGGACAGTGGTGCACCTCCTCCCCGATCTGCTCCGTGCCGGATTAGAGCCGCGGCGCTCTGGCCGGCAGCGTCTTTGTAGATGGCTTAGCTCATAACTGGAGGTGGTGGATTAAATATAATGATCACAGAGCCAAAGAAATGATACAGGCATTATTTATCAAAATACTCGGCCGGGCTCTTTTTTTATCGCAGGCTTAATTTCCTTCGCTACATTCTGCAGCCGATGTTCAGATTAATTGAGCTGACAGCTTCTTTTCAAAACACCGGGAAGGTATTTGCACGGATTTTCTGGCCTTACACAAACTTAATTATACGGAGCGCTATTTTATCAGTCTAATTCTGTGTAGTGGAGCTTCTATTTACAAATGAGAAGTCCCTGCCTTTTATTCACGGCTTCCCTTAATGTATTTATCAGAGCGGACTCATTTACGCGGCGCTCTATCTGTTGGGTACAGGCGGCGGCTCTCGGCTTTATCGGCCCGCAGGCCCGCGCACCTCCCCGGGGTCAATTGATTTTTTTGCTTTTGTGATTCATTTTTCCCCTACACCTCATTCTGGTGTCAGCTCACAATGAGCAACACGCCTGGAGAATGAGCTTGATTTGTCTGCCGGATCTGACCAGGTACTTAAATTGGCCACAGGAATGCCGTTATCTGCCTTTCACGCGCCCGGCTGCTGGATGGTGTTTCAATTACAGCGGTAACCAAGCTTTCATGCCGTCACACAACTACAGCAGCAGGACATTGAGCTGCTTTGCCTGTTTCATGCTGATTAATGCTGAAATAACCCCAAAACCCTCAAAAGAACCACCAAGAGACAATGAGCGATAGACAGAGACCTATCTATCTATCTATCTATCTATCTATCTATCTATATATCTATCTATCTATCTATCTAAATATCTATCTATCTATTCATCCATCTTCCATCCATCTATCTATCTATCCATCCATCTGTCTGTCCGAGGTTAGGCTGTATTTGTGGTAGCGTTCGCTCAGCTCTCAGATCCTCCTGATGTTCCTGCTGATGGGCCAGATCGCCCCGGAGTCCTCCTGTGATGGTCATTGTGTGGATCCTGCTTTGATATGGAGCACAGGGGAGAGAGACGGGCAGGACGAGGTTTGCATGGATGTCCTGAATCAGGTCTTTGTTCGGAGGCACAATCAGAGCTGGAGGAGGCACAAGGGTGCTCTGTGTAACGTGTCAATAGACGGCGCGTCTCCTGCTCTGACCAGCCCGTCTACCTGTCCATCTCTCTCTGCGCCGTGGATATGATCTCTGCTCTGTGAGTGTGTGACGGTCACTGGTGTTGGTGGTGGTCTGAGACTGCACAGCAATCCTGTTTGACCTTAGAGAGAGAGAGACGCTTTACACATGACACCATAAGTGCAGCTGTGTGTGTGTGTTATTCTATCTGTCTAAATGAGGCCTGATCACATACTGACAGCAACACGCCTCTGCTAAAACCACACACACACACACACAAACACACACACACACACACACACCCACACACACACACACACACAAACACACACACACACACACAACACAAAACCACACAAACACACACACAAACACACAAACACATACACAACAACACCACAAACAAAACACACACACACACACAAACAATACAACACACACACACACACACACACACACTCTCACTCACTCTCAATCACACACACACACACCACACACACACAGCGTTATGAAAGTGAGGTGGGTTTGTCTCATTATCGGTTGCTCTTGTAGCCATTTCTGGCTGTTTCTTCAACTTCAGGAACTTTTATATCCCAGGGGTTAACTTTTATTAAAACAGTCTTGGAATCGTTTCACCATGCCTTCATAATTTTTTTCTAATCACAGACCAAGAGTTTAAAATACTATATACAAATATTATTTATTACACATAAAACTGTGATCCAAACTAATAGTGAAATAATCACAAACCATTTCAATATGTGAAATTGGTAAATAGCATTTTTCTCTCATCATTTCCACCGCATTTTTCAAAAGTCAGTGCAATTCTTTACTGAATATTTTTATTGTTCATCTTTTACAAACAAGCTATAATTTCTTCAAACGAAAAAACTAAGTGTGAAAATAATATTTAATTGTATTTTGGACACATACAATGCGAGATATGACAAGACAAAGGAATTAGTTTCAAATGTAATTTCCACCACAGAATAAATGATGATTTGAAAAGTGATGGAAGAACAATGAAGTTTATTGTGTTAATGTCCACATGATGGGTTAAGCGTCTCTGTCTCTGTATTGTCACTCATGGAAACTCATTTGACTAATGAGCTGACAAATGGAGTGGAATAGGTGACTTATGAATGACCTTTGACATCTGCAGGATTTGTGGATCTGATCTTACTTGATCCACACACACACACACACACACACACACACACACACACACCACACACACACACACACTCACACTCACACTCACACTCGCTGTATTTGTGTTTTTAATGGTCATCTGTTGTTGTTTCACCAGTTGTCTCAACATCTAAAGCTCAGACTGAACCATCTCTGCTGGTGTCCAGTCTGTGGCTCGGTTTTAGTCTTTATATGAATAATCATTATGAGGGATTCATCCTAGTCTGCTTATACTGAGACGACTGGAGAAAGGGTTTCAAAACTCTCTCTCTCTCTCCCTGAACTCAAATGAGTCACGAACAAACAGATCAGCTTTATGTTTTTTATGACCCTTTCACTTGGCACGACCGGCTGTTATGAAATTCAGAATAATGGCTTAATATTTTCCAAATGTGATGTAAAAAGTATAAGCTGGCCTGTGAAGATGTTTGATTTTCCTCCTCAGAGCATGGGAAAGTTTGGAGCGTTGAGTTTAAACACACAGATCTGCCCTCGCACACACACCGTCTGTCTGTCTGTCTGTCTGTGTGTTACACACGACTGAAAATACTGGTTATCCATTTAACTTTGACCTAGATGAGAGCGTCCAGTCTTTTTCTGGAGTCTCGCGGCCGCTCTTTCTAAATATACCGCTCAAGAGGACGAGTGGAGATGAGCGGCGGCGCGAGCTGCTGGCAGAGAACATCGTCAGCATCGCTTGCATTTAGGGACCGCTAATTGGCAGTTAATTAGCAGAATTGACTCAGTTGTTGGTTCCCAAGTGCCACCCTCACCCCCCGCTCCAGCTTCATTTGATCTGATATCTCTCGTAGCGCCAGAGCACCCATACGCTTTTGGCTCACTAGTCTGCGTCTGGCCGATGAATGTTGCACATTTAGGCCAAATCAGAAAGATCCTCGTCACAGAAACCCTGTTCAGCTGAGAGAGGAAAACTCCTGCAGGACAGAGACAGAGAACCAGAAAACACTGCGCTTCAAACAGCAGGACCAACCATATCATTCAGCATTGCAGTGTAGCTGTGAATGTGCTGGACATGATTCTCTTCCTCAGTGTTCTTGTCTTGTTTCAGTACAGTTATCTAAACATTCCTGAATCACGATACATTTACTTGAGAAGCACAAAGACTATAGAGTGTTTGTAAGGTCTCATTTGTTAAACATTAGCTAATGCATTAGTTAACCGTGAAACCAATTAATGTATTTGCAGCATATTAATAATGCTAATGTTAGTTTATGAAAAATACAGTTGTTCAACCATTTCAAGTGTGTTAGTTCCAGTCCATACACTAATGTTAAGAGATACAAATTTCATTAAAGGGGTCATATGATGTTGCTAAATAGAACATTATTTGTGTTTGGTTGTAGTTGAAATGTGTTTATGCGGTTGAAGGTTCCAAAAAAAAAAACACTTTTTTCTCCACATACTGTACATTATTGTTTCTCCTCTATGCCACGCCTTTCTGAAATGCGTCGATTTTTAAAAAAACTCATCGGTCTGAAAAAGCGAGATGTGCTCTGACTGGCCAGCTATCCAGTGTGTTGTGATTGGCCGAATACCTCAAGCGTGTGACGGAAATGTTACACCCCTCACCATACTGTGATGATGCCCTGTCCGGCCGGAGCGACGAGACAAAAACATTAAAACCCATTATAAACGAGGCATTTGTTGCATACAGTGGGGACATAATTACAGATTATAAATTACTTATACTGTCTTTTTACGCATTGCATCGTTTGTTGCCGTGTAAACATAAAATTATGTCTGCATTTGTGATCGGAGAAAGACAAACAACAAGCGCTACTCTACACTGCTCAAAAACTCGCGTTTGAATAGTCAGTGGCAAATCCTTTAAATATAAAAAACGCACTTACACTCTGTGAGTCAGAACAGCAGGTATTGTAGTCTACTCTACCAGGAAACAGTCCTCCATAAAAAGTGCTGCACACATCTGAATATTTGGGTTGAGTGTTCTGGAACAAAAGTGGTGTAAGACAACTAACCATGATTTCTATCGTCATCTTTTGGAAGAACAAACAAAGTAGTTTCGCTTTCACAAAAAAAAAAAAACACAGCGTCTTCGCGACATGGTGGCAGCAGCAACAACAATACTACAGAGAGAATAAAAGTTACACCTTCTTTCTTTGCGTGAACATTTGGGCGGCATTATGCAAAATCTTCCCACATAGTGATGTTAGGACATGTGGGGGCGTGTTCGAACGAGCGGTTTTAGGTAGGTGTGGCTGACTCTTAAAATCTCTTTGAATTTGAGGCTTTAGTCTTTGAAACTTTACAGATCTCCTTTATGCACCAAGAACTTGTAACACTCCAAAAAGAAAGGAACAATTGAAATCGCATCATATGACCCCTTTAAAAAAAATTACATTAACATTACGTTGAATAAATACTGCCGAAGTGTGTTTTCAGGTAGTCCCTGGTAACTAATGCTGTTAACTAATAATCCACACAAAAAAATTATTGTAAAGAGTGGTGTGTGTGGTGTGTGTGTGTGTGTGTGTGTGTATAGTGTGGTGAGGTGTGTGTTGTGTGTGTGTGGAGTAGTGCTGTGTGTGTGTGTGAGTGTGTTCACTGCTGTGTGTGTGTGTGTGTGTGTGATAGTGTGTGAGAGTGTGTGAGAGTGTGAAAGTGTGTGAGAGTGTGAGTGTGTGTGTGTGTGTGTGTGTGGTGAGTGTTGTGTGTGTGTGTTGTGTGTGTGTCTGTGTATAGTGTAATGAGAGAGAGTGTGTGTGTGATGTGGAGTGGTGTGGTGTGTTGGGGTTGTGTTGTTGTCTGTGTGTGTTGTGTGTGGTGTGTGATTGTGGTGTGTGTGTGTGTGGTGTGTCCTGTGTATAGTGTGTGAGAGGAGTCGAAGTGTGTGTGTGTGTGTCTGTGTTGTGTGTGTGTGTGTGTGTACTGTGTATAGTGTGTGAGAGAGAGTGTGTGTGTGTGTGGAGAGAGAGAGTGTGTGTGTGTGTGTGTGGTTGTGTGTGGTGTGTGTGTGTGTGGGTGTGTGTGTGATGTGTGATGAGTGTGTGGGTGTTTGGTGTGTGTGTGTGTGTGGTTGTGTATGTGTGTGTGTGAGGAGAGAGAGTAGTGTGTGAGCGTGTGAGGGTGTGTGTGTGTGTGGGGATTGTGTGTGTGTGTGTGTGTGGTGAGTGTGTGTGTGTGTGTGTGTGTGTGTACGTGTGATAGTGTGTGAGAGAGAGTGGTGTGTGAGTGAGTGGTGAGTGTGTGTGTGTCTGTGAGTGTCTGTAAGAGTGTGTGTGTGTGTGTGTGTGTTGTGTGTGAGTGTTGTGTGTGTGTGTGGTGTGTGTGTGTACTGTGTATAGTGTGTGAGAGAGAGAGTGTGTGTTGTGTGTGTGTGTGTGTGTGTGTGTGTGAGTGTGTGTGTGGTTGGTGTGTGTGTTTGTGTTTGTGTGTGTGTGTGTACGTGTAGTGTTGAGAGAGGTGGTGTGTGTGTGTGTGTGTGTGTGTGTGTGTGTGTGGGTGTGTGTGTGTGTGAGTGTGGGTGTGTGTTTGTTTGTACTGTGTATAGTGTGTGAGAGAGTGTGTGTGTGTGAGTGAGTGAGTGTGTGTTGTGTGTGTGTGTGTATGTGATGTGTTGTGTGTGTGTGTGGTGTGTATGTGTGTGTGTGTGGGTGTGGTTGTGTGTGTGGGTGTGTGTTTGTGTGAGAGAGAGTGGTGTGTGAGTGATTGAGCTGGGTGTGTGTGTGTGTGTGTGGTCTGTGTGTGTGTGTGTGTATGTGTGGATGGTGTGTGTGTGTGTGTGTGTGTGTACTGTGTTTATAGGTGTGAGAGGAGTGTGTGTGTGTGTGTCTGGGTGTGTGTGGTGTGTGTGGGGTACTGTGTATAGGGTGTGAGAGAGTGTGTTTTTGTTTGTGTGTGTGTGTGTGAGTGGAGTGTGTGTGTGTGTGTGTGTGTGTGTCTGTGTGTGTGGTGTGTATGTGGTGTGTGTGTGTGTGTGTGTGTTGTGTGTGGTGTGTGTGTGTGTGTGTGGTACTGTGTATAGTGTGTGAGAGAGAGTGTGTGTGTGAGTGTGTGAGGTTGTGTGTGTGTCGTGGGGCTGTGTGTTGTGTGTGGGTGTTTGTGTGAGTGTGTGTGTGTGTGGGGATTGTGTGTGTGTGTGTGTGTGGTGAGTGAGTGTGTGTGGTGAGTGAGTGAGTGAGTGTGTGGTGTGTGGGTGTGTGTCTGTGTGTGGTGTGTGTGTGTGTGTGTGTGCGTGTTGTGTGTGGTTGTGGTGTGTGTGTTGTAATGTGGATAGGTGTGAGAGAGAGATGTTGTGGGTGGTGTGTGTCTGTGTGTGTTTGAGGTGTGTCGGTGAGATGTGTGTGGGTGTGGTGGGTGTTACGGTTGTATAGTGTGTGAGAGAGTGTGGGGTGTGGGGGTGGTGTGTGTTGTGTGTTGTGTGTGGGTGGGGTGTGAGTGTGTGTGTGTGTGTGTACTGGGTATAGGGTGAGAGAGGGGTCGTGTGTGAGTGGAGTTGAGTGTGTGTGTGTGGTTGGTGGGTGTGTGTCTGTGTGTGTGTGTGTGTGTGAGTGCCTGTTGTGTGGAGTGTGTGTGGTGTGTGTGTGTGTAAGGGTATAGTGTGTGAGAGAGAGGTGTGAATTGTGTGTGTCTGTGTGGGGTGTGTGGTTGGTGTAATACTGTGATAGGATGTGAGAGGAGTGTGGGTGTGTGTGTGTATGTGTGTGTGGGTGTGTGTGTGTGGTGTGTGTGTGAGTGGTGAGAGTGTGTGTGTGTTGTACGGTGTATAGTGTGTGAGCAGAGAGTTGTGTGTGTGTGTGTGTGATGGTGTGTGTGTGTGTTGATTTGTGTGTGTGTGAGTGTGTGGTGTGTGTGTGTGTGTGTGTGTATGTGTGTGTGGTGTGTGGTGGGTGTGAGTGTGTGTGTGTGTGTGTTGTGTGTGTGTGTGGGTAATGTGTATAGTGTGTGGGAGAGAGATTGTGCGTGGGTGGAGTGACGTGTGTGTGTGTGTGTGTGTGTCGGGTGTGTGTGTGAGTGTGTGGGTGTGGTGTGTGTGTGTTTGTGTGTGTTTGTATGTGTGTGAGTGTGTGTGTGTGTATGTGTCTGTGTTGTGTGTGTGTGTGTGTCTGTGTTGGTGAGTGTGTGTTTGTGTTCTGCTGTGGGGTGTGTGTGTGAGTGGTACAGTGTGAGAGGGTAGGGGTGTGTGTGTGTGTGTGTACTGTGTATAGTGTGTGAGAGAGAGTGTGTGTGTGTTGTGTGCGAGGATGTACGTGCGCGTGGATGTGTTGTGGTGTTGTGCGTGTTTTTTGTGACAAATTGAGGACATAAATGTTGTATAATGACAAAGTTTTGACAGGTATTTACAAGGAGAAGTGACCTTTTCAGGACATTAACCCATGTTGTAGCCACTTTCAAAAACGTTATAAATCACACAATGGAACACAATACTGGAGTGTACTGAAATCTGAAATTGTAAAAATGCTGAAAGTTTTCTGTGAGGGGTAGGTTTTGGTGTAGGGTTGGTGTAGGGCAATAGTATATACGGTTTGTACAGTATAAAAAACATTACGTCTATGGAATGTCCTCACAATTCACAAAAACAAACCTGTGTGTGTGTGTGTGAGTGTGTGTGTTTTTGTGTGTGTGTGTGTCTGTGTGTGTGATGTGTGTGTGTCTGTGTGTGAGTGTCTGTCTGTCTGAGTGTGACTTATTCCAAACAAAACCTGAGTATCTTAAGTAATTTTGCTTCTGCAGTAAATCTATTTATACTTTAAAACAAGACAAAAATATTTTTGTGCGGTGTTCTAAGTGTAAGTGCAGTGAATGCAAATGAAAGTGAGCCGGGCCACAGGAGTGAAACGCTTTCATGTTCTGGGATAGCACGTTTTGTTTTCAGGGGGAAACAAATAGAGAAAGACTGAAGAAAGAGAAGCATCTGAGAGCAGAAGGTGAATAAGTGGGTTAATTTATACGGTCTGCAGGTACGGCACACAGAGAGAGTGCTGTAGGATGGTGCTGCGCCTCGGGCCGTCTGTGAGCCGAATAGCTATTTTATTACATTGTCATTAAAGCAATTTCACAGCAGTATTGTTTGTTAATGAGAAGCTGCAAACGAGGAGAGATGCCACGGACAGGAGCAGCGCTGAGCTCTGTGCTCTTTTTATATCGCTGAAAAATAAATGCGCACTCACCCTTTCCATCCGTCTCTGGACTCTGGCTTGTAAAAGGGAAACCCACTTAAATCTGAAATATAAAGTCTGTACTGCCAAGGCTGTGTTTATGAGCTGCGCTGTGCTTCAGTGTTCACTGCTCTTCATATGTGGAGGATTGTTTTGGTTTCGTTCGGCTCTGCTGGTTCTGTGGAGGATGCATGGCTGAGAGGTTCCTGTGTTTCACTCTCAGACGGATCAGTTGGCTTTTTCCAGCTATTTATAGAGAGCCAGAGGATGAGGGAAATACAGCCCACATTAGTGAAATAAAGCCTGAGAGCGAGAGAGCGAGCGAGCGGGCGTCTTTCTGCTGACGCTGCAGATGAACATAGCGTGAGCTCAGAGGAAGTCAAGAGGAAAAAGAAAGAGAGGAGGCTCTGGAGAGAAGAACGACTGACGATCAGGATTTGTAGGAACGAGTTTATCAGTTTCAGACTGAACAGGTTTGTGATTCTGTGCGTTACTTCACTCGTCACAAAACAGGGCTCAGAATAACCGCTGCTCTTTTCTGGCCAGTGAAATCATCTGCTGAACCTTCAGAAAACAAGGATCATGTGTTATTTATTATTTATGCCATGTAAAAGGTTGCAAGTTTTGCAAACAAAATTTGGACAACGTCTAAATACACAGCTGTGATTAATAGATACTTTCTTGAATTATATAAATACAGATGAAAATAAGTGTGCTAATAGGTAACAGTGTTGCAGTGTTTGTTATTGTTGTAAACGTATTATTTCACATAAGAAAATTATTTGTTGTTTATGTTGTATAAGGTTGCAATTCCTGCCGCCATAATTTGGGGAATGACTGTGTACAGTACAGACTGTTTAAACAATAAATTAATTCAAATGTAATAAATGAAAAGTAAATAAGGGCACTAACAGTTGCAGGGTTTGCCTAAATGAAGCTGTGACTAAATCTGGTTTATAGTTTTGATAAACTCATATTTCCACATAAGAATTTTTTGTATGTTATATAAGGTTGCAATTTTTTGCAACCAAAATTTGGAGATTGTCTGAATACAGCTCTGTTGTTGTTGTTGTTTTTTGTGTTATTTTGTCAATATGTGATTTAGTTCTTTTAATTATAAACAAATAAACAATTCATTTAAAATGATAAATAGTACATAAATAGGTGCTGATGCATATTTTTTCAGATTTAGTCTAAAAGCTGTCACTCAGTATGACATCAGCTTGTAGTTTTTGATAAACATAGTTCCTATAAAAAATATATTGAATCACTTTTCTTACAATAACGTTGGAAACCCTTGAGCTTTGTGCTTTAAAAAGTAACAAGACATTAACCTGTGTTTACAGGCGTGAGACTCCAGACCTGATCAGTTCTCTCTCATTCACTCTCTCAAACACAATCCTCTAACCCGAGAAATCAATTTATGAGCTCCACGCCAGCAGCGCTATCATAAATGAATACTTCAGGTTTGTTTACTGAAGCGCGTCGTGCCAGCGAGCCGAGATGTTCTGGATGAAGCAGCAGCAGAAATGATGCCAGAACACGACACACAAACACTGGACTCGCTCCAAACAGAAATATAGAAGTGTCTCTTTGACTGGCTCTCAGTGAGATCCAAAGCTCTGGTCTCTCATGATCAGTTAGCGTGAGCGAGAGACGCAGAAGGGCTGATTCTGAGATTGAATGGGGTGTGGAGGGTAATGACAGAGTCCTCGCAGGCGGCAGCAAGTGAAAGGAGGTTAATTGAGAGGTTTCACTGGTGACGGGCGCAGGTGCCCTGCAGCGTAACTTACACTCCACATTAACCAGCCTTACCCTCCAACATGTGTACGGCGCCGCTCGTGTGAGAGCAAAAAATCACTCCATTTTCTAAACATCAAGTCATTTTTATGTCCCTGTTACATTTACACAATTATTTGAAAACATTGAAATAATCTATGCTTGTTTTGAGAAAAGGCTGAATATTACAAGATTGCTGTGGGATTTACATTCAAACAATTTTCACTCAGAAATTGCTAAATTTCACAAATAATTACAAAAACACATCTTTAAATAAAGGTGTCTTAAAGGTTCTCACAAGCGATTCAATGAAGAAGATTCAGTCAAAGATTTTTTTCTAATCTGAAGAACCTTCTTTCGCCACAAAGAAGCTTTGGTGAAACAGAAAGGTTCTTCAGATGTAAAAGTTTCTTTATGGAACCATTTAGACAAAAAGTTCTTCTATGGCATCATGAAGCACCTTTATTTTTTAAGAGTGAATGCTAAAGTACATTTGAAGTTAGAAAAAAACTGAATAGTTATTTTCCTGAAGCATGCTCCAATCATCTACAACTTTGAAAAAATATTTTACAGGCAGATTTTTGCAATTATATATTCCAAATGATAATCCAAATCACTGTGACAATAATTCAGGTTGTATTCAGTTATTAATGACTTTAATTTAGGGGTAGTAATGATAAATAATTAGGAATGTGTAATGATTGTAATACAGGCTTTCCTCACGCTCAAACAGTAGAGAATGGATTAGTAAGGTGAAGGTTGCGGGTTCGATTCCCAGAGACAGCAAGAGCTGAAAAAAAGGTAAATGCAAACATTAAATAAGGTATTGGTTTGGATAAAATTGTCTGCCAAATGCATAAATTAAAAAAAGCATATTTACTCTGCATGTTACTTGGGACACCCCCCCAGTGTCCATAGTAGTTACAGTACTCTGGATTTGAGGTAGGACAGTATGATTTCTTCCAGCATTCCTGTAACTCAAACAGATCGTTTTTGCAACACAAAGGTAGTGGGTTTGATTCCCAAGGAATGCGTGAACTGATCCAACGTATACCTTGAATGCAATGCAAGTTGCTTCAGATAAAAGCGTTTACCAAATGCAGAAATGATTTCTTGAAAATCTGCACTAACTACTCAAACAAAACTGATCGAATGAATAAAAACACAGACAGCACCTTTTCCAGAGACCCAAAACAAAGTGCCAACATCTCCCTGGAGAGAGAAAGCCTCGTGTCGGGTCAGAACGGTGACTTTATATTTTAACTACTTTAAAACAGTGCAGAGCAAAGGTGCCTGAGCTGAGGAGGGAGAGAGAGAGAGAGGAGTGGAGTGATGAGGAGGGATGAGGAGGAGAGGGGAGAGGAGGGGAGAGCTGGCGCGTCGAGAGAGAGACCGTCGAGGAGAGTTGGAGAGAGAGGAGGAGTGACCTCTGATGGAGTGATGTAATCGAGGAGAGATGTGATGGTGGAGGCGGAAGAGAGGCAGTGAGAGGGAGAGGAATGAGGGATGAAGAGTGAGGGAGGGGAGGGACGGAAGCATGAGAGGAAGGGGCAGATTGGAGAGAGACGATGACGGAGAAGAGAGGAGAGGTGGTGAGAGAGGCAACGAGCGAGGATGAGAGAGACCCCGGTGCCGAGAGGCAATGGAGGTGGAGGGATGCATGGAGAGGACGAAGCGGTGACGGGAGAGCTGGAGGAGACGCAGAGTATGAGTAGAGAGATGAGATGAGAAGATCGATGCGAGAGGAGGGAGTGGGAGAGAGAGTTAAGGAGTGTAGTTGCGACAGAGAGGAGAGACGAGCGATCAGCGATGGGAGACGAGAAGAGAGGGGAGAGAGAGAGAGAATGGGATGAGAGACGGGGGGAATTGTGGTGATGAGGGGAGAGATGCCACGAGAGACGAAGACGGAGGGAGAGACGAGCAAGGAGAGAGGGGACTAGACCGAGAGAGAGAGAGAGAGGAGAAGAGAGAGAGAGAGAGTAGAGAGAAGAAGAGCTGAGAGAGAGAGAGAGAGAGGCTCTCACACAGGTGTCTTGTTTGAGCACGGGCGTCTTTGGCTCTGATTTTGAGACGACATCATGTCGTTAAGGCGCAGCGTCAGATGTCTGTGAGCTTTACTGGGGCCAAGACAAACCTGCCGCAGTTGTCAGAGCGTGCTGATGCAGCCAGTGAAAGCGGAGAGGTGTTTCTCGTGTGGTAGATTGGCTGCTGTTGTGCCGCAGGACAGAGACACAGCAGAACTGCCAGAACAAAGTACAAACCAGCAGCTGCTGCTCGCCGGATCAAAGGAGCAACAAGCGGCTCTTCCTGGCCAGGTGTTTGACGGACAGCTGACAGCTGGGGTCGACTCGGACCCTCCGGACTCCCTCCGCCGTCTCCGAGCGCTGCTTTCATATGGGTGCATGTTAGGGTGAGAACATCAAAACTAAAAAGTAGGCTTTCTTCAGGTGATTTTTGATAAAATGTTTCGCCTTTGCAAGAAAATGATTGGCACCAAATATCCGACTTCATTAGCCACTGCCACATGTGGGTTAAACATTGTGTTGTGCAAGTATAGACGGTCCATGCATATGAACTGTGATTGCTGCAAATATTAAACCAAAAAAATAGTCAAAGCTGGCTAAAATAAAGGGTTGGAGACACTTGGGCCATAACAGATACGGTAAAACAACATACACATATGTGTCCCTGCAGCACAAAAGCATTGTTAAGTCGCTGGGGTATATTTGTAACAACAGCCAAAAAAACATTGTATGGGTTCACAATTTCGATTTATTTTTATGCCAAAAATCATTAGGATATTTAAGATCATGTTCCATGAAGATATTTTCCTACCGTAAATATATCAAAAATTTATGTTTGATTAGTAATATGCATTGCTAAGGATATCATTTGGAAAACTTTAAAGGAGATTTTCTCAATATTTAGATTTTTGTGCACGCTCAGATTCCCGCTTTTTCAATAGTTGTATCTCGGCCAAATTGTCCTATCATAACAAACCATACAACAATGGAAAGCTCATTTACTCAGCTTTCAGATGAAAAATGGACCCTTATGTTTTTGTGGTCCAGGGTCACATATTAGAATGTCACTGTTCGCATGTCTACAGTCTCAGTTCTCTGATGAGTGAATGACTTCGGTTGACTGTTCAATCTTTTGCTTTTTTTTCCGCATCAAGACGTCACAATAATCGACCCAACCGGCTCATCAGAGAACAGTTGTCACAGCATAAAATACTACTAGGAACACTGGCAATCAGACCGCCATATTAATTCACATTAGCATGACACGGCACGAAACAGAGGTCATGTGGCAGTGGTAAATGCATTCAAAATCACATGAATTTTTACTGCATTCATATTTAGCCTTTTTTGAGGAATCAAAAAATGCAAAGGCAATTTAGAAAAGCTTAACTTTGTATTTGAGGACCACCCTGGTGCATGTAGAGCCCACCCTTATACAGCCAATCAGGGGTGTGTTTCCTGAAAGCAACTCTGGTCACAAGTTCTGTCGCTTAGAACATAGTTCAACAATTTGATGTTTCCCGAATCCAGAGTTGCAAGAAATATTCTGAAACAGCAGCGCATAGTTGTGTCGTTGAAACTACAGCTCCTGACTTGTGCTTAGAAGCAGAGTTTCTTATTAGCATGACATGTGGAACTAAATAGATCATGCATGTGAGCAAAATAAGCAAGATAATGTAGTGCATTCCATACATATATAAGTTTCATTCTATGACTTTTAGTTTGTTAACTAACAAAAAATAGCATGACTAGCTAGTTAGTTGCTTCAACAATGCATCATACTATGGTTGTTAAGCAGCGAGTTATGTTGTTCGGGAACTGCGTCCCAGAACGTTGTCTTGCATTTGTGGACCAAATGGATTGGAGAAAACCTACGGTTTATACGAACAAAACTGCTGCATTGCCGCGGCTCAGGACGGGTCTGAGTCCCACCTGTTGTGATCAGGAATCACCCGTCCGAGAAGAACTCGGCACAATCCAGAGAGAGCGACAGCGAGGATGAGTCGGTGCCGCAGTGCTATTGATTTATTTTAATTAGCAGCTCGTTAAATCGTGTCAGTCTGCAAAACAAACATATAAGTCTGAGTCTGGTTTTCCACCAGGGTTTTAATGAGTTCTGCACCCCAGAACCCAGAGCACAGGGACAGACAGAAACCTCCTCGAGAGCTGCCCTGAAGACAGCAGAGAGTGAGACAGCTGGAGAACACAGACAGAAGACAGACAGACGGGGAGAAACACTCTTCCTCTCCCGCTGCAGAAAACTATGTAAACACACTCACACACACTCACACACTCTAACACACACACTCACACTCACACACACACACACACACACACACACACACACAACAACACACACACACACAACAACACACACAAACACACACACACCACAACACACACACCCACACTTCACACACACACACACAACACACACCCACACACACACTCTCACACACTCTCACACACACACACACACACACACACACACACACGCACGCACACACACACACTCACACACACACACACACACACACACACACACAACTCTCTCTTCTCTCTCTCTCTCTCACACACACACCCACACACACTCACACACACTCACACACACACACTCTCTCTCTCACTCTCTCTCTCTCTCATACACACACACGCACTCGCTGCACTCATAAATCAAACAGCGGGTGAGGTAATGCTCGTCTTACCACTCCTGTTTTAACTTAAGGAAGAGAGAGAGAGAGACAGTCTGTCTCTCTGTGATAAATGGACAGACAGCTCTGGTGTGTGTTTGGCCTGTGGACACACGTCTGACCCTGTTAGTGGGTGTAAATTGAGGAATTGTTTGCTTTGATTAAACCTGTACCGCCCGGCGTTAATCTGCGCACACTTCCTAGGTCAAAGTTGACGGCGATGCTGTCCGCTTCCTCTCTTGAGCCTTCGCTGTTTTCTCTGTTTATTTCATTATCTGTTTATTTGTTTTTGAGCCTCATTAAAGAGTAACTTCATTAGTTCTGGTTGGTTGGGTCTGTTTTTCTGGCAGGACGGGATGCTTTTATTGACGAGCAGATGCAGGATGAGGCGGGTGCGCTGGGTTTGAATTCTCGCTCGTGAATGCTTCAAACCAGTGACCCTGTTCCTGATTGGCTCTCGTCTCAGCCTCCCGCCGTGATTGGCTGCTGGTCAGCGTCCAGATAAAACTCTGTATAGCTATCTTTGTGAGGACATTCATTGACACAATGCAATCTCTAGCTCCTTACCCTGATCTTACCCATCAGAACTAAGTGCCTCACCCGAACCCGAACCCTAAACCTACCCTTTACCCAATTATAAC
>JADLZN010004685.1:222500-242500 GCA_018155175.1 Sinocyclocheilus anophthalmus
ATTCCAGATCTCATTTCTACAAGGCAGAGCTTTGGCAAACTACTCAAACATTTCATTTATTAAAATCAGAGAATTCGATTTTCAAATTCATCAAATATGAACCATCCCGCACTCCTGAGTTGTATGCTGTTTTCTGGTTTGCCTGGACTGGTAGTACTCGAGTCCAGACTAGACCGCGTAGACAAGAGTCCATCTCAAGTCCAAGATATATATATTTTTATGATTAGCCAAGACCAGCTCATTCGAATCCAAGTCCAGGTCGAGTCCAAATGCTTCAGAAATTATGATCTTGGACTCAAAATTTAGTCTGGTCTTGTCCATAATTGAGTACTACAACACTAAAGCTACTAAGTGTTTTATATCAGTTGGGTTTGTGATGGCAGGTGATGTAATGGGTCTTGTTTTTCTCCTGTGTTTGCAGGTTCATTAATGCCAGAAGAAGAATAGTGCAGCCCATGATTGACCAGTCAAATCGAGCAGGTAAACATCATCTCATCTTCTCTGATGTTCTCAACACTGTTTGTGTCTCACTTGAGAGTCCTTGAGCACGTCTCTCCCGTGTCTACGCTCCAATGAGAGCAGAATGAATCTAATTGGATGTTTCTCCATCTCGCTGGTTAGAGGGACATTAGCGCATCTCAATGCTAATTGGCCACAGGAGAACTTTACAGCAATTCTGGAGCGTTTCACTGTTACTCTTTGTGTTATGGTACATTACAAAGCGATTTGCAATAAGCATTCATGAATTCACACCAGAAGCATAAATGAAATTCTCTAGTTTTTGAGTTACTGATGGCTTGATAATGTTTCTCGCTGTGCTGAAGCTGGGATGATTCCAGCACAAATGAATTGAATGAAATGGACAGGTCATGTAGCAGTGGTGTTTTTATTGATGAAAACACCAGCACATGAATGCAGATGTAGAGTTTCACTCAAAGTTTCAGCGAAAGTATCAGCACCACTGCGTGGCTTCTAGATATCTCTACTGAACCCAAGACCCTGTGCACGACGTCCAAGGAGCTAATGTCCTTCTGTTGCTGGGTCTAGCTCCTCTTGCCCATTGTGAGTGATGCATACGTTGGAGAATGGTGTGTGTGTGTGTGTGTATGTGTGTGTGGCTGATTGTGTTTGGGCTGCTGCTGGGCATCAACGACTGATCTGTCTGGCGTGTCTTTCTACTCTCTCCTGTGTCCACGTTTGACTTCATCTCAAGGGTTTTCTCTTCTTGCTCCTTCATGCGCCAGGGAGCGGGCGTACATTCCGAGAGGGGCGCCCATCGGGCGCTTCACGTGAGGGGACGGACAGCAACACATGGGCATCCGGCCGGCAGGTGAAGATCTCCGAACATCTTACCCCTGATCACTCTCTTCAACATCTCACTTCTTTCTTTTAGACCAAGGGTGTCCAATCTGCCTCGGGGCTTAAATGTCCTGCAGAGTTTAGCTACAACCTGTTCTAAGGCTGATGATACACTGGGCAACTTTTTTAGCAATTTTGCCAGGCAAGGTCGGAAACCAAGTGGACAAAGGATCCCGATATGCTCTACAAAATATTCCAACAGAAATTTGACCCATTCCCAGGTGGAAAGGCCCAAGCAGGTTGCTCCAAAAAAAAGTGCCCCCGTGTATCATCAGCCTAACACACCTGTCTGGAGGTGTCTAGTAATCCCAAAGACTGACCTAGATTGATGAAGGTGGTTCGATGAGGCTAACATACTGAATCTGCAGGACAGGTACCTCAGGAGCAGGATTGGCAACTGTCTAGTACGCGCTTATATTGATAGATAAACTACATTGGGGCATCCGATTCTCAGATGTTCTTCGTTTCCTTATAATCTCAGGTTTTGGTCTGTATAGGCTGATGATACCTTGAGGGCAATCATTATTGTTAGCAATGTGCTGTCAAGTGGCAACCCAGGTGAGACACAGACTCAATCAATGATATACAGATAGAAAATTAGTACATTCTCAATGGGAAAGTGCCTAAGCAACACTGCTCAAAAAAGTTACCTGGCAAAATTGCTCAAAAAGTTGCCCCCATGTATCATCAGCCATAGAGTTCAGAAGTCTGCAGTCAAAAGACTCATCTCTCTTTAGATTCTCTCAAGCTCGAATGATCTCAGCTGCTATCCATGAGTGCGTTTCCCAAAAGCATTGTTAGCTAACTATGGTTGCGAGTTCCATTGAACTCTGTTGGTAACGACGAAACTTAAAACCATAGTTGCTTTTGGGAAACACACCTCATCGATTTTAACTGTTGTTTAGGAAGATTCAATTCAATTCAAGTTTATTTGTATAGCGTTTTTCACCATGCAAATCATTGCAAAGCAGCTTTACAGAAAATTTTAAGTTTCTACATTATATTTAGGAGTAGGTTATTAGTGGTGACTATGGCAGAAATTAGCGTAGCTGCTGTTCCAACCAAGCAAAGATGATGTGTTCAACCCAAGCAAAATAATGAAAATGTGCATTTGATCAGATAGAGCTGAAGTACAAAGTTACGAGATGCATTATGTGAATGCTTGGCTAAAGAGATGTGCCTTTAATCTAGATTTAAACTAAATAAAATCAAATAAAAAAACTCCTTATCTGAGCAATGAAAGAACAACCTGAGTTCTCTGGGTTGTTGTCAATTTCCCCAGCTGTCAGTTTGTTCTTCTTCTGTGTGTTTGGTTGTGTTTTGGGCTCTGATGTCTGTGCTGTTTGCCTCTGTAGGTCCTATGAGTGGCATGGGCATGAATATGGGCATGGATGGCCAGTGGCACTACATGTAACGGCTGTACAGTAAAGAAAAGGGGGAAGTAAGTACACTGGGACTCTTTTCTTCCTCCGCCTTTCTTTCAAAAGTATTTCCTGTCCGTTTCCTGTCAGAATTCCCCTGAAAGCCCAAAATAACACCACAGACGCTCCACTTTATGGCCGGCCTGTGATTACTGAATATCAGGGCAGCAGAACGAGTCAGGTGAGACGCGGGTCGTGCGATGTTTCCTGGACGGCCTGGAACAAAAACAAGGCAGAAAAGCACTAAAGTGGGATTTATTTATCGCTGTAGCGGCGCCATGCTCCACGTCTCATGCGGCCAATGCAAATGTTGGACATTTGGGGGAAAAAAATGGCATCTCCTGGGGTAGAATATGACGGGGTGAAATTAAGCGGGCTCCAGTGAAGCGATAAAAAAGGAGAAGTGAAACTGTCCTCAGAGTGACATAAATCCGTCAGGGGAAGGATTGATGCCCAAATTATCTTATATGCAAAGACGGGAGCAGTGCAGTACATTACGCTCCCGGAGAGAGATATAGAGACGGCGGGTGACACAGCCATCCTTCACCGGGGGAAGCCGCGTGTCTTCTCTTTTTTACTGGAAACGGAGGGAGATGGAATGGGAATATCTGCAGAAGGGAGCGCGTGGGCTATGGGAGGATGGCATTAAAGACGCACGACCGCATGTAAACGCAGAGATCTCCTCGTCTGATTAAGACGCCCATTACGCTGCCCGCCGGCGCCGCGCCACTGACATTTGAGAAATCAAGACGTATGGCGTCCCAAAGGTGGCAGGGCAGAGAAGATTTTATTTAACACCTCTACTTCCTGCTCAATGAGCCTCAATATAATAACACTTTGCTTGATTAAAAGAACCCTTTATATGTAAATAGACGGCAGTTTCCTGTAGGTCACCATAGCGATGCTGACGAAGCCCCCGCCTCGTTAATAGACTCTGAAACGTGGCGAGCGTGTTCCCTAAAACAGCCGCAGAGATAACATTTGCTCAGCTTGGATAATTTTTAATACGGCGCGGGATAATTTTGAGACTGTTTAATTACGTAACATATTTTATGCTTCATGAGCAATTAGATTAATAGCTTAATACAGAGGAATATTAGCCATCTCTGATTCGATTACGCACACACACACAATATGCCGTATTTGCTGTTTTTAATTATGATCGGTGTCGGAGCGCGCTTAGCCGAGGTCCCCTTTTTATTTTTGTGCTGTAAGGCAGTGCTACCGATCTAGATAGGCGTCAACACGCCATTGCTGCACTTTATAAGGCATTTTGACGCTGCAGGTGATTTATTTGTATTTGGACTAGGACGCATTATTTAGAGATCTTTTTAATATATACCACGTGCCGGTTCTGCTGAATGCGTGGAGCAATGGATTACTGGCCCTACCCACATGTGTTCTTTGTAATATGGCGATGTTACCTGGTTACAGGCCAGTGCAGCAACGTGACTGATGCCCTGGAAGTGACCCTTTCTCGACACCCTTGTTAATAAATGACTGTTGATACACCCGCCCTGGGGTCTGTTACAAATACACTGGACCGTTTTTTCCCCGTATTGCGTTCCAATGGCCTCATACAGGTTTACGCTTGATTGCATCTGTTTTGTTTCTGTCACAGCGCAGCAGTGCTACAAACATGTTATCTCGACTCAGCCGGCATCTGTCGCGGTTAGTTTCTCTTTTGTCTGCGGTCAATGCATGGCACTTCCCGTGTAAGTGTCTTTGTCCGGTCTATTTACCTTTTTTTTTTTTTTTTTTTTTTTTTTTTTATTTTTTTTTTTTTCCCCCCCCTCTCTTATATAGCAAGATATTGCGCTGTTCACTGAGCGGTGTTAACCAGCCCCTAAATAATTTAGCGAGTTCATAAAGGAACTTGAATCAAATCTCGTTCTGTCACTAATTTCATCTGGGATTGACGCTCTTGCAACTGCTGTAAGTCCATTTAGAGCTTGCATCCATGAAAGCCTCACCTAGCACTTTTACTATTTTTCACGCGCCTGCTTTGGTTTGACAAGCACACGCCAAGCTTCATGGGCTCGCGATTCTGTAGAGTAAACCGTATCATAATGCACTGCATTCTGAAAGCCGTGTCCTGTTCTTGCTGTGTATGATTGTTTCCCAGGCGGATAAGGTGAAAATGAACGCTAATCTACAACGTGCTTTTTACATTTCGCTCATTTTATTCAATTTCTTGGTCAGACACCAGATATCATTTATGATGTTTTTTTTACTAGTGGGTGCAGGACACTAAGTAAAAGAGATAAGTGTGTCTTTGTGGTCGCATTGGTCTGGCACCGCTGACTGTGTGTTTCTCTGAACCTCAGGTGAATCGAGGCGTGCCGGGGGAGTTCGTACCTCAGCGTGGTCCTGTGGGCATCACCTCCTCCACCAAAAGCCCCTCGTCTCTTGTGTTTGTCACACCGATCTCCTCGTCACCCTCCGACCCGTGTGGCCATGCTAATGCACGGAGACCCCCCCTCGAGCAGAAATGACCACGACTCCTCTGACCCCCTGACCACAGCGCTGCTGGACCGGCCGATGACCGAAGGAACCAACCAATACTGGACAATAACCCCACGAAAGATTTGTGAAGGAAAAGAGAATGCGCTGACGCATCCGACAGCAGAATTAGAAGCCTCTCGTGGAATTCCAGACGAGCTGTGATCGTTTTTTATCTTGTGAAATTTTGTTACTTTTGTTGCTGGAGGACCAAGAGCTGACAAAAAACACTTTGTAAAATTGTGGGTGTCTGTTCAAATCAACAGAGATGTTTCAGCTTATTAAACACACGCGCACACACACACACACACACACACATGATAATGAAAAAAAAAAAGACAAAAGAGACTCCAAGAGTTCAAACTACTGTAGTATAAAAGCATAGAAACTAAATTAAATCTTGTACATTTCTATCATCACTCACTTTATGTTTCATGAGCTAGTCTTAGAGTAAATCGTTGGCCTGTTTTTCACACTGTGTGTGCGGATCCCCGAGGCAGAGGAGCTCGAGCGCGGCAGTAACGGGAGAAACGGACCACGGTTCCGGTATAACGATGATTCCTCGTGCATCAGAGTTTCCGCCGACTGAAGCCCGCTCTCTTCACCAAACTCCTCCTCCTCCTCTTCTTTTCCTCATGCATTTCCCTTCTCGGTCCATGAATGAATGTTGCCCTGTAGTTCTTCGTTTGAATTGCCCAAGCACTGGATTGTGTTGCTTTTATACGTTTTTATTTTACTATTATTATTAATATTTTATGATAATTTGTATCTCGGACCTCCAGAATAAGAGCCTTATGAAGGACGTGTATCCATCCTGCAGCAGTGGGATCAATGTATTACCTGCCACGAGGACGATGCTCTGGATGCTCTGGATGCTCTGGATTCTGTGGCACACACAGCAGAGACGTGTGAACAACTTTAAAAGGATGAAAAAAGAACTTAAGAACTTAAATTATGAACTCAAAGCTCGGTGAGAAGCTGAGACTACATTGTAAGAAACTTCGTACAGAGTTCAGTCTATGAATTGTTTCATGTTAGATATTCTATGTGTTTACCTCAACTGAAGACGAATGTTTTTGCTAGTTTGAGATCTGCTGTGGCATTGATATTGTTCTGTCCTTCCTTTCTCAGCACGTGCTCCACTAGAAGATGAAATACTCTCCCTCGAGCTTTGTCAGAAATACATTCAATACTTGTATGAGGACTGTGGCGTGATGTGTCGAAGGTGTTCAGTCACAAATGCTGTAATAAATATTTCATTTTTGATTTTGGTAGATTCTTGTGTGCTGTACAGTGTGTCGCGCATGGAAATCATATACCATCTGTAATACATAAATAATTACTAATATATAACAATGCATAATACAGCCTATAATGAATTATTCTTATTTAATGTGCTTACAAAGGATTCGGGCATGGCGCACAGTCCACAGTCGCGTTAATGTTCTCTGAATCCGAGCTTTCTTGTTTCTGACACAAAACAAACCCAAGAGCGGCGCCGACCACGCGACGGGTAGCGCACGCAGGAATGTGAGACGAGGTGCCCTACAGGGGGTCGGTTTGGGGTTTGAGGGTATGACAGTGAGGTAGGACACCAAGGGTAGGGAAGTGGGAGAAAGGGGAGAGTACGGAGTGGTGGCCTCGCGCACAGAGGCCTCCTGTGGCAGGCAACACGTCCACACGGTGGCAACCCCGCCGCGCCAAAGCACGGCATCATCACCTGCTATTTATACTATCCTGCAAACACGGCTTTGTGAATGTAGTCAAAGACTAGCGTCGAATAATGAGTGTAGCGGAGGCAGGACGGAGGACAGACTCACTACGTGCGTCGCAAGATGATAACCCATACGAACGAAACGCGCTAAACGCATTCACACTCTTCTCCAGGAAAGAGCAACATTACCTCGGACTGAAAAACAAGCACGTGCACATGCAACTGTTTCAGGAGCTTGATGTGAAAGTTACTCTTTCTTCGTTACTTTCATGTTTAATATGTTTCTCTGAATTTTTACTGAAGGGTTCGTGTGCACCGAATGTCGGATTTTACGCTCGATGAATAAAAGAAAGCATGCGTTTCTCCCCAAAAGCAGAAGGTTTTTAATTATTTGTGAAAAGCTGAATTACAGTATTAATCATTTAAGTGTATGCCAACGGTATTTATTAATTTACAAAATAATAACATCACTGTAAGTAAATATCCCGCAGCTGAAATGCTCGAATAAACAGCAGTTTTGATCCCCTGCAGATATTCATGTTTATGTGAAAAATGCGCTTTTTATTAGCGTGGTGCCAGTTATTATAGACATTTACATTCTTTCAGTTTATTGTAGCCTATTTATTTAAGTTTATTTATTAACCAAGAATCATAAACCAACAAATATAATTCTAACGACTGCTTATTCGAGAAAATAGACGAGCAAATAATTCATTTCGAAATTCTAGAATATGATCTGAAAGAAAGAAAACCCAGTGAAAGCAAGCGCGGCGTCATTGTGAGCTGATTTTAATATTAATAAGGGACAGGAGGTGGACTGAACTGCGCCTGTGACAGGAATGATGGATGATCCGGCCTTCATCATCATCATCATCATCATGTCAGAGTCACGGGAATGAATGCAAGAACACACGGAAGCAGAAGAACTGTTCGCAGTAAACAGCAGAAAACGAGCAGGTGATGTCAAACTCTCAGGAACGCGACTCGTGTTTTCTACAAACATCACCTAAAGCAGAGAACGTGTTCCAAGCTTCAGCTGTGTGTGTGTGGTGAGTGTGTGAAGCGAGCGTGTGTCTGATGTGTGTGTGTGTGAGAGGCGAGCCGTGTGTCTGTGGGTGTGTGTGTGTGTCTGTCTGTCTGAGAGTGTGTGTGTGTGTGTGTGTGTGTGTGTGTGTGTGAGAGAGAGAGTGTGTGTGTGTGTGTGTGTGTGTGTGAGTGTGTGAGAGCGAGCGTGTGTGTGTGTGTGTGTCTGTGGGCCCCGGGGGTCACGCGCAGAGGCCCCTGATCATTAATCACTGTCAGCATCACAGTGATTCTCTATTGATGAGAATAATGACATTAGCTCACAGTCACTGATCAATAAAGCACATGCAGGGGAATAATAGCTCTCCCTCTCACTCTTTCTCTTCCTTCTGTTCTTCATTTAGAAACAGTGAGCAGAGTACACAACAAAGCCTGCATCAGTGGCTCTTCACAGCAGCTCAAAGCTCTAATAATCCACACTCAGCATCCGCACACAAACACTCGCTCTTGCTTTTAATTTCACAGCGATTTTAAAACACAATAAACTACGACAAAATACACGAGCACGTAATTCGCTACTGTATCAGACAAACATCATTTCTCGAAGCAATACTAGCTGTTATTAATGCTGTTATTATTAATGCGCAGTTGCACTGAAAAAACGATTCAATTAATTTACTTTTTTATTTTTAAGGTAAGTGGTTACAATCAAGTTATTTGAGCTACATTTAAATACATTTTGCTGAAAGCTAATCAACTAAATTTGTTTAAATGTAACGAAAATAAATCGATTGTAACCACTTACCTTAAAAAATGTAGCATCATGTTTTCCAGTGCAGCTATTATAATTGTTTTGTAGGATATTGTAGGTCTATTTCATTATTATGATCATCATTACTGTTCTGGACAGAAAAGGTTTAAATAATGAAATGGGTAACTTCACTTGACACATTCTGAGCTAATTCTGTAATTAATGTCGATCAGAGAAGAATCTCAGAGATCTGGCGTCACACAAACAGCAGAAGCTGTACGCCTCACTGGCTCTCAGGGGTCTGTTGCTTTTGTATATGGCAGCATAATAATACTGCTAATAATACATAACAGAAACTGAAGATTTTAATCAGTGTCTGATCGAATTAAATGTCTTTAAATGAAATAACCTAATGGGTGTTTAAAGACGGAGGAGCAACAATATTAATCACTGAAACAAAGTTATTTTTTCAGAGGTTACGGAGCAAAAAATATATATTTTACAGGAAAAACAAAATAATAAAATAATGCTGTAGCTGTGAGAACAAACCCCGGGGCCAACAGCGCAGCGCCCCCTGCTGGTCAAACCACACATGCATGAACAGAAGCGAAGACACATTTCTCAATCTCGTTCCTGTATGTTTATAATCGATCCGAACGAAGCGCTCGCGCGCGGTTATGAAAACAGCTTCAATAATCGAGAGTCGGATTCCTGCCGCGTGAATGAACGGATGAGGAGGATGAGGAGGAGGATGAAGGGCGGCTGAAGACATGATCTGAGGTGAGGCTGAACATCTAAAACAACAACCAGTGCATCGAAACAGAAAGACGACACAGTGCTAGTTTTGTGGCGTGTGAATGAACTGAGATGTATTAACGTCGGTGTGTCCTTGGTTTCCTCCAAAAGCTTTATCTGCAAATGTCAACAGCATTCACATCGGAGAATTATGATTTTAAAAACATCTTCTTCTTTCTGCATCCGATTTAATGAAAAATAAAATATAACTTGCACGTGCATAAAACTGTAGTAATAATAATAATCATAATAATAATAATAATATGGCATTTAAGACAACATATGGGGTTTTCTGCAATAACATATAAATAAATAGTGTGACTGAATAGAATAAAGCTGAGTGTGTGTTTATGTATTTCTCGTTTGGGGCCACAATTCAGCTCCAGAAGCCACAGAACCTGACTTTGTCATGTTTTGAGATGTTCTCAAAAGAAAGAAAAAAAAGAAATCACAAACGCTTTTCTTTCTTTCTTACAGGTGGATGTTTGGAGATAATCTGTACTATTTTCAACTAGGGCTGTCACGATTATGACATTTGGCTGACGATTAATTGTCTAAAAATAGTCACGGTTATCGCGATTAATTGTCTGTTTTAGGGCTTTGGCGAATATGCCGATTATCACGATTAATTTTCTGTTTTTATGGCTTTCATTATATAATTGTGATTAATTTAAGGGTTCAGTAAATAATTATGATGTTATCTTTGAATCTTTTCGAGGTATTATTTTGCAGTGTAAGATTACAGAGTATTCCAACTTCTAATAATCGACCAACACAGCGCTATTATTTCTACACCACTGCAGAATATCATACTGTGTTTCTGGCACTAATGCTCACTCTTTTAAACCCTTTGTTAAACACAATCCACTAAACACTCACTTCCTCATTACAGAGGAAAACTACATCTGAATACAAACATATAAGCTATGAAATTAAACTAGCTGACTGGATAATTTAGCAGCAGAAACAATATCTAGAGAAAAAAATCTTTGGTGCACATTATACAATTTAAACATGTTTATTCTGTTAACTATTTATATTCTTGCAAAATACATTCATGAAAATAAGACAGAAATCATGAGAAAAAGAAAGGCTTCTAATAATCTTTCTGTGTGTGATAATTCATTCCTTCCATAAACTAAAGTATTATAATGTGAATATGATCTTGGAGAGAATGCCTGACAGCTGCAGGAGGAAGAGGAGTGTCTGTAAACCTAGATTCGGTCCCTCACAGTAAGAGATGGAAGGGCTCCAGACTGAGACCAGACTAGATTGTGTGTGCGGTCACTCTGGTGTTGGTCAACTCATAACTCATGCAATCTCTGTTGCATGTGAGAAACATCAAAGCGCTTAGAGAGTATACTCGCCGCGCCAGCACGAGCGCGAAGCAAAAATGACGCGAATATTGAGGAAACATTGGATGGTTTTCAAGCGAAAGTCAAGTTAAAGACCGCTTCTTGTATGCAAGCACAACAGTGACGACAAGATCGCGCATTCTAAAGTGAAAGCATCCGAAGCTTAACACAGCAAAAGAGAAACTCCCGTTCACAAAATTCATATCACAAATAATAGCCTACTACTGATGATAAACAATGGGTTGAATGTTAACCACTTTCGTTTCCATATAACTACAAACTATGATAAAAGTTCATCAGCATGCATTGAATAATCCCATGTTGTAGCGCAAAACAAATAAAAATATTGCGACCAGCTGAGAAAGTTAGTTGCACAAGAGCGAGCAGTGGGAAGAGTGAGTCTGGAGCCCTGTATAGGCTATACAGTGCATGGAAAGCAAACTGGTGCTCTTTGGATTCTTTTGGTGTATGACTCCCCCGTGTCTCGTATTAAAGGCACAATAATCGCGGTTGTTAGATCAAATAATCACGATTAGACGGTTATTTATTTTATCGCGACAGGCCTATTTTCAACTATAAAAACACAAGTCTATGATATGTCCTCATTTACAGAGCAGTGTGTGTATGTGTGTGACAGTGCAGATCTCGTTAGCAGCCCCAATCATCAGTGCTGAAAGCTGCAGCCGCTGTCAGGAGCTGCTTCAGTCCAACACACACACACACACACACACACCCACACACACACACACACACACACACCTCACTCACACACACCACACACTCCACTCACAGAATACACACACACACCCACACACACACTCACACACACACACACACACACACACACACACACACACACACACACACACACACACACACACACTCCATATACACACACACACCAGATACACACACAAACTCTCTCTCTCTCTCTCACACACAACACACACACACACACTCTCTCTCCTCACACACACACACACACACCCACACACCCCACACACACACACACAACACACACACTCCATACAGATACACAAACACACACACACTCTCTCACCCACACACACACACACACACAATCTCTCACACACACACACACACAATTACTCACAACACACACACACACACCACACACTCACTCACTCACTCTCTCACACACAAACACAAACACAAACACAAAAACACACAAACACACACACACACACACTCTCTCACCACACACACACACACACACAATCACACCACAAAACACACACCATCACACACTCACTCACTCACTCTCTCACACACACACACACACACACCACAAACACACCACACCAACTCAATCACGCTCTACTCAACAGATACAACACACACAATCACTCACACCAAACACAGTGTGTTTTTTATGGTTATGGGGACTCTTCCATAGGCGTTTGTAATGGTTTTTTATACGTACAGGGGGAACGTATATTCTATTCCCTACCCCGAAACCTACCCCTCACAGGAGACGTTCTGCAGTTTAGATTTTAAAAAACTTCATTCTGTATGATTTATAAACTTTTGTACCAGTGGGGACCACAATTTATGTCCCCACCATGACACGAGTCCCCATGAGCCTGTGTGTAGTCAGGTATAAGTCCCCACCAGAATATATAAACCATTACACACACACACACACAAAGGTATGAAACAAACAGCCTCCTAACTTGGCTGAAGGAATCAGTCGGTGAGTGAGTGAGTGAGTGTGGGGGAGGGTGCGTGAGTGCGTGTGTGTGTGTGAGTGAGTGAGTGAGTGTGGGGGGTGACGTGAGTGAGTGACGTGGTGTGTGTGTGAGTGTGGAGGAGTGAGTGAGTGTGTGTGTGTCGGGTGAGTGAGTGAAGTGAGTGATGTGTGTGTGTGTGTGTGGGTGTGGGTCACTGGTGTGAACGGCTAGAAACTGAAGCACATTCTCCGAGGAGTCAGTCTTGACCGGTTGCTGTTTAGCTCTGACCGGCAGCTCATGGACAGACACTCAGCCTGCAACAGAACATGAATATCAGTGAATCTGGGTCGCCTGTCAGAACCCAAATGCCACTCGAGCCGTTGACCTTTAGGGGCCGGACTGCATCCCTCCAGCCAAACACATCAGAGCAAACGCCTGAACATCTGCTGACAGACGACACTACAGCCACCGAAGACTGAACTTCATCCGTGCGAGGAACAGTTTCCCAGCAGAAGCATCTGAGATCCTTCAGTTCCCACATCAACACTCAGACAGAAGACGTCCCTCTGAAGACTGGAGTAATGATGCTGAAAACACAGCTGCGCATCACAGGAATAAATTAAATTTTAAAACACATTCACACAGAACACAGCTGTTTAAATTGTAATAATATTGTTGTTTTACTGTATTTTTGATCAAATTACCACAGCCTTGATGAGACGTTTCTTACTCATCAAGATCAACCATTCGATTCAAGTTTTTGTCTCGGTTACTGAATTGAGAATGACATTTTCATAATATACATAAACTACATAACATTTTAGTCCCAAAGCGTCTTGCAAATAAATCATTCATATTATGTGTGATCTACTTAATTTAAACAGGACTAATACGTATTGTGTTTGGTAAGAGTTTTCTGCTGCTGTGTGTTTGAGCACCGATGGAGATCTCAGCTGCGAGGGAAAGACGATCAGAAAAAGCAGGGTTAATTGGCAGCAGAGAATGAGTGTGTGAGAGTGAAGCAGCACATCATAACACACCTGCTGCTCTGCCGAGAGATGAATGCGTTAATGACTGAGCAGAAACAGCTGCGGATCACTGCAGATCTGCTCCAAACATCAGCCTCTCAGAGATCTCCTGTATTACAGGTTTTAAGCTCATCGTTTACTCACCCTCATTCAGCCACATGTGACCCTGGGTCAAAAAAAACCTGTCAATTTTTTAAATTGAATTTTAAAATTTTGAAATACATCATAAACAAATAAGCTAAATAAGATTTCCATGGATGTATGGTTTGTTAGGATAGGACAATATTTGAAAATCTGGAATCTGAGGGAGCAAAAAAATCTAAACATTGAGAAAATCATCTTTAAAGTTGTTCAAATGAAGTCCTTAGCAATGCATATTACTAATCAAAAATTAAGTTTTGATATATTTATGGTAGGATATTTAGAAAATATCTTGATCTTTACTTAATACCCTAATGATTTTTGGCATAAAAGAGAAATGTATAATTGTGACACATACAATGTATTGTTGGCTATTGCTACAAATATCCCCCAGCGACTTAACACTGCTTTTGTGCTCCAGGGACACATATTTGCTTAATACATGAAATCCAAAGAGTTTTGAAAGAAGTCTTTTCTGCTCACCAAAGCATTTATTTGATTAAAATACAGTAAGAATTTGAACGATTATTGCACTTTAAAACAGCTGAGAAAATTCAAAAGAACAGCATTTATTTGAAATAGAAACAGTCTATAATTGTTGTCATTTTTAATCAATTTAATGCATCCTTGATGAATAAAAGTACCGATTTTAGTTAATTTTATGAGTCTTAGTTATGGACTCTGAATGGAGAACCAAAAATCTCACAGCTTTCATTAAAAATATCTTCATGTGTCTGGATTTTCATGAAAAATCATGAAAATTTCATTTCGTTTTTATTTTTGGGTGAACTGCTCCTTTAATGCTGTTTATTGAGAGCTGGTGACATCAAACCCATCGAGCTTCACGATCACCATTGCTAAAATCACAGTGACCACCCAATCTAAAATATGAGATATAACACATGAAATATGAGCAGCTGGAAACATCAGGCCGCTCGGAGCACAGTGTGATTCACAGGCTCTTCCACGCACTGAAGCATCATGAACACAATGACAGGAAGCTCTCCAGAGGAACTGACTCGCCTGTTTACCATAGTTTAGAGTTGCAGTAAAAGCTCTTTTAGTGTAATTGTAGAAACGTCCAGCTTCAGCTGGAGCTTCTCGTGTCAAATCTTGATTGATTTTTATCAAGTAAAGGTCAGAATAACTGCAGTATTATTTCCAGATGAACACTTACTGGACTCTGAAGCAGCTCGGCTTTACTTGATTCTCCATCAATAATTTTTTTGTCTCAAATCTGATCCTCAGGATCTTGTGAGGAGCGTTTGTTTCCAGAAGCTTCACCTTCACTGTTCCTCAGCGGAGGAAGATCTTCAAAGCCTCCAGACACCTCTCACATCTTTGGGGCCTTATTTCTTCAGCTTCAATCATGCATATATGTTGGAGCATTCCTTCATCTCACTGGACCGATTACTGGGAGATATAGAGTGATATTTTGATAATTTAATATTAGTATCTGCCACTGCACTGTCAGAAAGATCTCATTGGTCTACATTACAAGCAGCAGAATTTCATCTTTCTTTACTGAATTGCATATTTTTGCTCAGGTTGAGTCGCTAAATAAAATTGAGCTGTTTCTTCTCAGTCTATCAGACTATATGAGCCTGATGCATCAAATATGATGCAAAACATAAAACATACATGCAAACTGTTCTATTTCATTGTTTTTGTACTGTATTTCATGCGTCAGGCGTCGCGGGGTTAATAGTGCACAGACAGGAAGCTCTTGAGTTCTCTCCTCGGCTCAGAGAGGAAGAGGACGTTTTGGAGAGCGTCACTCTGGACTCGACTTTAATAGACAGAATATATGAAGAACTCACAACTTTATTATTGAACACAAGCAATCCACAAACCAGCATCCGTGGCTGTCTCTGAGTGAACTCGGCTGTCCGGAGCTCCGAGGGCAGATAAAGTGACGTGTGTTACGGTCTCTCAGCAGGATCCGAGCCGCCGGGGTTCAGCCGGAGTTCACAGCAGATGTTGGCCAGGAGGCTCACGCTGCAGGAAAGATAAATTGCTTCCGGACTCACATCACGGCCCTGTGACGGGTCAGACTTGGCTCAGGGTTACGATGTCCGAGGGGAAGCCATCTCTCAGCAGGATCCCTCGGCCCCGCTGGCAGTCCAGCTCAGATACGAACCCGTACCAGTAGATGACCAGACCGGGACCAAACCTGCAGACGGGAGAGAAAGCTCGGTTTCATGGAGAACATGCACACCAAACGTTTTGGGGTGACCAGCACATTTAAAACCAGCAGTGAATGTGATCAAGTCAATCCTGTGGTCAGCAATGAAGAAAAGGTGGTGATTTTATGACAGAACAAATGTTAGCAACCACTGACATGATAACATTCGTTACACAGCAAAAACATATTTTTGTCTTGTTTTCCAGCACAAATACCTAAACGTCAAAATGCATTTCTTTGCAAATCAAAAGAACTTGAGCTTACCGTATGCGTCTCTGCATTTTTTTTTTTAAATGTAGCGAGTTTACATCTGTCAATAGAGTTAGAAAAATAAGTTTTTTTTCAATTCAGCCTTTTTTTATTCGCAAATCTGAATTTTTGGTTTCAGAATTCTGAGCTATAAACTGTACTGTGTTTACACTTGTATTACTTTGGGCTTCAAATAGAAAAATAATCCATTTGGATTTGGAAGCATATGGGTAGCAAAATTAATTTAATAAAATGTAATAAATGCAATATGCAAAATGGACAATGTACAGTGGTGTGACAAAAGTGTTGGCCCCCCCTATGTTTTTAAAGTGTTTGAAATATTTGTCAAACTTAAAAGATTCAGATCATCAAAAAATGTTAATATTACACAAAGATAATGCAAGTAATTACAAAATGCAGTTTTTAAATGATGAATTAAGGGAAAAAAGCTGTCCAAACCTGCCTGGCCCTACGTGAAAAAGTAATTGGCCCCTAACAAATCTAATAATTGGTTGTGCCACGCTTTGCAGCAACAACTGCAATCAAGTGTTTGCGATAACTGGCAATGAGTCTTTCACATCACTGTGGAGGAACTCTGGCCCACTCTTCTGTGCAGACAGTGTTGTAATTCAGCCACATGGGAGGGTTTTCGAGCATGAATGGACTACTTAAGCATCTCAATCGGATTTAAGTCAGGACTTTGATTTGGCCACTCCAAAACCTTAATTTAGTTCCTCTTCAGGATGATTCAGAGGTGGACTTGCTGGTGTGTTTGGGATCATTGTCTTGCTACATAACCCAAGTGCGCTTGAGGTTGAGGTCACAAACTGATGGCCGGATATTTTCCTTCAGGATTTTCTGATAGAGTGCAGAATCCATGGTTCCGTCAATTATGGCAAGTCATCAAGGTCCTGAAGCTGCAAAGCAGCCCCAGATCTTTTCAATTTTTCAACCAATACCTCCACCATGTTTGACTGTTGGTATGATATTCTTTTTATGAAATGCTGTGTTGGTTTTACGCCAGATGTAACGGGACACACACCTTCCAAAAAGTTCAACTTTTGTCTCAACAGTCCACAGAATATTTGCCCAAAAGTATTGGGGATAATCAAGATATTTTTTGGCAAATGCTGTGTTCTCAAAAGCAGTGGCTTTTGCCTTGGAACTCTACCATGGATGCCGTTTTTGCCCAGTCTCGTTCTTATTGTTGAATCATGAACACTGACCTTAATTGAGGCTAGTGAGGCCTGCAGTTCTTTAGATGTTGTTCTTGTGTTCTTTTATGACCTCTTGGATGATTCGTCGTTGTGCTCTTGGAGTAATTTTGGTCGGCCGGCCGCTCCTGGGAAGGTTCACCACTGTTCCAAGTTTTCTCCATTTGTGGATAATGGCTCTGACCGTGGTTCGCTGGAGTCCCAAAGCCTTAGAAATGGCTTTATAATCCTTTCCAGACTGATACATGTCAACTGTTTTGATTCTCATCTGTTCTTGAATTTCTTTAGATCGCGGCATGATGTGTTGCTCTTTAAGCATGCTTCACTTTGTCAGACAGGTTCTATTTAAGTGATTTCATGATTCAACAGGTCTGGCAGTAATCAGGCCTCGGTGTGGCTAGTGAAATTTAACTCAGTTTTCTAAAATAATGTGGTTAATTGCAGTTTTTTTCATGATTTAACAGGAGGGGGCAATTAATTTTTCACGTAGGGCCACGTAGGTAAATGAAATCAGCATTTAAAAACTGCATTTTTTATTTACTTGCATTATCTTTGTGCAATATTTAAATGTGTTTGATGATCTGAAACATTAAAGTGTGACAAACATGCAAAAAAATAAGAAATCAGGAAGGGGGCCAACACTTTTTCACACCACTGTATATTCTGTTTAAATGTAATTTCCCATAAATTGTGCAAACATTGTGCAAAATGAATTATATAATTTGCATTTGCCATTATCTACACTAGTTTTAAAAATATGTAAATTAAAAACATTTTAATGCTTTATAAGTTGCAAAATTAAAAAGAAATTGTATTACCAAAATTGATTAGATATGTTTAACATGTGTAAGTAAAAACTGTAGCAAAATTATCATTTAAATGTCAGTTTTCCTAAATGCATGTAGACTTACGGGTAGGACACTCGAGAATGCATTTTCCTCGTGATACCGCGTGATAACTGTAGCAAAATACAGTGTGAATTTCAAAATGCATTCTGAGCTAAATGTGCAGCAAAATGGTTGCAAAAATGGGGATTTAAATGTATTTTATTTTTATTAAATGCATTGGCCAATGAAATCTAAGAGTTTCAAGCAGTTGCATTAAATACCCGCGATAGTGTAGACGAGTCAATGTGGATTTGAAAAATGCAGTCCAAGCCGCTCACGCCCCCGACCTGTCAATCATGAAATCAAGGAGGGGCCAGCAAACAGGCCGACAATTAGGTTCAAATATCCCCATACCAAACGATCTTTACCTGCCTCTACATCTTTCTCGCTGTCTTAACACCTCGCATATGAATATGTTATTATGGTTTCGGAAATCCCTGAGCAAAGTCTGTCGTCAAGATTTCTGTTAATGTCTTCCCAAACAGCAGCATGCACCCGAAAGCATATGCCGCCTTTACTTGTGTTTCGTCTGCTCGCTTGAGGCGAAGTTATTTATTACTATGAAAATTATTATTTTCAGTGGCTTATAGACTTTTTCTAGTGAATGTGACCCTGCAGCACAAAGCAGTCATAAGCAGCACAGGTATATTTGTAGCAATAGCCAACAATACATTATATGGGTCAAAATTATAGATTCATCTTTTATGCCAAAAATCATTAGGATGTTAAGATCAAAATATTTTGTAAATGTCCTACCGTAAATATATTCAAAACTTCATTTTTGATTAGTAATATGCATTGCTAAGAACTTCATTTGGACAACTTTAAAGATGATTTTCTCAATATTTAGATTTTTTTGCACCCTCAGATTCCAGATTTTCAAATAGTTGTATCTCAGCCAAATGTTGTCCTCTCCTAACAAACCATACATCAATGGAAAGATTATTTATTCAGATGATGTATAAATCTCGATTTCAAAAAAATGCACCCTTCTGACTGGTTTTGTGGTCCAGGGTCACATATATAGTGCCAGTTTATCAGGACGTGATGATTTTGTTCTCTTTGACTCGTTGGATGGAAACAGTGCTTATTCGCAAATGTTTTATGCGATATTCCAATTTTGCACCAATTTTTAATTATGATGCTCAGGTTACAGCTCAGTTTAAAGTGCGCTCTCTTTATCACACTGATTCACAGTCCTGTATCTCGACCCAATGAACTAGCCAAAACGAACAGTCCTTCCAGACGCAGTGTTCATCACTAAAGAACCGAGGGCATTCCCTTCATTACCAGAATCCCATCCTTTTTATGGAAATGTTGTGGAGGTACAGTGTAAACATTTACATGCTATAAGACGAGAGGTGAGGCGTGTGGAGGCTGGGATGAGATCTGGACAGAGAGAGAAGCCAAGAAACCTTCTGATGATCAGGTAAGACATCTGGAAAAACAACACTGAGAGTTATTACGGTGTTGTTTTTAACTAATTAACCCTCATGTTCTGTTGAGGCTCTGAGATCTCAAGGCTCGAAAAACATGCTTAACACTGACGTATCAGCTGACACTTCATATACTGTAACCCTGTGAGACGACGTCAGAAGCTCAGCTGCTCTTTGAGGTGTCAGAGAGTGATTATTGTGCGCATTACTCCGATTTGTCTAACTTTATTTTTCCACACAGAGTCAAAC
>JADLZN010004685.1:245000-340000 GCA_018155175.1 Sinocyclocheilus anophthalmus
TCTCTAATAAATTAGAAGCTGTTGCCCCCATCAAATTGAAAATGGTTAGAGAAAAACGTACTGCTCCATGGTACAACAGTAATACCCATTCTCTCAAGAAAAAAACTTGTAGTCTTGAGCGAAATTGGAGAAAAACTAACTTGGAAGTTTTAGAATTGCGTGGAAAAACAGTATTTCCAGCTATAGACAGGCTCTAAAAGCTTCCAGGGCCGAGTATATCCACAAACTCATAGGAAATAACCAAAACAATCCTAGGTTTTTATTTAGCACAGTGTCTAGATTAACAAATAACCAGAAGCCATCCGATCTAAATATTCCCTCACAGTTTTAATAGTAATGACTTTATGAATTTCTTCACTGATAAATAGATAACATCAGAAATACAATAACAACTGTAGATTCTACAAGCGCATAATACTTTAGCTTCATTCATCGCAACCAAAGATAAACTGAAGTGCTTTACAACTATAGGACACGAAGAGCTAAATAAACTTATCACTGCAACTAAACCAACAACATGCCTGTTAGATCCTGTACCCATAAATTACTGAGAGTTGTTACCTGTAGCAGAAGAACCTCTTCTTAATATTATTAACTCGTCGTTGTTTTTAGGTCACGTCCCAAAAACATTCAAGCCGGCGGTCATTAAGCCTCTTATTAAGAAACCACAACTATATCCTAGTGAACTGGCTAATTACAGACCTATCTCAAATCTTCCTTTTATGTCTAAAATTTAGAAAAAGTTGTGTCTGCTCAATAGTACTCCTTACTGCAAAAAACGATCCTCTATGATAAAGTTCACTCCAGTTGCGCCCCACCATGCACAGACACGCACTTGTTACAATTACAAATGACTTTCTTCTTCGCGTCAACCAAGGCTGTGTCACCTCATTGCTACTTTACTTGACCTTAGTAGCTCGGCGCATTCGATACTATAGAGATCATGACATACTCTGATAGATCGATGTACCAAAACTATACAGTTATCCAGGGCAGGGGCTTTAATATGGTTTGTAAGATCCAAGCCTGTCCGATCGCTACCCCTGTGTCTGGTTGAGGGGGCAATAGTTCTGATGGTTTATTTAAATGGGGATTCATCTCAATTATCACCAGTAAAATATTGAGTGTCACAAGGATCTGTCCTAGGTCCTCTGTTATTTTCGATATACATGTTGCCACTTGTTAATATTATTAGGAAATACGGGATTAGATTCCACTGTTATGCTGATGATACTCAACTATGTATTTCAACAAGACCAGATGAAACTTCTACATTATCTAAGCTAACGGAGTGTGTTAAAAATGTAAAAGACTGTATGACCAATAATTTTCTCCTATTAAATTCGATAAGACAGAGATATTACTTATTGGACGAAAAGACAGTACGCCGAATCTCGTGGATTACAATTGGCAACTAGACGGATATACTGTTACTTCCACTACAGTCAAAAATCTGGGTGTTATATAAGATAGCAACTTGTCTTTTTTTTGTCGTTCTGAAAATCAGAATTTCCCATGGCATTACAAAAAACGTGCATTTTCCATCTTAGAAACATTGCCAAGTTACGAACCATGATACCTGTTTCTGATGCAGAAACGCTAGTTCATGCATTCATGACCTCAAGACTGGACTATTGTAATGCACTGCTAACTGGTTTTCCTGCATCTTCAATAAACAAGCTACACGTAGTCCAAAATGCAGCGGCTAGAGTCCTTACTAGGTCAAGAAAACATGATCATATTACCCCAACTTTACAGTCTCTGCACTGTCTACCTGTTAAGTTCCGTATCAGTTCCAAAATTTTATTACTTGCCTATAAGGCCCTTAATTGTTTAGCTCCTGCGTACCTAACTAGTATTCTATCATGCTACAATCCATCACGCACCCTAAGGTCGCAAAATTCTGGACTTTTGGTAGTACCTAGGATAATAAAGTCCACTTAAGGAGGTAGAGTTTTTTTGCATTTGGCTCCCAAACTATGGAATAGCCTTCTTGATAACGTTCGGGGTTTAGACACACTCTCTCGGTTTAAATCTATATTAAAGACACAGCTCTTTGGCCAAGCATTCAAATAATGCATCTCAAAATCTTTTACTGCAGTCATAATCTTTTACTGCAGTTATATCTGATCAAATTCACATTATTATTCTTTAGTTTGTGTTAAACAAATTAATTTTACTTGGTTGGTACAGCAGCTTTGCTAATTATGTCTCTATTTGTTTCTTTGTTTCTGCTGGGATTAACATCCCGTGGTAACTAGGATTTACACAAGCTTCAGTCTGGATCCATGAGAAGAGATGATGCAACCCCTCAGAAGACCTCAGATGATGAAAACTCTCAGACAACATACAAAACTACCAAACTTTGCTATAAGTTTGACTGCATCATATAATAACTGCTGTTAATATTATTCATCGTCTGTTTTATTACGTCTTATATAGATTTTTCCGTACTGCTGGTTCGTCATGTCAGAGGAAAACTGGCCCCCCGACTGAGCCTGGTTACTCCCAAGGTTTTTTCTCCATTCTGTAACCGATGGAGTTTTGGTTCCTCTGGCTTTGCTTAGTTGGGGACACTTCATTTCCAGCGTTATCGTTGACATCATTGCAAAGATATTATTTAAACTGAACTGAGCTGAGCTGGATGATGACATCATTGAATTGAATGATGAACTGTCTTTAATTGAAAAATTTGTGTTTACTATTGTCACTTTGCTTTGACACCATTTTCCTAATTAATGCTGTTACAGCTGCTTTGACACAATCTGTATAGTTAAAAGCACTATATAAATAAAAGTGACTTGACTTGACTTGACTTGACACCCACACAACTCTCGTCACACACATACACTCTCTCTCTCTCCCACACACCACCACACACACACACACACCACACACACATACACCCTCTCTCTCTACACACACACCCAACGCTCTCCTCTCACACACACCCACACTCTCCTCACACAACACACACACCTCATCTCTCTCTCTCTCTCACACTCTCTCTCACACTCACACACACACACTCTCTCTCTCTCTTCTCTCTCTCTCTCTTCTCTCTCTCACACCCTCTCTCTCTCTCACACTCTCTCTCACACACAAACACACACCCACACACTCTCTCATCTCCTAACACACACTCTCGCTCATCCCCTCGCCTCTCCTCTCTCCACACCCACACACCCAACCTCTCTCTCTCTCACCACACACTCCTCCTCTCTCTCCTACTCTCTCACACACACACACACACTCTCTCTCTCTCACACACACACCCACACACACTCTCTCGCTCTCTCTCTCTCACACACCCACACACCCACTCCCTCTCTCTCTCTCACACACACTCTCTCTCCTACCTCTCACAGCCTCGATCTCCTCTCTCTCACACACACCTCTACCTCCTCTCACTCACACACACCACACTCTCTCTCGTCTCTCACAACCACACACACACCCTCTCTCTCTCACACACCCTCTCTCACACACTCACACACACACAGACACTCTCACACATCCACACACACACACACACACCACACACACACCACACACACACTCTCTCTCTCACTCACAGACACACACACATACACACACTTTCTCTCCCTCTCTCACACACACACACCACTCTCTCTCTCTCTCACACACACACTCTCTCGCACTCTCTCTCTCTCTCACACACACAAAACACACACACACACTCCTCTCTCTCACACTCTCTTCTCAACCCCACACATCAACACTCTCTCTCTCTCTCTCACACACACAACACACACACTCTCTCTCTCCCTCTCTCTCACTCACACACACACACTTCTCCTCTCTCTCTCTCTCACACAACACACTCTCTCCTCCTCTCTCAATACACACCACACACACCAACACAACACACACAGCACACACACCCCACACCACCTCTCTTCCCCTCCTTCTCTCACGCCACAACACGCTCTCTCTCGCCTCACATCACACGCTCTCGCTCTCTCTCCTCCTCACAGCAACACACACTCTCTCTCTCACTCACACACACACACACTCTCTCTCTCTCTCTCGCACACACACACACCCTCTCTCTCTCACACACACACACACATTATACACACACACACACACACAACACCACCCACACACACACAAACACACACTCTTCCTCATCACACCACACAGCACCACACTCTCCTCTCTCTCAATCACCACACACCCACACCTCTCTCTCTCACACACACACACACACACCCTCTCTCTCTCTCACACACACACTCTCACACACAGTCTCACACACACACACACCACACACCCCCACACACACACACACACACACACTCCTTTCTCCTCACACACCCACACACACCTCCTCGCTCTCCACACCCACACACACACACTCTTACTCTCTCTCTCTCTCTCTCTCTTTTTCTCTCTCTCTCACACACACACACCCTCTCTCTCTCGCTCTCCCTCGCGCCCACACACACACACCCACACACAACACACACACACACACACACACACCTCACACACACACACACCACACACACACACACACACACACACACACTTCTCATCCTCTCCGCGCCTCACACCACACACAGTCTCTCTCTCACACTCACTCACACACCTTTTTTCCTGCAGTTTTAGCTTTATTCCAACCTTAATGTATTTTCTTATATTCTTTTTTTTATTTTATTTTTTACAATTTTATACATTTCCATCATTCTGTATCCAGAATGGCCTGTTTCTTTAATGTTTTTCCAAAGTAAAATTAAACGTTTTCCAATTAGTCATCATTCAAGCAGAATATAATATTCTTTAATATCTATCATATTATTGTATGCAGTATATTATTTTTTTAAACAATGTGCAATTTTGCAATAATCTGGGGACTGTAAACAGGAATACATGATTAAATCAAAACCCGAGGGAATATATACATTTTAATTGTATCTATTTCAGAGTTTCTCGACACCACTCCTGGACGAACATTGTGCTCCAAAATCGTGCTGATCTAGTCGTGGCATAAATGCTAGTGGTAATAGTGTCCATGTTTGAACTGGCCCTGTTTTATTTTAATAGCATTTGAAGGAAATAACTGTCCTAATGTCATACAGTAGCATTAAACTGAAATCACCTCACTCTATTGATTGATCATAAGTAACATCAGATGGGCTTGGACAGGATGACTGGGGCTCTTCTACCGACTGCTGGGTTTGGATGAGAAAACAAGGACGGGAACACAAGCAGTTGACTTCATCAGCACATCTGATATCATGAGGTCAGGGCTACAAACAAGCCCACCAGAAGCGAACGAGCTTTCGAATAACAGAGCACAACGGCGGCGAAGGGTCTCGGGTTAAATAGACGCGCTTGTAACCCCCGAGGGAGGCGTCCGAACAGCTTCCGCTCCGGAGGCAAAAACACAAAGGCCGCTGTACTTCAATGCAAAGGTTCCATAAATAAAGGCATAAACGGACACGGGGCTCCAATTATAATTGAGGTCTATTATGTGGGCCACCTAAATCTGGCACAAGTATCGCTCGGGGGAAGTCAGTGATCTTCCAATAAACATCTAACTGCGTAACGAGTCGGTGAAATTGTTTGTGAAATGTAGCTAATTTGGAGCGTGTTGGCTTTGGCGGACGGAGAGAGTGGGATGCCGCTGAGAGCGTCGCTGGCAGACACGCTGCCATTAGGCGTAATGAGTGCCCTGCGTTTGATTTTAAAGCAGGTGCCATGCTGGTTAAAAAGGCTTTTTAGTGAGAGCGCAGCACTTAAGAACAAAAAGCTGAAAGGAGGTGCTGAGAGAGTGAGCCGGCGTTCGAGTGGCCTCCTCCCCATCAATGCACACACATAATCACGGCGTAATTGAATAACTAATTACAGCCCTCCGCGGTGTCATCTCTGCTCGCAGATCCTGGCAGCTTCCAGAGGACACCGTTCTTCATCTGAGCGGAGCGCGCTGATATATAAACGTGAACGTCTCTCCGATCGAGGAACACAAGCCACGCTCCATCCATTTCATGTCCTTTATTTAACCACGTAAAAACTTTCTGAGATTAAAAAATCTCTTTTACAGAAGTGACCTGGCCTAGATGCAGCACTGCATTATCAAGAGAAAAATCACCAAAACACTGTTACAAAACACAATTTAAAAGCACATACGAGTTGATTCTTCCTTTAACAGCTCATCGATCAGTTCCAGTCATTGGGCGCCGCAAACCGAAACGCTTGCGTTCCAAGTTCAGTCCGTACAGACGGAACCGTAAGAGTGAGCGCAGAGAATAAGCTCCAGGAGCTTTACATTCAGTGAGAGAGCAGAGATACGGAGGCAGTAAACCCAAGATGGATTTATAAATGAACAGATACCTGTGAATATGTCTGCGTGTTGATAATGACGTCCAACAACTCTATTATACAAATCACAATAATGTGCACTATCATTACAATTTAATATAAACCTCAGCGCTCCATGATACAACGTGTCCAAAGAACTCAACAGTTTAGTAGATGCTGATGCAAAATATCTCCATAGTCAAGCACTGGCATACATGCAGCAGAAACTAACATGAAAAGAAGGGTTTATGTCTATAATAAAACCCTAGCTTTTGCTTTAACTTTATTCTTAATTTGTGTGTGTATATATGTATATATGGTGTCCCTGCAGCACAAAAGCAGTCTTAAGCAGCACAGGTATATTTGTAGCAATAGCCAACAATACATTGTACGGGCCCATATTATTTATTTTTTTTTTCCATACATCAATGGACAATATTCCTTTTACACTCAGCTTCAATTTAAAAAAATTGACACTTAAGACTGGTTTTTGTGGGTCACACACACACACATATATTTTAACCTAATCAAATAACGCCAACTGCGTTGATTGGAAGAACTCTCACAAGTGTGTGTCCAATATCCCCCAACATACTAACGCCACACCAACATGCACAATAAGAAATGACATTCTGAAACCTGCCACTATTGCAAAAATATAAATATAACACGACACACTCCAGTAAACTACAGCCAGACCTGACATTTCATATAATATATATATATATATGTTACTTTCAGTGCAGGGTATATTACGTACAATTTGTAGTCCATTTCTGATCACAGATTACATGGAATTTGTTGTTAGTAACAACTAGGTTACTAAAAATGAGTAACTCATTTTAGGTAATGTAATCTGACTAATTTTTAAGATTACTTTTAGATTACTTTTTATCTAAACTGATTAAAATGTACCATTAAACATGCCAAATTGCTATTAAAAAAGTGAAGAGAAAGAAAATCGGCTATCCTATTCATTACCTCTACCACAACTCACCAAACATCATAAAATTAAACATGAATCATCACACCAGGGTTTCCCTTGGCTTCACAAAAGAGCTGCAGTGAGTTTGAGCTGATAAAAAAAATGATGATGAATTAAATCATAAAAAAAAAAGAATAATTCAAAACACTTAAACACTAAAAACAGAAATATTTCATTTGTTTACCTGCATGCCATGTGACCATAACCAACAATGTGAACATGCCATATAGCGATGCTAACTTATTTGAAAAATCAACTCCCGACTATATTTCATATAAATACTTTATGTCAAAGAGGTTTGGCTGACAAAAACATCTGGGAATCCCCGCAATACATGAACGAACATTAATAAACATGAAAACAGCGATGACATCCCGCAGCCAAACTCTTCAGGGCTGGAATATTTTAGTCCAGAATCAAGAGTTCCTGAAGGTCACTGGATACATGATGATGAAGACGGTGTTTCACAGCTATATTTAGTAACTTAATTAATTTATTAATTTACTTGCAATTGCTGTCCTGCGGCACAACGTAAGGGCAGATGTGTTTTAGACCATACGTGGGATGCTGAATAAGTGAGCGGTTTTGCTAATATGATATGAACTTATGGTCTGGTTTCTCGGTATAATCCCAGTGCTATTTATACTTGCGCAGGAAGATGATTTTAGCATTTTCTGATGTTTCAGTGTGGACAAGAAACACTTGAGATTGGCAGTGCAGACGGAGAGAGTTTTGAAATTAAATCAATGTTTTAAATGCATCTGTATTAACTCTTTCCCCGCCAGCGTTTCTTTGCTGATTTTCACTAAAATTTCAAGACCCCCAGAATATTTTGTTGAATGGATATCTCAACATGCAATACATCAAAATAAAGACCAGACCCTCCACTTTCAAACAAAAAAAAATCTGTTTTGCTCTAGCTTAAAGCATTGTTTTTTTATCAACACTTAAATGTAGGTAGGTTTCACAAAAAAAGCAACATTTTGAGCAAAAAGCTGAGAAAATCGAATTTTTATCAAATACTACATCTGGATCATATTCAGTGATATTATCAAAGCAAAGCTGCAGTAGATGGCTTCCATCAGCGCTCCCAAAGCTTCACAGCTCTTTCTGGATCCACACTTCACTCGCTAGCATTAGGCAGTTTTCATTTATACGCGGTTAGTGTTGATGATCGCATTATTTTTCATATGCATATGCTTACATATGAGATCGCTGGTTTCTGCGTCTTCCTGGTCTGTGTTTTTGATCGAGTGATTCTAGACTCAATCAGGAGATGTGTGATAGCGCCCCCTAGCGTTTAACAGTGAGAACACGGAAACCAGGAATATTCCGTGTTTGGCGGGTAAGCGTTGTCTCACGAATAACGGGAAATTCCGTGTTTGGCGTGGAAAGAGTTAATGTAGGCGTAAAATACTTGAAAAAATTGGTACACTCCACCAAAAATGAAAGAGGATTGAACAGTTAGCTGAAAAAAATCAAGGCAACAAAGGCAGAATGCAGATGCAGCCTGTGTAGCAGCAGCAGGTTCATCATAATGAGAAAGGCTTGGTGAAGAGACGCTGCTCCAGAACCTGCAACATCCCTCATAACATGCAGTAACTCACTGGTGACTCAACGCTGACTGGACGTCATTTATGCTTGTGTAAGACTGGACGACCACATCAGCTCAACACAGAGAAAGGATCCAGTCCTCATACATGGGCCGGAGCAGAGGATGGTGGCTTCCTCTCGGCTGATGATTAATTGCGGTTTATTTATAGGGCTCGAGCGACTCAAGGCTGCGAGCGAGGCGATATCAGCACGCAACCTGCGTCTCGCATATTTTACAGGACCGGCCCCGGGGCCCGCATTCAGGAGCATGGTCACGATAATAAAAAAAGCCTTCACACAAACAGGATGTTTAAAGAGAGCATGAGACGCGGCCTCGAACGGACGCTACACAGCCCACGATAAATAAACGCTGTGTCCTACTCCATAAATATCACAAGATGAACATCCTGACATCCCTGTGACTCTGATGCTGGAGAGGCTTCCTTCTGTTGTAATCGAAGAGCCAACAATAAGCAAAACACACTTGCTGTAATGGACCCTTTTCACAAGACTGTGATGCGTTTAACGATATTTGTAATTTTTTTTAAATATATGTACATTTATAACACTATTCTTTGTATCATATTACCTTTGCATCAAATTACAAAACAAAACAGTTAACGCTAATGCGAGGGTGTTTCTAAAGCAACGTCTATGGGAGGGATGGTAAATTTGACATCGTTCTCTCGTGAATAAACGAAAAATAATCTTTCCTTGATGTATGGTTTGTTAGGATCGGACAATATTTGAAAATCTGGAATCTGAGGGTGCAAAAAAATCTAAATATTGAGAAAATCATCTTTAAAGTTGTTCAAATGAAGTGTTAGCAATGCATATTACTAATCAAACATTAAGTTTTGATATATTTACGGTAGGAAATTTACAAAAATATCTTCATGGAACATGATCTTACTTAATATCCTAATGATTTTTGGCATTAAAAGAGAAATGTATAATTGTGACCCATACAATGTATTGTTGGCTATTGCTACAAATATCCCCCAGCGACTTAACACTGCTTCTGTGCTCCAGGGTCACATTTGAGCAAATGGGAATGTAAAAAGTATATTTGTGGTACTCTCCCATTCACTGCTCTTCAAGTGAACCCAACTATGACGACTTCCGCTGCTGAGAAACCCGGAAATGTGAAAAAGGTCTATTAAGCGGGAACAGACGGCCGTAAAGAGCAAGCAATCTGTAGCTGTAACTCTACACGACATGTTTATGCTTCTGTGTTACCACCGCTGATGTGCTTTACAATCCGTCTTTCCACCCCCCCCCCCCCCCCCCCCCCCCCCCCCCAGGAGCGACGCCAGAGGAAGGTCGATACGAGATTAAAGCAGGATTAAAGCGTTCTATCTAAACGCCTCGGAAACATCCGTGACCCTGCGGACGAGAGGCGCTCTGGGCTTTTACAGCTCACGTCTCATTTAGTCCCATCAGGAGCAGCTAACGGCCGCTCGAACCCTGAACCCGCGACACATATTGATAAGCTCATTAATGCGTTAGGCTAAAGAGAGCCGCTCTATCTGCCGTGTGGCCGTAATTGCATAAATCTGCTCAGTGCTCATTATCTGGTGCTTATGGATTAATGATCAGGCTATCGGTGAGGTGAGACCCAATAAACGCCTGACCCGTCTGTGATAATGACGGTGGAGATGGCACTTCCAGATTTAGCCACATCATTTCCCCCAGAGCTGGGAAGGTGACGGGAGGACAGAAGAGAACAAGAGAGTAGGAGAACCTTCAGCCCAAACCAAACGCTTGTAATATTATAAATCAATTTAATGCACCCTTGGTGATTAAAAGTATTATTTTCTTTCCTTTTTTTTTACTTTTAAAAGGGAAATGTATCACGGTTTCAACAAAAATATTGTGCAGCACGATTATTGATAATAATCAGAAATGTTTCTCGAGCAGCAGATCAGCATATTATACTGATTTCTGAAGATCATGTGACACTGAAGACTGGAGGAATGATGCTGAAAATCAGCGCGCACACTTTTTTTTTCAAACATTACGTTAACAGATATTCACATAGAAAACAGCTAATAATAATATTTCAGAATATTACTGCATTTGCTGTATTTTTGATTAAATAAATACGGCTTTGGTGAGCATGAGAGACTTTATAAAAATAAAAGGTGAGCATGAGAGACAAAAAATAAATAAATAAATATTATTCCAAATTTGTAACGTTAAATGTATACATTGATTATCTTGGTATTATTTTGTGATTCAATGTGACTTTTGTCATGAAAATACAATCACAATGAAAACGAACAAACCTTCAGGCCTTTGTTTATGAAAAACCTTACTTCTTATTAATTTATTTTGATTTTGATGTAAAATATGACCCGGACACACGATTAACTCATACAGGCACATGCAGAAAACCATCCAGAGGAAAACCTCACAGCAAGATGTTGATGAGCTGCAGATGTTCATGCACAGTGCTGGGAAAAGCTGCTTTTAAAAGCAATGCATTACAATGTTGCGTTACTCCCTAAAAAAGTAACCAACTATGTTACTTAGTTACTTGTTATGGTAAGTAATGCGTTGTTACTTTTGCGTTGCTTTTTAAATCTGGGCAGGGCTTGCTTGTTTGTTTTTAATATAAAAAGTTCTATTTTAGCCAAAAGTAAAAGCCCTTTCACACCAGAAGTGAAACGAATATGTCTCAGGCTGAAGGAAATGTAACAGTAGAACGTAGAAGAAGTTCAATACTCTTCAGCAATAAAAAAAGAAGAACAAATGTTCGATTATCTTGAGTCATTTTTGCTTATTATTAAGGTTGAACTGGCTCATCGAAGGTCAGCATCCAAGACACTGGATCATAAAATGGGATTAAATACATAAAGGATATTTGTATTATTTAACTTACTTATTGCAGGTTGCGTCATTTTCTGAGTTGTATTTCGCTGTTTATTCTTTTTGAGGAATACTGCATCTGTTTTCTTTGTGAGTCAGATGAATTAATGCATGTTCACTTTTATTCTAGAACTAAAGTTTTTCTCAACATGGGGACAGGAGAGATTCAATCAACAAATGGAGATCATCATTGGACAGTGGGCTCGTAAGAGGCTGACCTTTGACCTCTCGCCTCAGCTCGAGTGTCGGAGGACCCACGGTTCAGTAGGAGTGGAGCGCTCTGCTCTCCATTGACCTCAGTGCTGCTTTCCATCACATTAATGGACGGAAGCTTTCATTAAGACCTCCTGCGAACTCATTAAAACATTAAAGCACTTAATTTCACAGATATGATGCATGAAGTGGTCCATAATGAAACCAAGACCCACTTCAGAATGCAGAAAATAAATAATCTGCTAAAAACAGCAGGATCTATTAGTCAGGACAAATGAGAAGAAACACATCAGGGCAATAGCTGCTCTTCGTTACCAGATGAGACCTCGTGTCATCATAATGAAAAGCCACTGCATTATGGGTAAGAGTTGGGCTGCTGGTGAGAATCATCAGGGGATATCGGCTCCTGTAACCTGTTACGCTGAACTCCCAGCAGCCCCGGTGAATAATTAGCTGTCCTCTCTGGGGGCATCTAAACAAATCCCTTCAAATGGCCTCCATTCTGCGCCGGGCGAGCAGCGTCTAATCCCGCTCTTAACCCTGTGCACTAATGTGTTTCCAATTAGCGGCGAGCCTGCTGTAATCAGCAGCGGTTTGCAGTGTAACCCGAGCGCAGTCTGGCCCCGACCCCGGCGTCTCCAGACCCTCCTCTGAGATAAACACGCCCGGCTCACAGAGACCCAGAGCTTCTACTGACATGCGACTCTAAAAGTGCTTCTTTTCAGCTAATGATCCATGAAAGGAGGCGCTGGATCTTCAGAAAACCTCCATCAGGTTTAGGAGGTCAGATGAAACATTACATAAGTTTATGCTGTTCATGACTATATGACAACAGAGCTCTTTCTATAAAGTTATATGTACAGTCAAACCAAAATTTATTCAGAGACCTTCAACATTTCTCACATTATATCACAGTTTATTTTGTTGAACAAATTCATCTTGATAATGTCAGATAACTTTGATAGAAAGGTATGTAATGAATTCGGTTGAATAGCTGTCAGCTGTTAAATTTAAGAACACAATTAGATAAAACCAATTTAGCTCAACCAATTACCAAGCAATGCTTCATTTTGTTCAGAAGCAGAGCGCGAATTCCAGCACAAAGCGTCAGTTTAACTCTGAAAGAGAGCGAGGTAAGATGTTGAGGTAAGATTAGTCAACTGTTTTACGATAGAAATGTTAAATGACTGCCAGCTACATCCAGTGATGCAAACTACTCAACTTGTTCTCAAATATGGCTATTTTGAGAGAGAGAGAGAAGCTGAGTTTAATTGCTTCAAAAACAGTGGTTTTACCCCCCTCGTTGCTGAGAAATATAATATAGTGAATCAGTATCGAAAAAGTCAGACAAGTTTCTGAGCTCCTGAATGTTTCTGTGTGTGCGCAGCGTGATCTCCGATCTCTGTCAATTTCTGAAAAAATGCTTCAGAAACTATTTGTATGATCAAATACAGATTTTTATCTGAACATTTATGTACTGTATAAATACAGCATGCATTAAAAAAAAATGGGGGTAACCAGAAAAATTTAAAATAGCACTTAATGCCCAAAAGGTTGCTGACCCCTGCTATAAAGAGAAGCTAAACTGCTTGATTTTTTTATTTTGTTCCAAAATGTAACCTTATCGTAATCTTATCATCCAGCTCTAATCTGCTAAATGCAACTATAAGGCACAAATATATTATATATAGATATAATATATAACATGGATAGTCAGAATGTATAAAAGTGCTGAAATTACAGATTACGGATTTCATATAAATGAAAGACAAATTATTTTCTTACAATAACTTTGGTAACAGAGCTTGATGAACGCAGTCAACAGTATAATATTTGTATAAACGGGGGATTGAATGAGCTGTCGAAATAACATCACATATGTACCATACAGTAATTTGAAGGAATATCCAAGTTTTTGTAATGGGGCAAAAAAAATGTAACAGGGTTGAAATGACTTGGCATCATAAATTAAAAACATTCTTTTTTTTCTTTTAACAGAACTTGATGAATGCAGTCAACACTAGAATATTTGTAAAAAATGGGGCCTCAAATCTGTAGAAATAACAATCTTGAAAAAAAGATTAAAAAAATAATGCAGTTGATATTGGTATGATATTGTTGTGTGATTTGTATGGAGGTGGGAGACGGAAATCATCAGATTATAATACAGACATTGTTTAAAACTAGCTACTATTTCTGCTTCACGTCTAATAGTCTCTCTGCAAATAACAGGGATTTGCGTCAGCAATCCTGTAAGAAAAAGTCAGGAGACACGAGAAGCTTATTTCAGCGGTGAATCAGAATCATGGCGTTCCACTGAAAGCTGGAGGAAGAGCGCTTATGAATAGGTGTGAAAGCTGGCTGTCAGACATCCAGAGAAAAAACACAGGAAAAGGACCCTAAAAATAAGTGAAGCCCATCCAAAGAGCGTCCAATGAGAAAACAGGCCTGGCTCTCGTCCAAGTCGCCACCTCTGCTGGTGTAACTGCGACTAAATCAACATGTCAGCGCCTTCATGCATCTCAACGCTTCCTTCACTCCAGAATACTGATAATACTGAGCCGTTACTGAAATAGGAGAGCGAGGCTGGAAAGACAGATCCTAAATTCCGTATATATATTTATAATCCTGCCCATTGAGAAGCATCAGATCATGATTTCACCAGCAATCAGGAGCTGAAGTTCAATGTTCAGCGCTCTGGGGGTCGAGACTCATGGGACCCCATGGGGCCCTTCTCAGCGGTCAACTAACTAGTGCTGGACCCTGAATGTCTGGGTGGGAAACTGAGGCCCCTCACACATAAACACACAGAGTCAAAAAAAAAACACTCACTATGATGAGCAATGAGAGCCTTTCACCAAGCCTTAAAATAAAACAATACTTCTAATCTAGAAATGGCAGAAATAGGGAAACTTTAATTCCAGTTGCCATCTCATTAGGGGTGGGGGAAATTTGATTCTTAGATGCACTGCGATGCGGACGTGGACGATTCTGAATCGATTCACAAATGTCAAAAATTAAGTCTGAATACCTAAGCTTAAGTCTGTATTAATTTACTACAAGTATGCTGCTACAGGCACAAGTTTAATTTCTCTTTGGTTCTTTGTAAACTTGTTGTTGACTTACCAAAACACTTCCATTTGTTTTATCTCATTAGAGTTACAAATGACCTGCTCTTATCATCTGATCGTGGTTGTATATCTCTATCAGTGCTACTGGATCTTAGAGCTGTGTTCGACACTATCGACCACAACATTCCTTTGAATAGACTAGAAAACGTTGTTGGCATTAATGGAAGTGCATTAGCATGGTTTAAATTGTACTTATCTGATCGCAGAATTAATAGCAGGAATATGAAGAGGTATCATATCGATCACAAGTGCAGTATGGAGTACCTCAAGGCTCAATACTAGGGACGTTACTTTTTATGCTTTACATGTTACCCTTGGGAGAAATCATCATAAAACACGGTGTTAACTTTCACTGTTATGCTGATGATACTCAGTTCTATATTTCTTTGTGGCCCGGAGAAACATACCAATTGCAAAACTAACGGAAAGCATAGACGATATAAAAAACTGGATGATGAGTAATTTCTTCCTGCTAAATTCTGAAAAAAACAGAGGTGTTAATTAGGGGACCTAAAAACCGCAACGTTAATAACCTAGAACATGTCTAAGACTCGAGGGATGATCTGTCAATTCTTAGTAATCAGTTAGGAACCTAGGTGTGGCTATTTGATTAGCAATCTTTCATTTGAAAGCCAAGTTGCTCGCATTGTTAAACTGCCTTTTTCAATTCAAAACATATCTAAATTACGACCTCTGCTATCAATGGTCAAATGCAGAAACGTTAATCATGAGTTCATGACCTCAAGGTGAGATTACTTGTAATGCTTCTTGGGTGGTTTTGTTTGCACGGTAATAAAACAAATCCAGCTGGACAAAATGCAGAGCTAGTTTATTACAGTAACCAGGAAGTATGACCATATTAGCCGGTTCTGTCAACACTGCACTGGCTAACTATTAAACATCGTATAGACTTTAAAATCTTGCTTATTACTTATAAAAACCTGAATGGTTTAGCACCTCAGTATTAGAACGAGCTCTTGTTACATTATAGTCCTTCACGTCCGCTGCGTTCTCAAAACTCTGGCAGTTTGATAATATCTAGAATATCAAAATCAACTGTGGGCGGCAGATCCTTCTCCTTTTTAGCTCCCAAACTCTGGAATAATCTACCTAAAATTGTTCGGGAGGCAGACACACTCTTGCAGTTTAAAACTAGCGTTAAAGACCAATCTCTTTAACCTGGCTTACACATAAAACATTTCTAATATTCAAATCCGTTAAAGGATTGTTAGGCTGCTTTAATTAGGTCAGCCGGAACCGGGAACACTTCCCATAACACCCAATACACTTGTTACATCGATTGAAGAATGGCATCTACGCTAATATTAATCTCTTTCATTCTTATTCCGAGGTCACCGTAGCCACCAGATCCAGTCTGTATCCAGATCAGATGGTCACTGCAGTCACCCGGATCCAGTACATATTCAGACCAGATGGTGGACCAGCACCTAGAAAAGGCCTCTAGAGCCCTGAAAGACAGCGGAGACCAGGAAATCTAGATAACCCCCATATACAGATCCCCTGTAAAGACCTTGTATCAGACGACCACCGGGACAAGACCACAAGAACCAGACGAGTCCTCTGCACAATCTAACTTTTCTGCAGCATGGAATTGAACTGCTGGTTCGTCTGGCCAGAGGAGAACTGCCCCCCCCCGACTGAGCCTGGTTTCTCCCAAGGTTTCTTCTCCATTCTGTCACCGATGGAGCTTCGGTTCCTCTGGCTTGCTTAGTTGGGGACACTTAATTTCCAGCGATATCATCGACTTGATTGCACAGACACTATTTAAACTGAACTGAGCTGGATGATGACATCACTGAACTCAATGATGAACTGCATTTAACTGAAAATTTAGTGTTTACCATTGTAATTTTGCATTGACACACTATTTTCCTAATTAATGCTTTTCAGTTGCTTTGACACAATCTGTATTGTTTAAAAGCGCTATATAAATAAAGGTGACTTGCCTTGACTGGGAAGATTTGGAAGTAAATTCATGATGGTCATTACAGTACTTGCTTTGAAAAAATTAGACAGTGAGGAAAAAAAGAAAACTGTATTATAGTGTGCAAAGAGTGGTGGCATTGTTTTATCATCGCGTCGCAGCTCATTTTTTGGTTTGAATTGTTATTATCGTATATCGTAATCGTGAGGTGTATAGAGATTCCAATCCTATTCTCACTTCAATTAGGCATTATTTGGGTGAAATGAGCGCTATTCTTGGTGAGCAGCGCGCGCACAACACACAACACCACCATCAACATCAACACCAACACATCACACCGACACACACACCACACACACTCACACCTCACACACTACACCTCACCCACTCACAACCACTCGCTCACAAACACACACACACACACAAACAAAATCCACCATTGAACCCTGATTTTTTTTTATCAATCTGCATGAAAAATGGTATTATTTGATATGTAAACGAACAACTGAGCAAACAGACCTCGTCAGCGTGTGATTGGCTGGACGGATGAAGCAGCACTGGAGATAAAAGCTGCTCAATGATTTCACTAACAAGCTGCACTGCAAATCAGGTTTCACTGTCATTTTAAAACATTTGCAAAGCAAACAAATCTCAAGTGGGTGAAGCGTCCACCTCTGGGCCTCCAAAACCTGCGAGACATGAGAGCGCAGCTAAACTAATTATCCAGAGGATCAAACTGGACTTTAAATACTCCAAACATGGAATAAAGGAATCAAACGGCGACAAGCAGGGGTCACGGCAAAGCCAAGCAGCGTCCCTCGGGCGGTCTGGACTGATTGTCACTCGTTTGGAGGTTGCTGAGGTTGGTGGGCTCAGGGGTTTGTCAGTCCGACAGTTTAACCCTGTTTTCCAAAGGAAACAAACAGACGGCTCTCCGTGGATGACAGCACTGACCTTTCAGAGTTTAAGGAACGGGAAGAGGAAGGGGAGGGAGACTTCTGGACAGATCTTAGAAACCTATCAAATACATCTCCCCTTCCTTAAGTGCTATATATAAACTATATATTAATATATGCTTATATATGTGACCCCTGGAGCACAAAACCAGTCTTAAGTGTCAGTTTTTCGAAATTGAGATCATCTGATGCATCATCTGAAAGCTTTTACAGTAGGGAATTTACAAAATATCTTCATGGAACATGATCTTTACTTAATATCCTAATGATTTTTGGCATAAAAGAGATATGTATAATTGTGACCCATACAATGTATTGTTTGCTATTGCTACAAATATACCCATGCAACTCATGACTGCTTTTGTGCTGCAGGGACACATATAAACTATATATTAATAGGTAAACAAAATCTTTTTAATAATAAAAAAAAAAAAGTTAAATTACCAACTGATGGGCAACACTTCAAATAAATAAAATGACCTCCAATAAATAAATAAATACAAATACAAATAAATATACAAATCTTTCCTGAGACACTGCAAACCTACTTCTAAAGGTTTTGTTGTATTGAGTACATGCTTGATTTTTAGTCAATGGAGTTTAGATGCTCTATTGGTTGAATATCTTTCTGCTACACAAATATGTAGGTAAGAATATAAATCACCTATTGTACACAAGCACTTGCGTGGCCGTTCTCCCTCATTCACATATGAATGGAAGTGAATTGAACAGTAAATCCAGCGTGACCAGCCCTTTAGAAGGTTTTCAGAAGGATTTGAGCCGTTGTCCTGCTGGAAAATTAATCTGAACTGAGAACGCCTTTAAATTTCAATTCAGTTCATCAATTTATATTGAATTAAGGTTTGCAAACAGGATGTAGAGTTGTAATTCAAAATTGAATTTAAGCTCTCATTAGTAGGAAATTAAACTGGAATGAGATTCAGAGAGCATGCTATGCTTTAGCCACAAAATGTGATTGTAATAGTGTTTAAGTCTGAAGGTTATATAGGCCTTACCAACAGGAAACAACCAGATGATTTGCCCATTTTAGTCATGCATATTGACAGACAGGGCCAGTCTGAGACCCACCATATCCACACTCACATTGAGCCCTGCTTGACACGTGTTTGATATTTTGAGCTGATTTTAGTACTCATATTGTTTTCATTTGCCATTTGTGGTGTGCTTGAAATGACCTTAAAAGTCTGGTAGTGTTCACAGAACTAAGTGTCCCTTAAGCCACGCTCACACTAGTGTTGTGCCGATAGATGATAGTATCGTGTATTGACGATAGTCAGAGATATCGCCTGTGGCTGATGCCTTTGACGATAGCAAGACAGCTTTTATTATTATTAGGTTAGTAATACTATATAATTAGTATTAGGGATAATTTGTTCCATGATGTTTCTTTTTCTGTGTTCTGACAGTGTTGCGTGTTATAACCAATCACACACGATTCTGTTGAGTTTATGAATGCAATAGCCAATCAGAGGCGTTCAGATGAGTCATCGCTGAGTTTAGTTGTTGAGTGTTTATGCTCGCTGACTGAAATCACTTTCTTGCTTACTCGCCAATGGCAAACATTGGCAAGATACCCAGATATCAGATTTTAAAAGTCATGTTGTGCATTTCATACACGTTCATACGTGCCGTTCACACAGCATGAACCAGAACACACGCAGACTGAGGTTTTGAAGACGCTGTGTCCAGTTCTCAGTGTGCTGTGCATGTGAACGTCTCCTCTTGATCTCAGTAAATGTGTTTGATGATGTGCCTTTTCTGACTGCACAAATAACATGTTTTTTTTGTTGTTGTTAAACTGCCAGCCCTAGTTATTGTGTGTTCTTGAAAGCCAATTGTGACCCTGCAGCACAAAAGCAGTGTTAAGTCGCTGGGGTATATTTGTAGCAATAGCCAACACTACATTGGATGGTCACAATGATACATTTTTTTATGGCCAAATCATTAGGATTCGTAAAGTCATGTTCCAGGAAGATATTTAGTTAAATGTCCTACCGTAAATATATCAAAACTTAATTTTTGATTAGGAATATGCATTGCAAAGAACTTCATTTGAACAACTTTAAAGATGATTTTCTCAATATTTAGATTTTTTTGCTCCCTCAGATTCCAGATTTTCAAATAGTTGTATCTCAGTCAAATATTGTCCTATCCTAACAAACCATACATCAATGGAAAGCTTTTTTTTTTTTTTTTTTGAAAATGACCCCTTATGACTGGGTAGGCGGTACAAGGTCACAAATGATATTTCCACACATATGCATAATCCTGTTCATGTACACAAACCGCTGCATGCATCCGAGCGACAGCTGCAGTCGTGTCCTCTGTGAAAGCTGAAGCGACGGCAGCCCGCAGACATTTATTCTGCTCTGATGTTCCTAAAACACTTGGGGGAAAAAATCTTCTTTCACTTTTCGCCTCAAATTGCCTCATCTCTCTGTCAGGGAGCCAAAGGGGACTCCATTTAGCCGTTCGCTCTGCCCCGTGAAGCCTGTCCACATCAAATTAGAGCGGCCCCGTCCCCCATATGATGGTTTGGGGCCCGCGCCTGTCACCGGCTGCATATAGCTGACAGGTAATCTTAATGTCATCAATTAGCCCAATTAGTTCTGTCATAAACAATTTGATAAGTGCTCAAGCAACACAAACACACACACAGAGATCATGTGCTAATGAAAGGCATAATAAGGTTCATCAGTGACAGAAGGCCGCGGTTTCTCTCCGATACCTGCTCTCTGGAAATCGTACCATCTCCTTTCATTAGCACATCGCAGGCTGAGCATGAGAAAGCCTCTGACAGAACTCATTTGAAGGGACGGGCGGCAGATTGCCTGCAGCAGGTGCGGCGAGGAGATAAAACAACACGCTCTTCTGTTAGGGCACCCAAACACCTCCACACAGAAATACTGCGACGGATAAACAGCAAAGCAGATCAGGGTCGCGGTTTGGTGTCTCCGTTCTTATCAAAGGCTGATGCCGTCATTACACGTGCTGCTGTTGTATTGACATCCTCTGAGCTCTCGTACGCTGGGTCAATATTAACACGCACGCTTTACATAGAAACACACTGAATCGAGAGGTCACACGAGCACTGAAAGCTCGCACTGGAAGCTCTGATTCAAACCTCACAGAGCAATCGGGAAAATGTTCCACACACAGATTTCATTCATTTTCAAGTAGGTCACTTCAATTCATCACACTGACCAATTTAGAGTAAACTCTGAGATATATCAGTTTTGGTGAAAATTATATTTTAGATCGGTCAAAAAGCCATCAGTGGAGAAGGCGTGAGCGATGTTTTTTGCTTATTTATATATTTTATGCAATATTGAAAAGGTAAAATAGATCAGTCTATGCTTATTACACGCAAAAAGGAAAGAATGTTTGCTGAAAAAAGCACTCAAATGAAGATAATTCACAGACATTATAGTTGTAAATGTGTAAATACTTGAACAGAAGAAAAATGCTTTTAGAAATCAATACGCAGTATTTGCATGATCAGCTGATCAATGGCCTTTTTTCTAAACTGAATAAATATGCTTTCCATTGATGTATGGTTTGTTAGGATCGGACAATATTTGAAAATCTGGAATCTGAGGGAGCAAAAAAATCTAAATATTGAGAAAATCATCTTTAAAGTTGTTCAAATGAAGTTCTTAGCAATGCATATCACTAATCAAACATTAAGTTTTGATATATTTACAGTAGGACATTTACAAAATATCTTCATGGAACATGATCTTTACTTAATATCCAAAAAATTTAGAAAAATAATAAGAAAAATTTATAATTTTGACCCTTTCAATGTATTGTAGGCTATTGCTACAAATATACCCCAGTGACTTAACACTGCTTTTGTGCTCCAGGGACAATTTTTTTTAGCCTGAAACTCTGATTCAATCCAGTCAGACGAGATCAATCATAATAATTTGAGCTGATTTTAGAACGTTTTCAATTGTCACGCGTCTGCCAGCAATGAATTTGTGTGTAGTCTAATTAAAAACACACCAATATCTGCGTATTGTATGCTTATTACACAGAAGAAAAAAAAAAATGTTGGATTTATTTTTAAACCATTTTCACTCAGGAATAGCTAGTAAATTTCACAAAAAATTACAAAGAAATAGCAATGACCACATTAAATGAAACGGAACAGGTGTCCAGTGAGCACTATGGGTCGTTACGGCGCAACCCTCCCATGAGCGACAAAAAGAAAGACGGGACAGAAAGACCGTCACTGGGAAGTTGTAAAAGGAAATTGCTCTTGGCAACTATTTGTTTAGTACTCGAATCTTTTTTTTTTGTGCCAACACAGCAAGCCCCTTTGGAAAATAGGGCAGCTCTCCCTAATGAGTAATCTATTTCAAAGCAGTCTTGTCTGGGCATGACAGTTTACTGAGAGGCTTGAAGAACTGGTAATTACCAGTGTTACGGGGCAATTAATGCATATTACACTGCGCCACTCGTGGCGGCAACTGTCAGCTCCCCAATAAAAATGAGCACTCTTCAGCTACAGGGTGACATTAATTGGGCCTTTAATGACTATGCACAGGAACCGGGCCAAATAGGAACAAAACACAGGACTCCGGCTGACTCCAGCAAAGGGCTGGAAATTGTACTAAAAATGAGATTAATTGCTGTTGGGGGGAGGAGAAGAAGAGAGGAAGAATAAAAACGGGATGAAATTACAGGGTTCCGGCAATTCTTAATGGCCTTCTATATTCTGTGCGTTCGAGGTCTACAGCTGCTCACGGGATGCTTCCTTCACAAAAGCAAGAGCCCTTCGAGTAAAAAGAGTCAGTAGTGTTTGTGTAGAGCAACAGATCCACTCGAGGAGACATCCATTGTGTATGATGAAAGAACAGAATCAGGTTAATTAATGAGGAATCAAGCGCACTCCAGTCTGAAGAGCTCTTAAAGCGACTCGTCAACCCATCAGCCGTCATAAGTAGCCCTGTTTACCCGAGAATCCTCACCAACCCAAAGCAAAGCATTTGCATGCGGGTTTAGATGTGGCGTTCCCGCAGTATTTTTAATACGGAGCATGCACTAGTGCTGTCACGCTCGCACTGTCACCGGCGACGGCTTCAAAGTCGCTTTGCACGGGGAAACAGAACGAGCAAATATTTGAATTGCAAAACCACATCATCTTCCAAAGGGATAAAACTTGAGACAACTTCCACGAGTTAAAGACCTACATTTGCCGTGAACACGTGAGTCGTCGGCGGCGGTTCAAGGGGGGCAGTGGGCATAAGCACACTCAACCTAATTTAGCATATCCACATTTGTGTAATGAGATCGGACGTGTTTTAGAGTCGGGTCTCCCAGACGCTTAATGTGAGGAGAGAACCATAAAAATGTTTTTTAAGCGGACCACGTATTTATCCGAGATGCGCCGCGTTGCCGACGCCTGCCACAGATATGATTATGAAGTTGTACCCCCCCCCCCCCCCCCCCCCAGTGGACCAAGAGAATTACTGCAGTCACACGGAGCAGAGGGAAGCCGAGAGTGGTGAAGCTAATGTCAGCGAGTCCTCACAATGGAAAGGCTGTTTATTCCAAGAACTATTTTTAGCATGCATGTTTCATAGCATATAATGCAACTGCCTCTGTCAATTCTGTCACTCCAGCAGGCACGAGAAAGATGACAGATATGATAACAAATCATGGCGAATTTAAAGTATAATTTCATCGTTTTCCGTTCCAGGAAAAACTTGACACTTGAATTCCAATTCGAGTCTGTGGAAAATCAATCTTCTGGACACACAATGTGACCCTGAACCACAAAACCAGTCTTAAGGGTAATTTTTTTTAAAATTGAGAGTTATGCATCACCTGAAAGCTGAATAAATAATCTTTCCATTGATGTATGGTTTGTTAGGAAAGGACAATATTTGGCCGAGATACAACTATTTGAAAATCTGGAATCTGAGGGTGCAAAATATTGAGAAAATCATCTTTAAAGTTGTCCAAATGAAGTTCTTAGCAAAGCATATTACTAATCAAACATTAAGTTTTGATATATTTACAGTAGAACATATACTCGCTTCGAGTTGAACACATAATTTTTTGCTTAGTTGGAACAGCAGCTACGCTAATTTTACTCTATTTCCTTCTCCGTTTCTGCCACGGGAAACTAGGAATTAAACACGCTTTCGGTATTGATTTTTGGCATAAAAGAGAAATGTATAATTGTGACCCATACAATGTATTGTTGGCTATTGCTACAAATATACCCCAGCGACTTAACACTGCTTTTGTGCTCCAGGGTCACAATTAACAAAGTCTTTCCTTCTTCTCTGAACGTGGGAATTCAAACAAAAAAAAGACTGTGGAATAATAATTTAAGGACTGTTCGACGAGTCCAAACGAAAGGTGCATGTTCTGTGCACTTTATTAAGACATGTAGACACACTGGAGACAGACGTGGGCAGAAACCAAACGCCCGGGTGATGGATAACTTCAGCGCACAATGACCCGAGTCAAAGGGGTTTGCTCTAAATCAATTAAGGTGATAAGAGTACTGTGTCGACAGTGCGCACCTGAAGTCCTGGCCCTTATCTGCGCAGCGAGGAAGACGCAGCAATAACTATTGGGGTATATACACTATACGGGACCCAGGGGCTTTATGTCCTCCCGTCTAACGTCACGGGCGGCTTTCATTTGCCGTGATGCATGTAGGGAGGGGTTGGAGGTTGAAGTTGAGAGGAGGGCCGACAGGAAGGAACGCTTTGGGAAGATTACAGCATTTAACATGCTAAGACCTCGCAGCAGTTATTCATTCATCCCTCCGTTTCCTTTTTAGGATGGGGTCACGGGTAGCTTTCCACGCGGTGCCATCGGAATAGTGTGACATCGAACGCTGAGATTCGGTGACCCCTTTCTGTCCGAGTCTTGATTAAAATATGTTTGCTTTCTTATTCAAACTGCCATTTGACAAGCTCGGTCGTATTTCAGCGAACTGCACAAACATTCTCTCGGGCCACGGCAGGGTTTTTTTTTTTCCATTGCGTATACGAGGTGACTCTTCCAGCAAATGTTTCCAATGAACATGACACGAAGCGGAGGTAAACCAACAGCTTAAAGGAACGGTTCAACCAAAAATGAGAGTTTTATCATCATTAACCATCATGTTGTTCCATTATTATCATGCATACATTATCTGGGATCCTCAATAAACAAGCTACAGTTATTAAAAAAAAATGCAGCAGCCAGAGTTCTTACCAGGTCAAGAAAATTTCACCAATTTTACCACGCAGCACTATAAACAAGTTGCTTTGAAGTCATATGTATTGTGAAAAGAGCTATACATAAAAACTTGAATTTAAATATTTCCTGAAATCACTTTTCGCTAGAAATCTAAAATCACATATATTCAACATTTCGGTCACACTTCACTTTTAAAGGTCCTGGTTCTCGCTATTAATAAACCATTAACTACAACTTTTGCCTCAAACTCCTAATTTGCAGCTTATTAATAGTTAGTAAAGTAGTTTTAAAGTACCTAAGTTTAGGTATTGGGCAGGATTAGGGATGTAGAATATGGTCATGCAGAATATGTGCTTTATGAGTACTAATAAACAGCCGATATGTTAATAACAGGCATGCTAATAAGCAACTAGTTAATACTGAGAACCGGTCCCTATATACTAAAGTGTTACCAACCTTTCTAACATGCAGGAAGCAAATACAGAAGCATCTAAATATTCTAACACACAAAATGTCAATAAGGTGTGAAATGTGCATCTGACATTTGGGTCTGTTCCTCACAAAAAGCTAACTTCAGAAAACTTGCACGAGTCACACGGACTACTGTTGTGATGCCTTGAGAAGTTTGGCCATTTAAATCCTGAAGACTTCGGCTGAATGGAAAAGAGAAGCTCAAATATTTGGCATAGCATCTTGTTTTGAGTTCCACAGAACAAAGGTCAGAACGACACGAGAGTAAATGCAGGCAGACTTCAGTTTTGTGTGAGCTGCCGCTGTCGTTACGTTATTCAGGGTTATAAACTCTCCGGAGACGGTGAACTGCTGTCGACTTCACTGATTAGCCAAACACTCATCACCAAATTAGGGAAGGTGCCCTGCAGATGGGTTCTAGAAGCGACTGTGATTTAAAGAGCCGTTTCGTGGAAACACCGACTGTACATGAGAGCTCCGCTCGTATAAACACATCCGCTGATCTGGAGATCTGCACAGCTGTAGTTTGGACGTCTGGAGACGTGCACAGCACAACTGCTTCTGATGGTAATAGTCTTCAAACTCGTAGAGATGAAGTAAATGCAAACTGCTCAACTAAACTCTTAGATCAGAAACACCAGCACACACATGCAGTGCTGTCATTACAGGAACAGCTCAAAACAGAATTATTACAATCAAATTTAACGTGCTTCACGATGCCATAGAAGAACCTTTGTGTCTACATGGTCCCATAAAGAACCTTTAACATCTGAAGAACCTTTCTGTTTCACCAAAGCTTCTTTGTGGCGAAAGAAGGTTCTTCAGATTATAAAAAGCGGAGAAAGAGATGGTTCTTCTAAGGCATCTCTGTGAGCAACCTTTTTATTTTTAAGAGTGTTCCTCTCTTCGGTGGAACACGAGCAGATGGTCAGCAGAATGTTCACGCTGCTCTTTTACATACAGTGAAAGCAGAAGCTGACCAGTGGCTCTCAAGCTCCAAAAACATGTGATTATCACAGAAAAGTCACCATGTGACTCATGCACCATATTCCAGGTCTTCTGAAGGCATATGATGGGATTTGTGTGCCACTGAAGAAATAAAGTCCAAAACCACTTCAAGCATTTCTGGGGAATCAAACCCATGACCCTAGAGAGAATTAATGAGGGAAATCAAAGGTCAAAGTTCCCATCCTAATACACCTCTGATTAGACTTTAACTAATATATAATCAAGGCCAGACACACTAGCAATCCAGTTATAAAGGACTAAAGCCATCGAGACAGGAGAAGATAAAAGGATGTGACGATACTGTCTGCTGCACTGATTATTAACAGCGACTCTTTTGTGATATTTATTAAAATATGAAATATAACAACTCAGGCCTTCATGTGTGCTGATAGCAATGGTTATAATAATTACTGATGTGCTGCTATATATCTATACAGCATTTATATAATATTCCTATATTATTAATGTCACAGATTTTACATATTGCTATTTTGTTGGTTTTGATTGCTTCCATTGTCCTCATTTGTAAGTTGCTTTGGATAAAAGCATCTGCTCAATGACTAAATGTGAATATATATCTATATATATACACATACATACAGACAGTATAAGTGCTGTCAAACGATTAATCGCATCCAAAATAAAAGTTTTTGTTTATATGTGTGTATACTGTGTATATTTATTATGTATATATAAATACACAGACATGCATACATTTAAGAAAAATGTTGTTATGTTATATATACTTATTATATGAATATAAAAATATAAAATCTAAGAATATACATATAACTGCATATACATGTACTATTTTCAATATAGCAACGTATGTGTGTTGTATTTTATACCTAATAATATACACAGTTATACAAACACATATATAACACAAAAAACTTTTATTTTTGGGGGATGCAATTAATAGGTTTGACAAGCACTAACATATACTCTACATATACCTAGTATATATATAGATATAGAGATAATCGAATTCTCCCATTAGACTGATTTTTACAAAGAGCCTGGTATAAAAATGTGTTGGAAAAACACATTGACAAAAAGGTAGCTTTCAGAAGTCTTTCACTGTAGGCCTTCTTCTCAAACTTCACTAAGTCATATACTGCTTTACTTCCAACCAGCTTGGAAGTGTTTTATTTTCACTTTTTTAAGCAGAGCGCTGGTGTCAAAATCATTCTTAACCTCATCTTGAAACGACAAATGTGTTTAATGCGTCGGGAGCAAACCTGGAAAATAAATAGATGAAATGGAGGCTTAGCGGGAGCTAAATCCCACAGCTGATGGGGACCTGAAGTGTGCGGATTACATGCGAGCGCATTAAACAATGTCCCTAAATATGCATTGAAATCCGTAAAGCATGAAAGCATCTTGTCATGTGGCATTAGCATTCAGAGGTGCGTGTCAGACGTCTTGCGCTGCACTGGGGTGTGCTGCGGTGTTAAATGTCAAATCCCAGAAAGATTTCCTGACGTCATGCTGTCGTGTCAACTTTGCTTCTTCAGAGCTCTTTACGGTTAAACCGTCACAAGAGCACGAGCTCGGTTACAGATTCTGCTGAAACAAGGTTAATGGAAACAAGAATAAAAGGAAAGTGAGAGAGAGTAAAGCTTCTGCTACTTCTTTAAAATGAGGAGAAAACTTGTCACAAGGACTTTGACAGCAAAGAAGCCTGATTTCTTTTGTAAATGCAAGGATGGGCCAGATATATAAGAGGTGTGATGCTAAACACCAGCAAAACAACAACACCGATGAAGGGCCACCTTCATCACACAGTGACCATAAACATAAGCGAACGGTGCAAGAAAACAGAGAAGTCAGAGCCCATCGGATATAAAACATTGAAATGTATAAATCTTTCCATTTAAAACATTCAAATTAATATATTTTTAATTTTAAAACATTAAAATGTATAAATCTTGAATAAACTGTCTGATGCTCTGCCTCAGAAACAGCCGATCTGACTGAAGACATTTATCCGATTCTTCAAAGAGAATTCAGGAAATATTTCAAATTATACACGAACAGGATGTGATCGAGGTATAAAGCATGTCAGACTGTTTACTCGCATGCTCTTTGAAAATATGAAATAAATGATCCAGTCTGGGAGCCTAATATTACTGGAGTCTAATGTTATTGCCAACGATTGTCAAAGCCACCAGCCATCAAAAAATGTCTCAAAAAGATTTCAAGAAAATATAACACAAATGTTCGGGTCAACAATTTCCCAGAGAATATATATATATATATGACAGAACTGAGAGTATTAACCCTCTCTGACCGAAGAGAGAAATGAGCCATACTGTGCTTTATATGGCCATACATCATCTTTGTCAAGTCCTGACAGCGTTTTATCTGATCTAACCTTTAGCAGCCTCTATTACGAGCACTAACATGCTCAGCTCTGATACAAGAGCCCAGAAAAGACGGCAGTCTCATATATTAAGATGCACTTTCAATACAAACTTCAATTAATGATGCACTGAAATCTGGAACGAAAACAGAAACTGTTCATTTTAAACTCGACTTCATTTGGAATAACCTTCATTAACAACATGTTAAACCACTGGACTTCAGCTGGTATGACTGCAGAGAAAACGTATCAAAAATTGATAAAGAAAATAATAAACTTAAACTCTACTCCAAACAGAGATTGGAACACAGTACTTCACAGTAAGCATCCAGAGATGTTTGGCTTCTACAAGCACATCTATATTGCGCTGTATGATGTGAGACATGAGATGAGTGCATGTGTGCGTCTGATCAGGAACGCAAAACACTTGGTATTATGGTCCAATCCACTCATAAAAATGAATGGAAGAAACCATAAAGTTCATACGGCGGATGTAGAAACAGAAGCCCAGCCTCACAGTTAAACAGCCAGCCGCATGTTTGCTTTGACGAAAACACGTGTGTGCATTAGGAGAACAACACTGGTTTGTGTGTGATTTAAGCTTAATTTATGATACCTCAATAGCATGACAAATGTATTAAATCAATGAGATCTTTATAACAGTGCTGCAGATACTGATATAAAATGCTATAAATATCAGCGGTCACTCTATATCTCCAGTAATCTGTCTCAGTGAGATGAGAGTGAAATGCTCCAAACATATAATGCAGTGATTGAGAGCTGAAGAAATAAAGGCTCCTCAGAAGATGTGAGATGTTCTGGAGGCTTGTGAAGATCATTCCTCCGCTGAGGAACAGTGAAAGTAAAGCTTCTGGAAACAAACGCTCCTCAAAAGATCCTGAGGATCAGATTTGAGACTCTAAAACATGATTGATGGAGAATCAAGTAAAGCTGAGCTGCTTCAGTCCAGTAAGTGTTCATCTGGAGTTATTACTAGAGTTATTCTGATGTTTACTTGATCAAAATCAGTCAAGATTTGTCACGTGAAGCTCGAGCTGAAGCTGGACGTTTCTACAATTACATGGAGGAGATTGAGTGTGAAACAGGTTTTACAGCAAAGACTGATCATGTTGATCATTTAGAGGCCTTAGAAATTCATAATAGTGTAGCTTTATAGGGTTAATGTCATTGATGCCAAAATGAATATGCGTGATGACAAATGATATTTGAGGGCGAGAGTAAATGATGACAGAAGGTTCATGTGTGTTCGTGAAATATGCTTTCATATAAAAACTCAAACAGCTCCTGTAAGGACACCGTCGCTCCAAGCAGTCTCGCCAGTATGAAGAGTCGCATTTCATTACATGACACATTTAACCTCAGCCGCTTCCACTAAAACATACACAAGCCTTATTATGTGCTTAATATTCACTATCAGCTGAATAATTTTTAATGCAACTTATAGCCAAGTAGATGGATAACTCAATTATGCGCACATCCGTCACGGAGCCTGCCGAAGCCGGCTGAGATTGATGGGAAGGTGAAGCCGGCGGATCTTGAGCGTCAGATCGGTGAACAGTCTCTCTGCTTCGCTCTTTACAGGAGAAGCCTCATTACCCATGACTCCACTGACGAGAGCTTATTACGAGGTTAGCGTTTTGGCCACACTATTGTTTGGATGATGAATGCGGCTGCAGCGAGTTTTGGAGAGGAGATTAGTTGTGTTGTTTTTCACTTGGTTCTCAACACTTAAAGGAGAAGGAGGAATAATTAACGGCGCTTGCATACGCTGCCATTTGGTGCAGACGACGGAAATGCTTGAACATAAGCAAATCAGGAGGTGTGTCACTCTCATGCGCCGCACTAATTGAAAACATGGCGGCGAAGGTCACTGGAAAGGAAACTCGCTGACCTTTTCAATATTTCTCTCAAACTCATGTAAACAGAGGAGATGAATTAACGTGACTGGCTGAGTGAGAGGAGACGACGGGAAGGTGGACACAGGCGGTCCTTTGCTCCAAATGTCAAATGGAAATGTCAATTAAAAATTACAAGCAGCTCTGAAAGGTGCACTCTGAAAGGCCTGACAATTTATTTTTTTTGACATGCCAAAGTTTATCTGACAAGGCAGCGCACAAACATGACAGCATGTGACGTGTCACGTCTAAACACACGTGAGAAACGCTGAAGATGTGATCCATATGACTGTAATGGAGCCGCAGCGCATCAGATCAGATGGATAGAGTGACCTCTCGTGATGGATCGTAACAGACAAAAGGATGTTTTTACGCTTTCGGTCATATAAAAGCACATTCCCATTGTTTCCCCCAGAGCTTAAAGAGTATTAGTCACATTGTGTGGTTAAACATGGACCTACTAGTAGAGACGGTTCAACTAGTCCACTGAATACAGTAGGTCTGTTTACATCACATTTTATTTTTTTAAAGGGGTGGTTCACTCTTTTTTTTCTAGTCTTGATTGTGTTTATGGGGTGCAGTCTAACATGCGTTAATGCTTTGTTTTTAAAAAAATGCTTTGTTTTTCACATAATTTACCTTTATTCCACACCACTGTTTCCATTCTAGTCAAAACGGTCTGTTGAGTTCCTGGTTTTATGAAGCCCCTCCCTCAGAAATAGGCAATGGGCTCTGATTGGTTAGCTAGCCCAGAGTGTTGTGATTGGCTAAACCGCCTCTAGCGCTCGTCTAAACGTCCCGCCCCAATCCTCAGCGGCATGTGCTCCGAGAGAGAGAGAGATGCAGAGCAGGGGGACGCGAAGAACAGTATTGAGAACCGCTGCTTTAGAACATTGATTTTGAAACTTGTGAATCCATTAGAATCGTTAGAAGTCAATCGCGATTCATATATGAATAGATTGTTACGTACACCTCGTTTTCTCTCCTCTTCTCTAAAGCAGCACAGCATGGCCCCGCCCCCTTTGCTGCCTTTTCTCGAGGGCGGGGTTTATCTGGGTTTGTGATGTCCCGAACCCGGGAAGTAACTCGTTGTAGTCCCTACCAGATGCTTTCGTAGGCATTAAACTGCCAGAATTTTAAAAGACGATATCTCCGTTTGCATTGAACTTTCAGCTTCGTAACTTTGCAGATATTGTTTATGCTCAAACAGCAACATTACACACTAACTAACGTTAAAAAAGTGAAACCGCAATTAACCACCCCTTTAACTTCCAATAGGATTGACTGAAAGCATCATCATTTAAAGTGCTCTATATCTCACAAACACACACAATGCTTTCACGGGAGGAGTTCCAGTGTCTGAAACACCTTAAGATCAGTGACATTTAATAATTATCGACCAATATATATATATCGATGCACCGATATTTAAGCATTTTACCATTATCGGTTTCACAAGTAAAGTATACTTACTTGATTTGCTGTAGTTAGTAAACTTTATTTAACCTAACAGCCATTAATACACAAGTTAGATGCATTACATAAATGCCTGATATGTAGCTCATGCAGCTAGGCTCTAAGAAATAGAGACAAACTCACAGAGTCATGTAAGATAATGCTTCAAGTCCTGTCCCAATAAAGACATAACTTTACCTGAATTAAATAATATACAGCCATGAATGAGCGCATGTTGGAAATAAAAGCACTAAATTTAATGCTCATCAGTCTCGTGAAGCCAGTCACGTAGGCTAAAATAATCAATTGATTGTTTAATATCTCCGATTGCAGTTTTAGTTCTGTGTAAATCCATAGATAAACCGCGCTGTCAGCCAGTGTTTGTATGAATAATTCTGATATAACATACCAGTTGAGAAATGCAATAAAATATGATGTTTTGTTTGTTACATTCCAATATTCCAGAGAATATTATTCAGTGAATTAACATTATCCAGTGAATTAGTCTTCACTCTTTAGTCTATTAAACATCTTATAAACCTACTAAAACTGTAGTTTAAAATGAAGTTCAAAGGACTCCTGTCCTCCATTTGAAAACATTAGACATTCTCCATTTATGTTGCTTATTGTTAATATTAGTGTTGCTGCTGATGCTTTAAATGAAATGCTTTTATTGTTGTAATATGAAGATTAAATTTAACATGAAAGACTGCTAATTTTCAACACTTTTAAAAGATGACTGAAAGCAGGAAAAACCAAAGTGAAGTATGGACTTAAATATCGGTAATAAATATCGGTTCTGCATATCGGCTATAAACATCGGCATCGGTTACAAAAAAAAAATCAATATCGGTTGATCACTAATAATAAGTCCATCCCAAATTAAATAGTAAAAAAACAAATGGTGAAAACATGACTGTGAAATCTGTTGTTGTGAGAGATTAATCAGATATTTGTGAAATCCCAAAAACGAATGAATTATAACGGAATTATTACAATATATGCAAAAGAAATAAATCTAAAACTGATATTTACTTCTGGCACACTAAAGCAAAAGAAAGAAGAAGTGGCCTGAAATGTGTTCATGATGTATAAAATGAAAAGCAAGCCTAACCCAAATAGGCCTTAAGTGCTGAAGACATTCACACAGTATAAGACGATTACAGTTCTGCATTTAACACTGTTAGCAAACCTACTCAAAATGAACAGGTTAATTTAAATTTAACAGACAGATGTCCAGGTCATAGTTTGAGATGGTTTAGGGTCTGACCTGTTGCAGTAGCTCCAGAACTGCTCGTTCAGGTACGTGTGATGGCTGTGCTCGTCTCCAAACGAAGCTTTGCTCTCAATCCAGTGAACTATATGGCCATCAACAGCTGCAGAAGAGCACAACACGCGGTTATCTCAAGAGCAGGTTAGGAAGGCAGGTTTACTACATACTAGCAGTGTTTAAGCAGAGAAATGGAGTCAGCACAAACACAAACTACACAGCATTTTTCTAATCAGTAAGTAAATAAACAGCAGCTAGCATCAGATCTCACCGATGGGCACCTCCAGAATGATGTCCGGGGTTTTGTCGTAGCCTTTGGCACGGAGCTGGTTTTCATCTGTGTGGAAAACACATTTCATGATCTTACAGTGGTTTACTTTACAATGTTAGAAGAGTTGTGCAAGTGATGATTGAGACAATTTTCCATTTTCTTTTTGACCCTAAGAACCGAACATGATGTTTTTGGCTGACTGTCCTCATCGTGCAGTAAGGAACGTACACACAAACTGCAACCCTGTTACTGCATGATTTTCCCCCATAAATAAATTCCCTATTTCCTTAAGTTATGATGCACAGGAGGAGGCTTTACTTGGACTTTGGACCATTTTGACCGCAAAGTCAATACAATTATTTTAGTCACATTGAACTACTACTATTCTTTGCTAGAAAACGCTAATTCACATAAATCAGGGCTTTAAACAGTTTTTTAGTAATGTCACTATTTTTATTTTAGCTTTATATATGTCACTATGTATATACACATACAGTGGGGAAAAAAAGTATTTAGTCAGCCACCAATTGTGCAAGTTCTCCCACTTAAAAAGATGAGAGAGGCCTGTAATTTTCATCATATGTATACCTCAACTATGAGAGAAAAAAAGAGAAAAAAAAATCCAGAAAATCATCATTGTAGGATTTTAAAAGAATTAATTGGTAAATTCTCGGTAAAATAAGTATTTGGTCACCTACAAGCAAGCAATATTTCTGGCTCTCACAGACCTGTAAAAACTTCTTTAAGAGGCTCCTCTGTCCTCCACTCGTTACCTGTATTAATGGCATCTGTTTGAACTTGTTATCAGTATAAAAGACACCTGTCCACAACCTCAAACAGTCACACTCCAAACTCCACCATGGCCAAGACAAAAGAGCTGTAAAAGGACACCAGAAACAAAATTGTAGACCTGCACCAGCCTGGGAAGACTGAATCTGCAATAGGTAAGAAGCTTGGTGTGAAGAAATCAAAGGTGGGAGCAATTATTAGAAAATGGAAGGCATACAAGACCACTGATAATCTCCCTCGATCGGGGGCTCCACGCAAGATCTCACCCCGTGGGGGTCAAAATGATCACAAGAACTGTGAGCCAAAAATCCCAGAACCACACAGGGGGGACCTAGTGAATGACCTGCAGAGAGCTGGGACCAAAGTAACAAAGGCTACCATCAGTAACACACTGCGCTGCCAGGGACTCAAATCCTGCAGTGCCAGACGTGTCCCCCTGCTTAAGCCAGTACATGTCCAGGCCCGTCAGAAGTTTGCTAGAGAGCATTTGGATGAACCAGAAGAGGATTGGGAGAATGTCATAATATCAGATGAAACCAAAATAGAACTTTTAGGTAAAAACTCAACTTGTCGTGTTTGAAGGAGAAAGAATACTGAGTTGCATCCAAAGAACACCATAACTACTGAGAAGCATGGGGGTGGAAACATCATGCTTTGGGCTGTTTTTCTGCAAAGGGACCAGAACGACTGATCCGTGTAAACGAAAGAATGAATGGGGCCATGTATCGTGAGATTTTGAGTGAAAACCTCCTTCCATCAGCAAGGGCATTGAAGATGAAACGTGGCTGGGTCTTTCAGCATGACAATGATCCCAAACAACGCCCGGGCAACGAAGGAGTGGCTTCGTAAGAAGAATTTCAAGGACCTGGAGGGGCCTAGCCAGTCTCCAGATCTCAACCCATAGAAAATCTTTGGAGGGAGTTGAAAATCCGTGTTGCCCAGCGACAGCGCCAAAACATTACTGCTCTAGAGGAGATATGCATGGAGGAATGGGCAAAAATACCAGCAACAGTGTGTGAAAACCTCTGTGAATGACTTACAGCCAACGTTTGACTCTGTCCATTGCCCAACAAAGGGTATTCAACCACGTATTGAGATGAAATTTTGTTCTGACCAGTAACTTTCTATTTTCCACCCATGTAATTTGCAAAACCTATTCTTTAACAAATCCTACAATGTTTTTGTGATTTTCGGCTTTTTTCTCATTTTGTCTCTCAAGTTAAGTAACCTATGATGAAATTACAGGGACTATCATTCTTGTAAGTGGGAGAACTGCACAATTGGTGGATGACTAATACTTTTTGTTCCCCAATGTATATACATACACTACCGGTCAAAAGTTTGGATACAGGATGTTTCTCTGCTGCATCAAGGGCTGCATTCCTTTGATCAAAAAAAAAGGGACAAAAAAATATTGTGAAAATTATTATGATGTTAAAATCAAATTTCTTACTATTTTCATATACAAAAATATAATGTCTTCTGTGAGCGCAGCTGTATTTTCAGCATCATTCCTCCAGTCTTCAGTGTAAAATGATCCTTCAGAAATATTTATAATATGCAGTTATTATCAGAGCTGGAAACTGTTGCTGCTTCATGTTGTTTTGGAAGCGGTGATACTTTTTTCAGGATTCTTTGATGAATAAAAAGTTAAAAAGAAGAGCATTTATTTAAAATAGAAATCTTTTCTAACAATATACACTACCGTTCACAAGTTTGGGGTCGGTAAGTTTTTATTCTTTCTTTTTTTGAAAGAGATTAAAACTTTTATTCAGCGAGGATGAGTTAAACTGTTAAGAAGTGATAGCAAAGATTTATATTAGAAAATATTTATATTTTGAATAAATGCTGTTCTTTTGAGCTTTCTGTTTATCAATGAATCCTGAAAAAAGTATCAGTTTCCCAAAAAATATTGTGCAGCACAACTGTTGATAATTCTGATAATAAATCAGCATATTAGAATGATTTCTGAAGATCATGTGACGCTTTATACTGGAGTAATGATGCTGAAAATACAGCTTTGCAGCACAGAAATAAATTATATTTTAAAGGATATTAAAATAGAAACCATTATTTTATATTGTAATAACATTTTGCAAGATTACTGGTTTTTTCCTGTATTTTTGATCAAATAAATGCAGCCTTGACGGGCAGAAGAGACTTCTTTAAAAACATTATAAGTCTTACTGATCCCACACTTTTGACCGGTGTTGAATATATAATTTCCAATGATTCTATGCCTTTAAAACTCTTTAAAACCAAGCAGCAGGCATCCAGTGAAGGCTCATCGATGCCCTCGGTCAGTGCAACTAAAGCAAAGTCATCTGAAGAGAGTAAAGACACACAGGAGGATAAGAGCAGTGTTTGCTGGCGCTGCACAAACGTCTCTTCAGGAGGGTGAGAGGTCTCTGTGTTATATCAGTGCTGGAGTGACCTTGAGTCCCGGTGAAACACCTGCTTTCTCCATTAAATCACAGCGAGCGTCAGTCGGGCGAGAGGGGCGAGGGCTTGGTGTGGGGTCTGATCGTCTCTGTACATCACACCTTTGATTAGAATTAATGAGCTGTCTCAGCTGCTGCAGAGCTCGTTTCCAAACCATTTATCAGTGACCCGCCAGCGCGATCGCCCTCAGTCGGGTCAGAACTCGCCCGTCTCACACCGCAGTCTTTACTGCCCCGTGACGCTCCAGAAACACACATAAAAACACCGGGAACATCATGCACACATGCATCAGGACACATCATACTAATAATGTGCTGCTGTGTTTCTCTAACATTTAACAAAAACTTCAAAATCACCAGTCATATACGAGCAATAAACTCATGACTGAGCTCAAAAAGAAAGACGTTGAACGGAAAAAATGACCCGGATTATAAACGAGTCTGAGAGTAAACGACGTGAGCAGAGAGCACAACACAGCTTGAAAAAGTCCAAGGTTCGTTACGCAATACTGGTATTTTACCAAAAATTGCGAGTCTGAAGAAATTTAATATAACAAACAAACAAACAAACAAAAAACACTACGCCATGAGTGAAGGCAAGGAAGAAATAGTAGTAGTATATTTGTGTGTGTGCATACATTTAAAGGAGATTTGATATTGCATGCTTGTAGGAAGGCAATATTGGGCAGAACTGGTTGGGATATGTGGTTTTGAGTGTGTAAGTGCAGGACAGCAGTAAACATGAGTAGGTGTAACAAATAAGTACTGTAACACTGAAAACAAGAAACATGTATGCCTACGTGAACATTTAAACTACAATTATGACTGTAACATGTTAGTGTTCTGTTTTAATCACAAACATCAGCCTACATGACTGCTTGGTTTCACAATATAAATTAAATGGTCTTTCTTAAAAAAATAAAACTTGAATAAAAAATGATATCAAATATCAAGATTTACTGTGTATACAAATTTTTTAAAAAAATTAAAAAACCAAATTTTTTTAAAAATGACCGCTTTGGTGGACAGAGGGGGTTGATTCTGGTTTTTGTAGTTATGATAAACCGATGAATTATTTTTTTTTTTTTTTTTTTTTTTTTTTTTTTTTTTTTTTTTTTTTAATTCCATTTATGGGCAAAAAAAAAAAAAATGTGAAAGCATAAATATTTCTTATATTCGTGAGGTACACAGAGGCTTACCTAAGAAGGACAGGTTCCTCTCCCTGAGTTTGTCCCGCAGCAGGTCCTCGTGCTCCAGACCGATGGCACTGCGGGAACACAGTTAGGGACAAACTCCACAGAGCTTTAGTTTGTGCACTTTCTCATTCTCATTCTCACGGGAGCTGAAGGGATGGTCAACTTTCACAAACCCCTTTCTATAGGTTACCTGCACTCGGTTGCCATGGAAACACTTTGACAGCTGAGCAGGGTTGCTGTGGCAACAGCAGAGGAATGTGTGTTTGTAGCAGGAGTGAATGTAGCATCACTCAACGCAAAGCCAACATTACAAGGATAGAGGGTTCTGAGGGGTTGCTAGGGTGTTGTTATGGAGTCTGTGTACCCAGGTATAGTACAATAGCATACATAACACATTCAGCCAAAACATAAAGGCGATGAAGTGCCGAGGAGTTGTGCTTGTAGGGCGTAACGCAGGCTCTGCTCAGGGTCTGATGGGGGCGGTTCTGCAGGGAGATTCGATGAACCCACGCAGATGTACAGAGTGAATGAATGCTGACGCATGAAAAGAGATGGAGAAAGAGTGGAGGGATGGGGATGAGTGACCACAGACAGACAAACACTCTGACCCTTCACCCCCGACTACACACACACACACACACGCACACACACACGCACTCACACACACACACAGAGACCACGTCACACACAGACACGCACACGCACACTCACACTCAACACACACGCACTCACACACGCACTCACATTCTCTCTCACTCTCACACACACACACACTCACACACACACTCACACACACACTCACACACACACACACACAGAGGAAGTGAGGGCTGTTAGACAGCATGATACAGACAGTGAACACATAGCTGCTTATAGATCTCACACACTCACACACACACACACACACAAACACACACACTCACTCACTCACTCACACACACACACACACACACACACACACACGCTCCTCCTCAAGCGTAACTTTTATGTCAGGTGCAGCTCAGCACATCTCTTCTCTCTGAATAGCTCCTCGTCAATTTCAGGCTTAAAGTTTTATGGGAAGGATACTGTTTGATGCAGTCGACCAGCGGTCCATAACAGCAGTCATTTACTGTGCACTGAAAAGAGTGAAGAAATATTACAGTCAGGAGTGGACAGGCCCTCAGCATCCATTACAAACACCCATCATGCACTGCAGCATGCCACACGTCACCTTATTAGCAGATTATTCAGACTAGTGATGGATTCACATGAGAACATCTGAGAAACTAACACAGAGTCTCCCAGTGTTTCACTGAGCACTACCTAAAGAGTTTTACAGATACAATTAGTATAGACTACTACAAGAGCACCAAACAATGAAAATGAAAACAGAAAAATTTGGGTTTGTTCCTTGCACAAAAGTATCACATGACTTCAGAAGAGTTTTAGAGCCACTGATCACAGTCTGCTTGCACTGTATAATAAAGAGCAGCGTGAACATTCTGCTAAACATCTTAGATTGTATTCAATGGAAGAATGAGATGATGTCTGCTCAGTGTTGGTACCTGCTCGACGTGCTTCGCTAACAGCAGGTCTGGAATTGAATACGGCTCGCGCAGCATGTTGTTGAGGACGTGTCTGGAAGCTGCCGATGGAAAGAGAAGAGTGAAAAAGACGCAACTGCACACTTTCCACTTTACCACACCTTTTGAGTCTCAAACACTAAGAAATGCTATTTTCTTGAAACAACATAAAAACCCTTGTCAGACCAACAAAATTACCCTAAATGTTGTCCTAACTAGTCAAACGCAGTCGTCTGAACAAAGAATTTCACATTGCTTAAATGTATAATGAATGCATTGCAGCATGCATAAATTATGCAGACATTTACATGTACGCTGGCTAAACAAAGTATCTTTACGGAGAAGAACTAAAAAACTATTTTTATTTGAGAAAACTCAAAAGTCTTACTGCATCAAGTATCCTTCTTTTTGTACGTTTTCTCAACTATTTATTTTTTACAGTGCATGCATTAGACTTTTCCAGATGAAAGGCCAGAGTTAGTTCAGATGCAGCAGGTACCGATGAAGACGCATCTCCTACACCTGCAGGATTTCTGTGACTCGAGCATACAGAGGTTTGGATGAATAATCTGCATGTCTCACTCCACTCATGCTGCACTAACATTATAAATCAGCCCACGAGCCCTTGGATTGATTCTCCGTTACTCCAACACAAAATCCATCATTTTCAAACATATTCAGATTTAATGGATTGAATCACTGTGTGTCATTCTAATGATATATCTGTAAGACAGCGAGAGAGGCAGTGCATGATGGGAAATATGAGGCCTTGTTCAGCTCAAATAGATAGTGGTGAGAAACAAATGAGTCAACTATAACGCAAGTCAAAGTTTTGAGTTTCAAGACCATTTTTTCTGAGCCCTGCAATTGTAGCTTTAAGACTTCTGTGTGTAAATGACTGTGTTATTATTGGCTGACCTCTAAATCTCCAACCTGAGCAGGCTAGACCAAGACTAGAGAGATTCCTTTCAGCAAACAGTTTTTAAACGAACCATTGTTTTCTCTGCTAAGAACACTTCAATAAGCTAAAGAACCTTGCTTCTCTATAGAGGACCTCCTGTGGAATGGAAAGGTCCCTTGAATGTTAAAGGTTCTTCATGGAACCATCAACGCCAATTTAGTCTTTACTGTTAAGAGTGTTTAAAGAACACAAAACTGGTTCCGCAAACACTTCATCCCATCTCAAGAACCCTTTCTTGTTACCATAGATGCCAATAAAGAACCTGTATTGGACACTTTTGTGTTCTAGTAGCTGTTTTCTGTAGTAGCTGTATAGTAATATACAGTAGTAGTAGTATAGACGTACTTGCTTGAGATTGAGACCACAAGATCAAGCCTCCATCCCAAAAGGCAGAAATTTTCACAAGTTGAAAGATAAATACGACCTCGCGTTGTGTCAATCACGTTTACACACTGCCTCCGAAACTTTCGTCCGTCATAAAAAAATTTGGATCGGGTTAAATTTTCGGCGTTTTTCGCCTCCGTAGCAAGCATTTTGAGAGGTGTTTTGATAACAAACGCCATGTGCGTGGGTAAAATGTAGCCGCTGGCGGTTCTAGTGTTAAGAAGCGAGAGGACAACAGAATAATCCTCACTGCTTGAAGACTCCATTTAGTACTGCTTTGCGATTTTTTTTTTGCAACGGATTAATTAATACGCATCGGACTCAGTGTGCAAGGTTTTTGTGCGTGACGAATTTTTAGGATGACGAATACGAAAAAACTCACTTAAGACTCGAGCTCTTTAGGCTCTCGTTACACAGCCCTGTCACCAGCATAAAGCCGCACACAAACTCACAATCCTCCCTCACTGGTGGCATCTCAGAGGTCTCTCTCTAACATCAAAACCCTGCTGGAGAAGAACAAACGCTCGCTGTTATCTGAGGACGTGAGGAAGAGAGAACAAAGCCAAGTCAGCAGTCCTCTGCACCGGCGGCGCCTTGTTTTTCTGCTCATTTTTCTCCCAGATTGCTACCTTCACACGCAGATCCATACGCTGCTCTGGTGCTCCGCTCGGCAATGAAGAGAGCTATATTTCCCCTTGAGTTAGGACACCTCGTGACAAATGATAATGGATAATCAATAAAGCGGGAAATATGAGGCCGCAAACTTTATGAAGCCGGGAGACATATTACTCCCCAACAACACTGGTTTCCCTTAACAAAGTCACTACGCTGCTGCGCCTAATAATCTGAGGGAAAATCAAAGAAGCCGCAACCACATCAGCAATATTGGCAACTTATTCCACTTTAATGGCATTTTGATTGATTTTTCCCTCTTAATGGTACTTTTATAGATTTGATGCTGGTCCTGCAAAACAGCAGTATGTAATAGAGCTCCCCGAAGGCAAGCAACAGCCATTAAAGGCCTTGTCTTACCAGGACTCGTAATTGGAGGTTGACCACCATCGCATTTCACACATCACACAACACCACCTGCTTCAAACGGCCAAACCAGGGCCTTTTCCTCTGAGCGATGGGGTTAAGAAGAGTCGTAAAAAGAGGGTGACCTTGCGGCTGACATTGTGGGGTTTCAGCCAAGCACTGACCTGATGAAAATGGAGGACAGAGAGCTAATAAATCAGGCCGCTTTTAAAATGAGTTTACTCTAACGCTCATTCATCACGGCCCGTAATGCCATTTGCAGCGGCGGATCCACAGCGAGCAAGCGGCGCAGTAAATAACAACAGAGCCGAAGATGCGTACACGTCGTGCATTTATTAAAGATGCCTCCGCACGACACTGTAAACACACCACGAATTTAATGCAATTGTCCCGTGTCGACATAAATTCCGACCGAGGCGTCCTTATCTGAAGGAGGGAAATATTAAAGAGGAAAGACGCCCTCCGCCGGGAGTTGTTCAGGAGCAGGGAAGCACTGTTTACCAAAAACACAGCCCCCTTTAACAACCTCTGATGAAATGATGAATGGGGAAAGCAATGCAACCTCGGCTCGCCATTATCAGACGCCGAAGAAGCCGACAGAAGCTCATTAGAAGGCAGCGCTTGCCGAGGGTCGATCGTCATAAAAAAATAACGGATGACTCTCGTTATCGCCCCCGACGCTGATGAGCTCCGGAGTTTGTTTATTAATTAAAAACCCTTCTTCTTATGGTTATAATCTAGACGCCCCCTCCTCCTCGCGAACACCGTCGTACATCAAACTTCATGGTGCGCGCTGATAATGCACCCCTGCTAAAGCTGATTTTCCATGATGAATCTGGGAGCATATAAATTGGCTAATATCTAAAAACATTTACAGATACTAGAGGGATTGACTACTTGCGGGCCGTGATGGATGAGGCTGTTAGATGCCAGAGGACAGCTCTGCAAATCTCTGCGGCTGCCTAAAGCCCTCATTTGCTTTTCATATTTACTTCTTTAAACCCATCCTCCTCTCACACAGAGAAAACAGGAGCACCACGCGGTGCTGGTTGTGGCATACGTCTCTGCTGGATGGGGGGACCAGTATTCTTCCACCAAACAATGTAGCTCCTCAGAAACAGTTGTGGTTGCTACAAAGTGGTTGCCGAGCAACACACAAACCTAAAAGGTGTGTGTTACTTTGTAGGGTCATTTACAACAGCTTCGAACGCGGCTCAGCCAAAGAGGGCCAAGCCGGAGCTCTCCGCTTTATAATTAACAGTGAAAAAAACAATAACCAAAAATAAACAAACTTGGTAACAACTTATTTTGAAAGTCCACTTTAGACATTCTACTAACAGTAAGTAACTTTGTAACTACATGTCAACTAGCAGTCATTAGAGTATTAGTAGACTGTCTGATTAATATCTTCTAACACTTTATTTTGACGGGACCACAACATACTGACTATGAGAAACTTTGCAAGTATGTGTCTACTTATTCTACTAACCCTAACCCTACCCTAACAGTCTAATCTGAGAGTTAGTAGACATGTAGTTGACATGTAGTTACAAATAGTTAGTAGAATGTCTAAAGTGGATTATCAAAATAAAGTGTAACCACAAACTTTCCCAGAATCCTCTGTGTGACAACTCACATTTGATGTTTTTTCCACTGAAATTACTGTTTGTTCTTAGTTGTTGTTTTTTTCTTATCAATTACTATTTGCATTAGGGTTTTAGGTTTCATCTTATGTTGTTAATTGAATGTTTATTGCATAGTGTCATGTGTGTTACTATGATGGTATTTAGTGTTTGTTTCACGCGGCATCTTCTAGTTAGTATTTAGTGATGTGGGGACGATTCTTGTGATGATCAGTGATGAATCTTCTATTTATCACCTGATTTTTCTTGTCAGTGTCTGAAAAATAGGGTAAGAATTAGCTTTCCAATGGTAGGTTTGTTAGAGAGGACCAATAATTTGAAAGTCTGGAATCTGAGGTGCAAAAAAATCAAATATGAGAAAAACATCTTTAAAGTTGTCCAAATAAAGTCCTAGCCATGCATATTACTAATAAAAATTTAAGTTTTGATATATTTACAGTAGGAGATTTACAAAATATCTTAATGGAACATAATCTTTAAATAATATCCTAATGATTTTTTGGCATAAAAAAAAAAATCAATAATTTTGACCCAAACAATGTATTTTTGGCTAATGCTACAAATATACCCCAGCAACTTAACACTGCTTTTGTTGAATACAGGGTCACCAATTCACCAATAGATTTCAGTACTTCAATATGTTGGTATATTAACATTACATCAGTTTATGTCATACTTAACTGTACATTTAAGATCTGTGAAACCTAAAATGTTGCTACTGTATTTTTTAAAGTAAAGATATGGTAACAAAAAAAGGAAACTATGGCTTTGAAAGCGTGCACTGATGCCTGGAACCACTCTGATAATGAAAATACAGTGTGAAGTGCCAATCCGAGAGGCTGTAAGCTGTAATATTACATTGATGTTGTATACTGTATACCTGATTATTCTCATACGGGGTGTGTTTGAGATACATGACCTGCTACCAAAAACACTTAAGTTTATCAGTTTTATTCACTGTTCACTTTCAGCTCAAGCTGATTATGACTTGGATGGCCATATACATAATAATATAATGAGAACACTACTGTAATAGAATGCTGTAAATTGTTGACTAACAAGCTAAAGTTCACTTGTGCAATCTCATCCTTTTCGTGCAGATGTAAGTTGTATGTTTGTGTTGTGCATCTATCTCAAATAAGATTGGTTTGGTTGAATTGGTTTGGTTGAATTACAGAATATGATTGGGTTACTTGAAATAATCCTATTCCTGTTTCTTTTCCAAAACCTTTGATGCATTATTTATAAAGTCTAGCAATGTTATTTTTCTCATATCGTTTTCATCAACAGTATGGTTTAATTATGCGCATGTGGAGTCTAAAATGGGCAGGTCATTGGTCAACTCATCAAACTGGTGCCCATCTAATATCACACAACGTGGAAGAGAAATGGAAAAACAATCTGACTTTAAAAGGTGCAGTTAAAATGACCCGCTGCTTATGTCAGTCAACCTCAACACCATCAGCGCAGGAACTATCCACTGGATATCCAGACACAAAAGCCTCTAAAGGAATGAGAAGCTATTGTGAATAAAGCCAGAATGTAACAATAATCTCATGTAAACACGAGCCGTCCAGCCCAGAGCCACAAAACACCGAAGAGACTGGCGTAAAATCGCAGGAAAGCCTTTCTAGGAAAGTCTGGCGTTCAGAAGAACGTCTGCAGGAGAGGAAGGATAATAGATGTTGATATCATATTCGATATGTGCTGAAAATGCCCTGAACGTATTGATTTATTTACATGCGCATCCATCTGGCCCAGTCTGGGGAAAACACGGACACAACACTCACCCGAGAAAAGACTTCAGAAACAATCTCAAACTCTCCATTGATCCCGCTGAAGTGAGTGGATATATATTCAGCCGTCCCAAAGGCACAATTCCTGCGTCTCTTAAATGCAAACAGGGAAGAAAGGAATGAAAGAAAATAAAAGATGGTGGTGTGCGAGGGCCGTGGCTGGCGTATATGAGGCTATTGATCCGTGCACTGGCTGGAATGATGGATGAGCCTGCCGGCAGCGCCGGACAAACCTGTTAGCTAATTGCCAGCAAAGACAATTATCCAGGCATTGTTTGATGATAGCAACACATTACAAAAGTCTAATATTCACACAGGGAGATTCAGTAGTTGAAGGAGTTCAGTGCTGCGGTGGATACTTAATATCCTAATGATTTTTGGCATAAAAGAGAAATGTATAATTTTGACTCATACAATGTATTGTAGGCTATTGCTACAAATATCCCCCAGCGACTTAACACTGCTTTTGTGCTGCAGGGCCACATATGTATAATTACAATGTAACAAGGACACGTTAAAATAAAGTGTAACTGAATTATACAGTCAAAATCTGCCCACTGCATGTGTGTCCCTCAAATCCAATGAATGACTACAAAACTAAAACATAAATTATCTCTCTCTTTTTTTTAACGCTGAAGCCAGAAGTGGATGAATTGTGCATCGCTAGCATCTTTGTTTTCAGAATTTGTGCAGAAATTCTACCTTCGTGTGATTTCCGCTACTAACTTATATCTGACAAGAAACATTACATTCATAAATATGGTCTTTGATCTTATTTATTTATTTGTCCCAGTCTGTCACGTAATTGGGTTGAATCTGAATAACTAGTTTGACTTGAGATGATCCGCTTCATTGCTCTTTTGTTGATTTTGATTGCTTCCATTGTCCTCATTTGTAAGTCGCTTTGGATAAAAGCATCTGCTCAATGACTAAACGTAATGTAAATGTACGTGACACTTTGAGGCCAGACTCTGGTTGGTGTGACGGGGTTGAGCATAGTTTGACTGACTCAATAATGTGATTTCAATCACTCCTCTTGCATGATCGCAGTAAAAAATGTTAAAACAACATTTTTAAAAATAAAGGTCAATGCAGTTTTTCTTGTGAATCACTGTAATGCAGATATCAGTGTCTATTCCCTAGAGTGAAAAATAAATATAATTACATGTATTTGAAAGACATTTATTTCACGCTAAGTATGCTACAAATACACATGCATATTTATGCACTTAATAAAAACATGTACTTTTGGTGTACTAAACGAGTCTGCTAAAATGGAACAACTAATTTTGTGCTTAATGCACTTTAATTGTGCGGAAGTTAGTGCTGAAGCCTAACTAAAGATATACTGAAGTATATTAGATTGTGCTAAAGTGGAGCTATTGCAAGGTACACTTTAAATATCTTGCATTTAAAGACCGATATTATTCAAAGATCATACAATCCTCATCAAAACACATTTTAGGCTTAATATTAAGAAATGTGCATTGTGCACAAGTAGTACTCCAAATAAAGTTTAACTATAATTTTATATCAGTAAGTCTCGAGCGATATGTCAGTAAATATGTTAATAGATTTGAACTATACTTAGTATGAAATAAATGCATTTTAAATATATTACTTTTTTGCTAGGGTTAGAAAGCTTGGTCACCCTTTATATAAGCGTATATCTTTAACTACTATGTACTTACATAAATGATAAATACAATGTATTTATTCTGCACAAGCACTGCTATTAAGGTTGTATATGGGTGAGTTTATGGACACGTTTAGTGGTATGGGTTGGTTTAAGGGTGGGTTAAGAGGTGTAACTACAGAACTTAATTATAGATTGCAGGTATTTTTAAATACAAGTACAACATAATAACATGTATGTGCATTATATCAAATGATTACTGTAAATGTTAGTTCAGAGTAGGTGAAGACACTTCACACAAAGTTTGTCCAGAAGCTCATTATACTTAATGAATCAACACTAACAAGTCTGAGAGATTGAAATATTATTGGATATTCTCCCTAAATCTGCTATTTTTGTATGGTAGGTAACAAAAGTAATAAGAATTGTCTACAGAGTGTGTTTGAGTTATTTGGCTTTATCAGAGTGATGATCCGCCATAACTAAACAGATCGTGTGTTTGCCACAGCATCAGGTCAGTGCAGTCTTGTGATTTATAATGAGTTTCCAGCAGACTGAGGGTGGGCTACGTCACACAGTATTGCCTTGTTCTACACACGGCAGGAGCGTTTCGACAAGAGGTGGATAACAGAGCTCCAAAGTAATCACACGCTTGACTTTGACATACGACTGCGCGGTGCACACATGCACTGGAATCTCTGTGTTGATTAAATCCAGCACACGCTGTACTTCTGCTCTCTGTGTGTGTGTGTGTGTCTGTGTGGGTGTGTGTGTGTGTGTGAGTGAGTGAGTGAGTGAGTGTGTGTGTGTGTGTATATATAGAGGAAGATGGCGGAAGCTGTGTGGGTCTGTATGCACTAAACGCTCAAAAGGACAAGCGTCGTCCACTTCTACTGACATCCAGCCGCTAAAAACTACAGAAACACACTGACCACACACACACTCTCTCTCTCTCACACACAGACAAACACACACACCACACACACACACACACACAGACACAGACACTGACAGAAGGTACAGACACACAGACACACAGACCAACACAGACAACACACAACATACAGAATGACATACAGACAGACAGACAGACAGATGATACGGACAGACAGACAGACACACAGACACACACACAGACACACAGACACACACACACAGACACACACAGACACACACACACACACACACACACAGACACACACACACAGAGACACACACACACAGAGACACACACACAGAGACACACACACAGAGAGACAGAGACAGACACAGACACACACACAGACACAGACACACACACAGACACACACACACACACACACACACACAGACACACACACACAGACACACACACAAAAGCGCACACACTCACACGCACACACACACACACACACACACACAGACACACACACACACACACACACACACAGACACACACACACAGACACGTGTATGTTTCAGGAGCATTAAGAGTCAAAACAATTACCAGTTATCAAACAATAATTATCATTAAATGGCACTAAATGTATCGCCCCTATTAATGCAAGATTTTTCTTGTTTATTTGCTTTTTTTTTTGGTTAGCATTGAGAATCGTATTTCAGATTTTAAACAAAATAATCTTTTGCTTGCTAAATAGTTTGTTGGAAATGTGTGATAAAGAAACATCTTATTTGCTCAATTTACACACAAATGACTAGCCTATTATTTTGGCAATCACAACAATAAGCATCACATATTGATATGGGCTAAAATGTCTATATTGGTGCTCAAAGACACACCACTCCACACACACTGAAACATATAAAGATATATTTTCTCCTGAATATGCGATGCTGGATACTGATGAACCAATAATGAAATTCTGCATGATACCAATAAGATCACTTTTTACGTTATGGAAATTACCTGATAAATGACCAATATTACCATCACATTTCGTCAAAATCAAAAACGAACCAAATATCTAACTAAATATAAAAATCTAAAATAACATCTGTACAGTACAAGTAAATGTATGCATCACAACAGTATGTACAATATAAAAATGGGATGACTCTTATTTTCCGCTATGGATAAAAGTCTCCTGTTTGAACAAGTAATAATAATAATAATAATAATAGATGAGCACGGTCATAAACTTGGTGTAGGGATTACTTTGAAGCAGTTTTCACTCAGAAATTGCTAGTAAATTTCACAAATGGTAACACACTGAATTAAAAATGAAATTTTAAAGTAGAAAAACTGAAAGAGCCTGTCTGTCTCTCATTAGGAAATAAACTCCTCTACTCACGGACTGAAGCCGCGCGCTCCTCCAGAAAACACTCCACGATCAGACGCGCCAGGAGAGCCGGAGACAGGTCCACCTGACAGAGACACACAGAGACCTGCATTCACTGATCATCAATACTCAGTGTGTAATCAATTGATCCGATGCGGCACACATCCAGTACACACTTGGGGCTCAATTACTCCTCAGACGTCTTCATCCGCATTCAACAACACCATCATTTTAAATGAATGGAATGAGTTTATTCAATTCACTCACTTTAATCATTTCAGTCACTTTAAAAAGCACATCAGTTTTATGTGTCGTATATTTTAACATCATTCCACAGCATAACAGCTGACAAAAATCAAATTTGAAAGATATTATTTAATAATGCATCCCTGCAGTGAAAAAGTGCTTCTGCTGTTGTCTCTCACATCCAAATCCAGCCACATATGTGTTTAGAGCTGTTTAAACGCTGCTTGATCTGTGCAGATTTCTCTCCTGATTCACACCAGAAAAACTTTTTAACCGAGAGGAAGAGTTATCTGATTATGGACTCTATGTATTTGAGTAAAAAAGGTCTTAATGCTGGATGTGTTTCAGCTTTTGTCTTCTGAAGACATTAACTATGGACGGGAGTGGTGTGGATTATTGTGATGTTTTTTATCAGCTGTTTGGACTCTCATCTGACGGCACCCATTCACTGCAGAAAATCCACTGATGAGCAAGAGATGTAATGTACATTTCTCCAAATCTGTTCTGATGAAAAAACAAACTCATCCTGATCTTGGATGATCTGAGGATGAGCACCTTTTCACTTGTGACTGAACTATTGCTTTAAAGGGTTAGTTCACCCAAAAATGGGTGAACCTCATCCTAGGTGTTTCAAGCTGTTTCATGGCACTCAGCGGGTGTTGCATGCTTCAGTCCAAAAGCAGTTAAATAAAAACCACCTTTCCATAAAAAAAAGTGTCTCACACGGCTCCAGGGGGTGAACAAAGGCCTTCTGTAGCGAATCGATGCGTTTTTGTAAGAAAAATGTCCATATTCAAAATGTAATAATCACTTTAATGTAGCTTGCGCCAGCAGTTGTACACGGAAGCAGCTCCGGGCGGATGAGGTATGAGGTCAGCGTTACGGTGAGTCTCGTGAAAACCAGCGTTTGTTAACGGGAGCAAAGGATGCAAAGTTTCCTTACTTTAGCAAAAGAAAACCAGTGTCCTCTTGGCTTATATCGAAGTCCTCAGAACAAGGCTTTGTACCCCCGGAGACGTGTGAGACACTTTTTTTATGGATGGGTGCTTTTTATTTGACTTCTTTTGGACTGATACATGCAACACCCGCTGAGTGCCATGAAACCGCTTTAAAGACAATGTGTAAATAACTCCGATGGATTCATCCGAAAGAAGAAAGTCATATACACCTAGGATGCCTTGAGGGTGAGTAAAACACAGCCCAATTTTAATTTTTGGGTGAACTAACCCTTTAAGTTTAAAGTAACCCATAGTTCGACTGACTGTTGCTGATGCTGGTTGTGCATGGTGTTTAGTGTGTGAGGTCACTACAGCAGTTACACAGAAACAGAAGTCATCATTAGACGGTGTGAACGCTCCTGCGCTACAGCCCGAGGTTTCTGTCTCTCTGAAGCTCACAGACTCACGATCACGAGTAACACGGCTGGATGAGGAGAACACGGCAAGCGCACACAGCTGACACTGAATAATGACGTCTACCTGATTCAGGTGCTCGTTCTCATCGTTTTCAGATTAATCGTGAGCGGATCTCTCATCTGAAACGTGTGAGTAACGTTCATGAAGCGCCAATCACATTCATCACTCTTTAATCAGGTTAAATAACAGACACTGGACTGGATTCACTGCTGTTTGTGTCGAGCGATGGGCTCCAATTCTCATGGTTTTATGGTGCAGCTCAGTTGGAGATATATATTGTGCCATAAAGCGCTATGACTGTAGCAATTAGCGGCGAGCGGAGCGGCATGAGAGCACAGTGTAAATGTGAAGCAGAGCATTAAACTGAGTCATGAGACACCTATGAGGAAGAGCGCTCAGATCCTTCATCAACAAAAGTTGAAATCAGTCCGCGGAGCAAATCCAGGCAGATTCGGATGGCATATAGCAACACAAAAAATCACAAAAATCATAAAACAAAAACAGTCCTCAACCTCACAACAATTTAAAACAACCATACTTACCAAAACCATAAATGTGGAATCTCGTCATAATAATAACAACCACACAGTGACTTCAATAGTATAAATTGACAACTCTTATTAAGATCTGTCCTGTTGTTTATATCGGAGTGTTTCTGTGAGGCTCACTGGAAAAAAACTGCTTTCATGATGAAACTGCTGCCTCTCTAGCAATGGATGATATCACACAAATATGGCATGAATCGCAATAATGTAGACTGTCGCTAGGCATTTAAAAGATGACAATACTAAAGCAACAACGACCCACTTATCAAATAAGCACAGTACGCTAGTGTTGGCACTTTCCCAGAAAAATTTCATTTTCATCAATTTTTTAAGGTCAAGATATGATAAACTGTAGAATTCTATAATTAGACTTATGTGCTATACTGTAATCACAGGTGTTAAGGTTATGAAATTCATACGCGTAAAAGACAGGAGCATGTAAATCGTTGCCCACAATATTCACTGAAATTGATAATATATTAACGCGTCTGTTTTTATAGACATACATTGCTTATGGTATTAATAACTTGCTTAAATTTGGGTGTTGACTTTACAGTTGTAAGTGCTATAATAAGGTCCCCGGGCATTACCAACCAAGGAAACGGAAACTGGGTGTGGAATGAGAGCTTAGTTATGTTGAACGTTAATCACATGCTGTAAGACTCCCAGCGCTTTCTGTGCAGTTGTGCTTCAGTAGTGTGAGATCAGAGGAAAAACCTATTCTGAAAGTTTAAACTAATATGGTTTAAAACGCATGATTTCAGCGTGATAAAAACATGATAATCAGAACCAAAACAGAGTTTTTCAAGCAGGTCCGAGCTGTAAGGGCCTGGAAAGGGGGCGGGAGCAACAGCTCATTGCATTAAAGACACAGGCACGGAAAAACAGCATGTTTTTCGTTTTACTCAAAATAGGCATTTTCAAAATTATATAATAAATGATCTGTGGAGTATTTTGAGCTGAAACTTCACAGACACACTCTGGGGACACCAGAGACTTACATTACATATTGTAAAAAGGGGCATAATATGTCACCTTTAAAATTAACTTATATAATGTATTATAAATACAGTTTTTTTATAAAGTGTCCCTTTTACTTTCACACTGTTTTGTACATGTTTAATTGAAACTGAAAACCTCTGTCGTGCAGCACTTTGTTTGCCAAAAAAAATAAAAAATGTTGAAGTTGTATTGATCATATTAATGTTCATGCATTCAATTAATAAACCTCCGTTTGATAAATTAGTATTAAATTAATTGAATAAAACACAATCCAGCTAACAACAGACAACACAGAATTTCTGACTTAAATAAATAAATTTAATAAGGCCCTATTATCATTAAAATGATTGTAAATTATTTTTAAAATGATTAAATCAAATGATTAGACATGCTTTTGATTCAAATGCAAATAAATAAAATTTAAATATTTTTTTCATTTAAAATAAAAATAAAATAAAATGATGTTATGTTATTTTAAAAAATAAATAAAATGTAATTATAAAGTAATTAAATTAAAACAATTAAAATGTAGAAGTAAAATAATAAAATATGCATTTGGGAGAAAATCGAGGTCATGGTTCCTGCAGTAATGAATGGAGGCTGTATCATTATTTCTCATGAGCTCTGTGAGTAAACGGCGCTCTCTGATGATGGCAGGAGTGTGAGCAGATCAGCCTGTAATGAGAGATCCAGCACTGACACAGGAATCACTCCAACACTTAATGAAGCTTCAGAAGTAAGAGAGAGCTTCAATATATAAACAACACACCTAAACAGAGATATTAACCACTGACCTCCGTGTCAATAACAGAGCGCAGACGCATTTATGAAAGTCACTTATGATAATGACACTCACCTATTTTTCTATGAAGAATAATTGCACCAAATCATTGGTTAATAGGCCCAACCATTAGCCCAATTTTTATAAGTACTAACAGACTGGGAACACTCCCAATGAATCTCTGAATCTTCTGGGTTAATTATGTTTGAGCAAAACTCTGCTGGAGAATAATAAAGCGTGTATTTCAGTACCTGGTTGGCGAGCTCCAGCAGAAGCGGGGCTGTAGGACGAGTCTGGGCTTCGCTGCGGTACCTTCATTACCACACACAACAACAACGAGAAGAGAGGACAGCAAGTCAGGACATGTCAGCGTCCCTGACGGATTCAGCCTCCACGGCTCCGAAAGCCAAAGCAGACGAGGCCCATCATTAACCTCAAACCACGAAGCCCTCACAGATCCGCCGCGCTCGTAACGCAGCTTTCCTTCAGACACCAGCGTGTTTGTCAGAAGTCAGATCATCTGGTTTCATCTGATTTGGTTTTTGGGAGAATAACAGAGCTGTTTTTTTTAAAGCTGATGTATCTACATCTCCAACAAGTGGCCATGACCTTAAAACCCTTCCTCTTCAATTAATCAAATTATTAGCAGACTTTAAAAAAAAGTTTAACTTAAGTTTAAAAGTAAAAAAAAATAACTATAGACTATTTATAGACTATAGATATATATACAGTGGGTACGGAAAGTATTCAGACCCCCTGAAATTTTTCACTCTTTGTTATATTGCAAACATTTGCTAAAATCATTTAAGTTAAATTTTTTTTCCTCAATGTACACACAGCACCCATATTGACAGAAAAACACAGAATTGTGACATTTTTGCAGATTTATTAAAAAGAAAAATGAAATATCACATGGTCCTAAGTATTCAGAACTTTGCTCAGTATTTAGTAGAAGCACCATTTTGATCTAATACAGCCATGAGTCTTTGGGAAAGATGCAACAAGTTTTTCAAACCTGGATTTGGGGATCCTCTGCCATTCCTCCTTGCAGATCTCTCCAGTTCTGTCAGGTTGGATGGTAAACGGTGGTGGACAGCCATTTTTAGGTCTCTCAGAGATGATCATTGGGTTTTAGTCAGGGCTCTGGCTGGGCCATTCAAAAACAGCCACAGAGGCCACTCCTCGTTATTTTATCTCTGGCAGGGTCATTGTCTTGTTGGAAGGTTAAACCTTCGGCCCAGTCTGAGGTCCTTAGCACTCTGGAGAAGGTTTTCGTCCAGAATATCCCTGTACTTGGCTTGTATTCATCTTTCCCTCGATTGCAACAAGTCGTCATGTCCCTGCAGCTGAAAAACACCCCACAGGCATGATGCTGCCACCCCATGCTTCACTGTTGGGACTGTATTGGACAGGTGATGAGCAGTGCCTGGTTTTCCTCACACATACCGCTTAGAATTAAGGCCAAAAAATTCTATCTTGGCCTCATCCGACCAGAGAATCTTATTTCTCCCCATCTTGGAGTCCTTCAGGTGTTTTTCATGTGTCTTGCACTAAGGAGAGGCTTCCGTCGGGCCACTCTTGCCATAAAGCCCCGACTGTGGAGGGCTGCAGTGATGGTTGACTTTCTACAACTTTTCCCATCTCCCTGAATGCATCTCTGGAGCTCAGCCACAGTGATTTTGGGTTCTTCTTTACCTCCCTCACCAAGGCTCTTCTCCCCCGATAGCTCAGTTTGGGCAGACAGCCAGCTCTAGGAAGGGTTCTGGACGTCCCAAACGTCTTCCATTTAAGATTTATGGAGGCCACTGTGCTCTTAGGAACCTAAGTGCAGCAGAATTTTTTTGTAACCTTAGCCAGATCTGAGCCTTGCCACAATTCTGTCTCTGAGACTTTAGGCAGTTCCTTTGACCTCATGATTCACATTTGCACAGACATGTACTGTGAGCTGTAAGGTCTTACATAGACAAGTGTGTGGCTTTCCTATTCAAGTCCAAACAGTATAATCAAACACAGCTCGACTCAAATGAAGGTGTAGAACCATCTAAAGGATGATCAGAAGAAATGGACAGCACATGAGTTAAATATATGAGTGTCACAGCAAAGGGTCTGAATACTGGACCATGTGATATTTCAGTTTTTCTTTTTAATAAATCTGCAAAAATGCCAACAACTAATGTTCTGGGTTTTCTGTCAATATGGGGTGCTGGGTGTACAGTAATGAGGAAAAAAAATTAACTTAAATGATTTTAGCAAATGGCTGCAATATAACAAAGAGGTAAAAATTTAAGGGGGTCTTGGAATAATACTTTCCGTACCCACTGTATATATATATATATATATATATATATATCACTACGCTCAAAAGTTTTGAGAGCAGGATGATTGTTTTCGGTTTTTTAATGTTTTGCTCATCAAGGCCGGCATTTATTGAGCAACCTACAGGGAAAAATTTAATTTTGTGAAATATTATGATGATGTAAAATAATGTGTTTCTATTTTAATATACATTAAAGTGTAATGTATTTCTGTGATGCGCAGCTGTATTTTCAGCATCATTCCTCCAGTCTTCAGCGTCACATGATCTTCAGAAATCAGTATAATATGCTGATTATTATCAGAGCTGGAAACTGTTGCTGATTCATATTTGTTTGGGAACCTGTGATATTTTTTTTCAGAATTCTTTGATGAATAAAAAGTTCAAACAGTATTTATTTGAAATATAAATCTTTTTTAACAATATACAGTACAGTTCAAAAGTCAGTAAGTTTTTATTCTTTTTTTTTTTGAAAGAGATTAAAACTTTTATTCAGCGAGGATGTGTTAAATTGATCAGAAGTGATAGCAAAGATTTATATTGTTAGAAAAGATTTCTATTTTGAATAAATGCTGGTCTTTTTAACTTTTAATTAATCAAAGAAACCTGAAAAAAGTATTGCAGTTTCCAAAACAATATTGTTTCAGCTCTGATAATAAATCAGCATATTATACTGATTTCTGAAGATCATGTGACACTGAAGACTGGAGTAATGATGCTGGAAATACAGCTGCGCATCACAGAAATACATTACAGTTTAAAGGATATTGAAATAAAAACCATTATTTTATATTGTAATTAACATTTTGCAAGATTATTTTTTTTCTGTATTTTTGATCAAATATTTGAAACATACAGGAACAGGTGCACACAAAGCTTTGTTTAGCTGTCAACTGGTTTATTGAATAATTGTTGACTTAGTGATTTTATGGGTTTGGTGTATTGTGTATAAGCTGTATTCTCATGAAGACAAATATTGATGAGAATATTCAGGAGCAGATGTGTCTGAACACCTGACCGGATCACTGCATGCTGCTGTCTGATCATTGCATGTTTAAGATTGTTAAACTTTTGAAGATGTATTTCAGGAGCCGATGCATGTGATGTTGTCGGGCTGGAGATGTTTCTTACCTCTGATAATATGCTTTGAGCACGTCAGGAGCGTGATGCCTCACCATGCTGCGCTTCATCCTCTTCTGAAACAAACACACCGGAGCAGGAACTGAAACCAATGAAACTTATATATGCAACCTGAACTAAACTAAACTGGATGAGGATCAAATGATATATTACAGAGCTTTATGTGTTTCTAACTTGAGACACTGATCTGGAATCAGACTAGCTGTTTTGAACTCAGTGCTTTAATAATGTGAACTGATTCATGACATGAATCAAATGGTATTTTGAATCGAGTCCACTAAGTTACAAAAACAGGGATTAATAAAATAACCAGTTTTGTTTACACTACCATCGAAACTACTTTTAATCAAGGACACATTATATATTATTTCACTGTTTCTCACTGTGTGTGTGGGAGCGTTCGCTCTGGCTCTGAGGGGTCAGGTGGCCCTGCGCTTTCATTTCCTCTTCTACTAAACTACATCCGCTCCAGCTTTCCTTTCTAATGCGATTCAGCGGAGGACAGCGAGAGCGGCGCTTAAAAACAACTTATTTAAAAACTACAAAAGTAATTCTGCGAGACACAGCGAGTGAGTGACGGCTGTCGGCCGGATGATGAATGGCTCTGTTTTGTGCCTCTGCAGTCGTCTGCCACCGCAGCAGCGGCCATCGATCTTCATCGGCTGTCAGACGCCCAAAGCAGCCGCGACAGCGCGAGTCAGCAAACATTTAGCACACCGAGCCGCGCTGCACCGGGAAATTATTACTGTCAGAATAATAATGGTTTAGCATAATTTATTACAGGTCCGGCAAATAAGCAGCGGCTCGATGTTATTAGACAGATGGAGTTGGCAGAGGTCCACCGAGACTCAGGCGCGAGAGAGAGAGTGTGTGTGTGTGAGTATGAGTGTGTGTGTGAGAGAGTGTGTGAGTGTGTGTGTGTGTGCGCGTGAGCGAGCATGTGTGTGTGTGTGTGTGTGAGAGAGAGTGTGTGTGGTGTGGTGAGAGAGAGAGAGAGTGTGTGTGGTGTGGTGGTGTGGTGTGTGTGCGTGAGCGAGCATGTGTGTGTGTGTGTGTGTGTGAGAGAGAGTGTGTGTGTGTGAGTGTGAGTGTGAGTGTGTGTGTGTGTGTGTGTGTCGGGCGAGGGGAATCCTCCAAACCAATCAGAGAGTTGGCAGTTCAATTACACAGAAATAAGGGGACATTCATCATTCAATTAGGCAGCTGTCAGGCCGCACAAAGGAAGAAAACTTCTAACCTGGTACTCCTGGGAGAAGATGCTCAGAAGAGTGGACGGAGGAAGACTGGAACAAATAAAAGAAGGACAAAGTTAATTACCAGAGAGCATTGCATGCAGACAAAGAGAGAAGAGTGCTTCAAAGCCGGCCTGTAATCTCCAGGAACACGGAAACTAGTGTGGCAAAGCTGTTCCAGATGATTGGTGCGAGACGCAGGCTTCCGGAGAAACCGCAAGAATATAGTGTGGAATGAGTGAGTATCTGTTGTGTCACACCTATAGACCTCAAGATCTCACTCACAAAAGCACAAGACATCCGAGTCGCTCATGCAGAACCTCATCAACACCATCTGATGCTCAAATGTACACTTTATTTTTCATTCCTGAATAGTTCATTTTAAATGGTTCTTTATAATATGTACTAAACAGTATGTTGCAATATCTGAATAAATAAATGAATATATATTTAAAATAATGATTTCTATTTTAATAATGGATTTCTGAAGGATCACGCGGCACGTAAGTCTGGAGTAATGGCTGATGAAAATTTCAGCTTTGCATCACAGAAATAAATTTGTATTTTAAAGTAAATTAAAATAGAAAACCAATTTTAAATTGTGAAAATATTTCACAATATTACAGTTTTTACTGTATTTTGGATTAAATAAATGCAGCCTTGATGAGCATTTAAGATTACTTTCACAAAACCATATATTATAAATATATATATATATGCACACACACACAAACTACAAAATACTGTATTTGATTTGCAGAGATTGTAATAGTTCAGTTCAGTTTAGTTCAGTTATTTCTAGAGCACGTTTTAAGACAGGGCCAACTAAAGGTGCTGCACACACCCAAACAATAAAATACAGAAAGAGCGAAAAACCAGAAACAAGGATACTATAAGGATGTATAAATGTAACAGGCTATTATATATAGGAATAAATATAAAGATATAAAAGTGAAAAAATATTTTACACACACATACACACATATATATGTGTGTGTGTGCGTGTGTGTGTGTGTGTGTGTGTGAGGATGTGTGTGTGTGTGGTGGGTGTGTGTGTGTGTGTGTGAGAGAGAGAGTGTGTGTGTGTGGTGTGTGAGTGAGAGAGATAGTCTGTGTGTGAGTGTGAGAGAGTGTGTCTGTGAGTGTGAGAGAGTGTGAGTGTGAGTGAGTGTGTGTGGGTGTGTGGGTGTGTGTGTGCGTGTGCGAGTGTGTGTGTGTGTGTGTTTGTGTGTGTTTGTGTGGGTGTGTGTGAGAGAGAGAGAGTGTGCGTGTCTGTGAGAGAGAGAGTGTGTGTGAGTGTGTGTGAGTGTGTGTTTGTGTGAGTGTGTGTGTGTGTGTGTGGTGTGTGTGTGGTGTGTGGGTGAGAGCGAGTGTGGTGTGTGCGTGTGTGTGTGTGTGTGGTGGGTGGGTGTGTGTGTGTGTGGTGTGTGTGGGTGTGTGTGTGAGTGACTGTGTGTGTGTGTGTGTGTGAGTATGGTGTGTGTGTGTGTGTGTGTGTGTGTGTGTGTGTGTGTGTGAGAGAGAGTGTGTGTGTGTGTGTGTGTGTGTGTGTGTGTTGTGTGTGTGTGTGTGTGTGTGTGGTGTGTGTGTGTGTAAAATCACAAAACGAATTATTTTTCAAACTAAAAATGCTGTTTGAAATAGTTTAAGATGAAGTCTGTCACCTTTTCAATTTTCAATCATTTTGGTGACATTCCAGGACTTAAAATCATACATTTCCCTGAAATGTTACGTTCATCAGAAGTCTCTTCTGCTCAGGTTCTGAATCCTGGAGGAACAGCGAATGCATTTAGAGATCAAATCCAGATCAAACTATGAAATATCCCTGATGACTGAAACAAACCTGCTCAAATGAGTCACAAGATCAGTGTCACTAATGTACTGACATCTGATTCGTCATCATTAACATTTCCTGTTTTATATGATATTAGTTCCTTTTTCTTCTGCATGTTGATTTTACCACATGACTCTAATTTGGCAGCTAGTTTTTCAAAATTTATAATCAGTTTGTTTTCTCTAAGAAATATTAGAAAATAACAGATCTATTCAAGTCAGTGAATATGCATTTTAATGGACAAAAAATTAGCACCACGTGTTTCACCCATTTCTTATTTGTGTGAGAGAGAGAACAAATGAGCACAACAGCACCCACAGAAAGTTATAGATGCATACTGCAGTAGAAAAAAATTATATTTATAATATATGATTATATATATGTGACCCTGGAGCACAAAACCTTAAGTCTTAAGTCACTGGGGTATATTTAATAGCCAAAAATACATTGTATGGGCTAAAATTATTATTTTTTCTTTTATGCCAAAAATCATCAAGATATTAAGTAAAGATCATGTTCCATGAAGTATTTAGTAAATGTCCTACCGTAAATATATCAAAACTTAATGTTGGATTAGTAATATGCATTGCTAAGAACATCATTTGAACAACTTTAAAGATTATTTTCTCAATATTTAGATTTTTTGCTCCCTCAGATTCCAGATTTTCAATAGTTCTATCTCAACCAAACCATAACATCAATGGAAGCTCATTTGATTCAGCTTTCAGATGATTGGGGGGGGGGGGGGGCATTTACATCTCAATTTTAAAAGATGACACTTAAGACGGTTTTGTGATCCAGGGTTATATATATATAAATAATATATGATTTAGGTACACAGCATTGCACAACCAAGATATTTAACCCGAATATCAACGCGATTGCAACGTGACTCTGATTATATACAATAGCGGTTCAATCAACAAGAAGATAAAATGAAGTGATTTACATTTTAGACACAATATTGACAGTTACTTTGTCTATTCACGACGAAAATAGTTCCATCAAAGCCCACAGCCAGAACTTCTTTTGTGTCTAGAGCAACACAAGCAGTGTAATTACTGAATGAATCCACGGCTTTTGAACAAATCAAGTGAAGGAGTCAATGACCAGAAACCCATTCATAAAAGACAGTCACTTCCCTCAATTTCTGAATGAATCAGGAAGTTTTTTGAGCGAATCGTCTGTCAATTAGTTCTTAGAAAGAAAATCGGTATCGGCAAAAATCGGTATCGGCAGGTCAGACGTAAAAAAACAAAATAAAATAATAAAAAATCGGAATCAGACAATTGCATTCGGCGCATCTCTATAAAAAAACTAAAACCGAAAGTGCCTTTCCACATCCTCGCTCACTGTATTTGACAGAATTTTTATTGATTTATTAACTGATTTATATGATAATAATTGTTAAGTGTGTAATAAAGTTCAGCACTATATTTACAGTGAGTAGAAATTTGTCATTCATATTATTGATTTTAAAATCAATATGTGGCTGAATATCAATTATCAGCTTGTTTTCCCACCTTATAGTTAATAATATGGTTTAGTATCAAAATTTAGAAAGTGTCACATGACTTCTGACCGCTTTTTCACTGCAAATCTGTCCGTGTGCAAACAAGCTTTTACATTGGCACCAAATACAAACAAGCACCACCTCGATCATCTGTTCAGTGAAAAGCGCACAGAGAAGGGTCGGCAGCACTTCAGGATTTCAAAAATATTGATATTCAACGCCACAGGCGAAACTGCCACAACATTTGGGGCATGAAATATGAACAGGAGTATGTAAAATAATTTATTTTTAATCACAGTCAAAGTATCAACTGAAGCCCTGCTGTCTGAGAACCATTAATAAGAATAAATTAATAATAATAATAAATCATTTCCAAGACAGAAGTATATTACTATTTGTATACAACCGCAACCGTAATTAAAAAAAAACTGCACACTGTCACAAAATAAAAAATTAGCGATGTACCTTTTTTTTTTAAACCGAAGACAACAAAAATCATTAGCGTGACCAAGTTTTTGTTTTACTCCAATTGTGTTGAAATAAACAATTTAAAATTGTGGCGGTCAAAGACTTATTTTATCAACCGTGCATTCATTTAAGACTTCTCTAACAAGTCAAGTAAAAATATAATGAATATATAATATAGTGTGAATAATCAGCAAAATGTTTCGAAGATGTTGTGATGACGCTACAAAGTAACACCACCTTTGTTTACGTTTGGTGTGATCGGCAAACCACTTTGTAGCAACCACAACTGTTTCTGAGGGGCTACATTGTTTGGTGGACTTTATAAATATAATAAAAATATAAATATAAATTCACTGTAAACCACGGCTTCACGGGGGTTATTGCTTAAATGGCCAACAGAAAGTCCTGATATGTGGAGCGGTTCACGCCTGCGGTTGACTGAATCTCAAGTGAGAGAAAGTGAGAGGAATCAGAATCCCAAAGTGTAGAGTGTGTTTGGCAGCATGAAGATCAGAGAACATTCCAGTCACGAGCGACCGGCTAAATAACAGCCATTAGGTGAACACATCGACACCGGGCCTTGACCAGCGCACTCACACATCTGTTAGGCTTCAGATGGATTACTCCATATAATGATCGTGATTAGGCCCTAATTGCTAAATCTTTAGCCTGTTGAGTTAAAAGGAGGTAAACTGCCCTTAATATCTGTGAAAACAGATCTGTGTCAAACAATGGGCCGGACTTTGAATTATGGGCTTGTTTAGACTCAGCGTTTAAGGTCTGAAAGGCTTTCCCACGAGTACATACATCATCAGATGAAACAGAGCTTCGAGAGGCTCTGCGTCTGAATCACGATCAACACTCCTGAAAGCAGGCTCTTCTGCTCACCAAGGCTGCATTCACTTGATGAAAAATACAGTAAAAATGTGAAATATTATTGTAATGTAAAACAGCGTTTCTATGTGGCATCTCGTTGAAATGTAATGTATTTCTGTGATGCGCAGCTGTATTTTCAGCATCATTCCTCCAGTCTTCAGTGTCACATGATCTTCAGAAATCAGTATAATATGCTGATCTGCTGCTCGAGAAACATTTCTGATTATTATCAATGCTGAAAACCGTTGAAAACATGTAACTATCTTCTGTAGCCTCTGAAGGGCAGCACTAAATTAAAAAATATGATATTTAGGCAAAATAAGAAAAATGTACACATCTCCAATCTGTTCAAAGGTTGAGTTCAGAAGACAATGCATGGTTTCTCCTTCTGGAGCATCAGTGAGCGTCTGAAGCTTCTGTAATAGCTGCATACGAGTCCCTCAGTTGTCCTCGGTGTGAAAAGATGGATCTCAGAATCATACAGTCATTGCTGGAAAGGGTTCAAATACACAAATGCTGGAAAACCAAAGAATTAGTGGGAGCTGAGGGGTTTTTCTGAAGAACAGCAGCAGTTTAACTGTTCAGAACAAACAAGGGACTCATGAACAACTAGCACTAAAACACAAACAAACAGTGGGCCATCAGATAAAACAGTATAAAGATTCAAGGATATGTAACTTTTGAATGGGGTCATTTTTTTATAAATTCAGCTATTATTTTCTAGGGATGCAACGATGAACCGCAAGCAAATATGAGACGATTCAAATCGGTTGAGATGCCAAACAAATCGCGATACAATTGGAGCAGGAGTTTATATGAATGTATCTCTGAGGGGAACTGACTGTCTTTAGAAAAGTTTACGTGGTATTTTCTTTTCATCTTGCCTCTGAACGATGCATATTAAAGTAGTGTTTATAAGCGCAGTGCTGCTTTGTTTACAGCGTAAACCAAGGAAACCACGGCATCATTGCTGTTCATGCAGCTCTGCTTTGTTTACAGCGGTAACCAAGGAAACACTGTATCATTGCGGTTCATAAGCGCAGCTCTGCTTGGTTACAGCGGTAACCAAGGAAACACTAATATTGCGGTTCATAAGTGCAGCGCTGCCTTGTTTACAGCGGTAACCAAGGAAACACTATCGCTGCTGTTCATAACCAGCTCTGATTTGTTTACAGCGGTAACCAAGGAAACGCTGTATCATTGCTGTTCATAAGCAGCTCTGCTTTGTTTACAGCGGTAACCAAGGAAACACTATCGCTGCTGTTCATAACCAGCTCTGATTTGTTTACAGCGGTAACCAAGAAAAAAAACGCTGTATTATTGCTGTTCATAAGTGCAGCTCTGCTTTATTTACAGTGGTAACCAAGGAAACGCTGTATCATTGCTGTTCATAAGCAGCTCTGCTTTGTTTACAGCGGTAAAACACTGTCTCATTGCTGTTCATAAGCGCAGCGCTGCTTTTTTTACAGCGGTAACCAAGGAAACACTGTATCATTGCTGTCATAAGGGCAGCTCTGCTGTGTTTACAGCGGTAACCAAGGAAACGCTGCATCATTGCTGTTCATAAGCGCAGCTCTGCTTTGTTTACAGCGGTAACCAAGGAAACACTATCGCTGCTGTTCATAAGTGCAGCTCTGCTTTGTTTACAGCGGTAACCAAGGAAACACTGTATCATTGCTGTTCATAAGTGCAGCTCTGCTTTGTTTACAGCGGTAACCAAGGAAACACTATCATTGCTGTTCATAAGCGCAGCTCTGCTTTGTTTACAGCGGTAACCAGGAAAAAACACTACGCTGCTGTCATAAGTGCCGTCTGCTTTGTTTACAGCGTCCAACCAAGGAAACACTGTCATTGCGTTTCATAAGCAGCTCTGCTTTGTTTCAGCGGTAACAAGGAAACACTAAGATGCTGTTCATAGGTGCACAGCTCTGATGTTACAGCGGTAACCAAGGGAAACGCTGTATTCAGTGCCGTTCATAGCGAAGCTTGCTTTGTTTACAGCGGGTAACAAGGGAAAACACTGTATCATTGCTGTCATAGCGCGCTCTGCTTTGTTTAGCGGTAACCAAGGAAACGCTGTATCGTTGCTGTTCATAAGCAGCGCTGCTTTGTTTACAGCGGTAACCAAGGAAACACTGTATCATTGCTGTTCATAAGCGCAGCTCTGCTTTGTTTACAGCGGTAACCAAGGAAACACTGTATCACTGCTGTTCATAAGCGCAGCTCTGCTTTGTTTACAGCGGTAACCAAGGAAACACTGTATCATTGCTGTTCATAAGATTAGCTCTGATTTGTTTACAGCGGTAACCAAGGAAACGCGGTATCATTGCTGTTCATAAGCAGATCTGCATTGTTTACAGCGGTAACCAAGGAAACGCTGTATCACTGCTGTTCATAAGCACAGCTCTGCTTTGTTTACAGCGGTAACCAAGGAAACACTGTATCATTGCTGTTCATAAGCAGCTCTGCTTTGTTTACAGCGGTAACCAAGGAAACACTATCGCTGCTGTTCATAAGTGCAGCTCTGATTTGTTTACAGCGGTAACCAAGGAAACACTATCGCTGCTGTTCATAAGTGCAGCTCTGATTTGTTTACAGCGGTAACCAAGGAAACACTGTATCATTGCTGTTCATAAGCGCAGCTATGCTTTGTTTACAGCGGTATCTCAGGAAACACTATCGCTGCTGTTCATAAGTGCAGCTCTGATTTGTTTACAGCGGTAACCAAGGAAACGCTGTATCATTGCTGTTCATAAGCGCAGCTCTGCTTTGTTTACAGCGGTAACCAAGGAAACACTGTATCATTGCTGTTCATAAGCGCAGCTCTGCTTTGTTTACAGCGGTAACCAAGGAAACACTCTATCATTGCTGTTCATAAGCGCAGCTCTGCTTTGTTTACAGCGGTAACCAAGGAAACACTGCATCATCGCTGTTCATAAGTGCAGCACTGCTTTGTTACCAGCGGAAACCAAGGAAACGCTGTATCATTGCTGTTCATAAGCGCAACTCTGCTTTGTTTGCAGCGGTAACCAAGGAAACAATGTATCATTGCTGTTCATAAGCGCAACAGCTGCTTTGTTTACAGCGGTAACCAAAGAAACACTATCATTGCTGTTCAACGTGCAGCTCTGCTTTTGTTTACAGCGGTAACCAAGGAAACACTGTATCATTGCTGTTCATAAGTGCAGCTCTGCTTTGTTTACAGCGGTAACCAAGGAAACGCTGTATCATTGCTGTTCATAAGCAGCTCTGCTTTGTTTACAGCGGTAACCAAGGAAACACTATCATTGCTGTTCATAAGCGCAGCTCTGCTTTGTTTACAGCAGTAACCAAGGAAACGTTGTATCCCTGCTGTTCCATTTAAGCGCAGCTTGCTTTGTTTACAGCGGTAAACAATGGACACACTTCGCTGCTGTTCATAACGCAGCTCTGCTTGGGTTCAGCGGTAACCAAGGAAACACTGTATCATTGCGGTTCATAAGCGCAGCTCTGCTTTGTTACAGCGGTAACCAAGGAAAAGCTATAGTGCAGTCTGTTCATAAGCAGCTTGCTTGTTTACAGCGGGTAACCAAGGAAAACACTATAAATTGCTGTCATTAAGCGCAGATTGCTTTGTTTACAGCGTAACAAGGAAACGCTGTATCTTGCTGTTATAAAGCGCAGCTCTGCTCTTGTTTACAGCGGTAACCAAGGAAACACTGCATCATCGCTGTTCATAAGTGCAGCACTGCTTTGTTTACAGTGGTAACCAAGGAACCTATAATTGCTGTTCATTAGGGCAGCTCTGCTTTGTGTACAGCGGTAACCAAGGAAACACTGTAACATTGCTGCTCATAAGTGCAGCGCTGCTTTGTTTAAAGCGGTAACCAAGGAAACACTGTATCATTGCTGTTCATAGCGGCTTTGCTTTGTTTACAGCGGTAACCAAGGGAACGCTGTATCATTGCTGTTCATAAGTGCGGCTCTGCTTTGTTTACAGTGGTAACCGAGGAAACGCTGTATCATTGCGGTTCATAAGCGCAGCGCTGCTTGTTTACAGCGGTAACCAAGGAAAAACGATATCACTGCTGTTCTAAGCAGCTCTGACTTTGTTTACAGCGGTAACCAAGGAAACATTATCATTGCTGTTCATAAGCGCAGCTCTGCTTTGTTTACAGCGGTAACCAAGGAAACGCTGCATCATTGCTGTTCATAAGCACAGCTCTGCTTTGTTTACAGCGGTAACCAAGGAAACGCTGTATCATTGCTGTTCTTAAGCGCAGCTCTGCTTTGTTTACAGTGGTAACCAAGGAAACACTGTATCATTGCTGTTCATAAGCGCAGCTCTGATTTGTTTACAGCGGTAACCAAGAAAAAAAACGCTGTATTATTGCTGTTCATAAGTGCAGCTCTGCTTTATTTACAGTGGTAACCAAGGAAACGCTGCATCAGTGGATGTATAAGCGCAGTTCTGCTTTGTTTACAGCGGTAACTAAGGAAACGCTGTATCATTGCTGTTCTTAAGCGCAGCTCTGCTTTGTTTACAGAGTTAACCAAGGAAACACTGTATCATTGCTATTCTTAAGCGCAGCTCTGCTTTGTTTACAGAGTTAACCAAGGAAACACTGTATCATTGCAGTTCATAAGCGCAGCGCTGCTTTGTTTAAAGCGGTAACCAAGGAAACACTATCGCTGCGGTTCATAAGCGCAGCTCTGCTTGTGACAGCGTAACAACGAGAACGCTGTATCATTGCTGTTTCAAAGCGCAGCAGCAGCCTTTGTTTACAGCGGAAACCAAGGAAACGCTGTATCATTGCTGTTCTTAAGCGTAGCTCTGCTTTGTTTACAGCGGTAACCGAGGAAACGCTTTATCATTGCTGTTCATAAGCGCAGCGATGCTTTGTTTACAGCGGTAACCGAGGAAACGCTGCATCATTGCTGTTCATAATCAGCTCTGATTTGTTTACAGCGGTAACCAAGGAAACACTTTATCATTGCTGTTCATAAGTGCAGCGTTGCTTTGTTTACAGCGGTAACTAAGGAAACGCTGTATCATTGCTGTTCTTAAGCGCAGCTCTGCTTTGTTTACAGAGTTAACCAAGGAAACACTGTATCATTGCGTTTCATAAGTGCAGCGCTGCCTTGTTTACAGCGGTAACCAAGGAAAAACTATCATTGCGGTTCATAAGTGCAGCGCTGCCTTGTTTACAGCGGTAACAAGGAAAACACTTCGCGGCTGTTCATAAGCGCTGCTCTGCTTTGTTTACAGCTGTAACCAAGGAAACACTATCATTGCTGTTTATAAGTGCAGTGCTGCTTTGTTTACAGTGGTAACAAAGGAAACGCTGTATCCTTGCTGTTCATAAGCGCAGCTCGGCTTTGTTTACAGCGGTAACCAAGGAAAAACTATCATTGCGGTTCATAAGTGCAGCGCTGCCTTGTTTACAGCGGTAACCAAGGAAACACGGTATCATTGCTGTTCATAAGCGCAGCTCTGCTTTGTTGACAGCGGTAACAAGGAAACACTATGCGCTGCGTCATAAGCGCAGCACTTCTTTGTTTACAGCGTAACCAAGGAAACGCTGTATCATTGATGTTTCAAAGCGCAGCCTGCTTGTTTACAGCGGGGTAACCAAGGAACACTGTATCATTGCTGTTCATAAGTGCAGTTCTGCTTTGTTTACAGCGGTAACCAAGGAAATGCTGTATCATTGCTGTTCATAAGTGCAGCTCTTCTTTGTTTACAGCGGTAACCAAGGAACGCTGTATCATTGCTGTTCATAAATGCAGCGCTGCTTTGTTTACAGCGGAAACCAAGGAAACACTGTATCATTGCTGTTCATAAGCGCAGCTTTGCTTTGTTTACAGCGGTAACCAAGGATACACTGTATCATTGCTGTTCATAAGCCAGCTCTGCTTTGTTTACAGCGGTAAAACACTGTCTCATTGCTGTTCATAAGCGCAGCGCTACTTTGTTTACAGCGGTAACCAAGGAAACACTATCGCTGCTGTTCATAAGCGCAGCTCTGCTTTTTTTACAGCGGTAACCAAGGAAACGCTGTAGCATTGCTGTTCATAAGGGCAGCTCTGCTTTGTTTACAGCGGTAACCAAGGAAACGCTGTATCATTGCTGTTCTTAAGCGTAGCTCTGCTTTGTTTACAGTGGTAACCAAGGAAACACTGTCATCATTGCTGTATAAGCGCCGCTCTGCTGTTTACAGTGGTAACAAGGAAACGCGGTATCATTGCGTCTAAGAGCAGCTCTGATTGTTTACAGCGGTAACAAGGAAAACACTGTATCCTTGCTGTCATAAGCCAGCTTGCTTTGTTTACAGCGGTAACCCAAGGAAACACGTATTCATTGCGTTCTTAAGTGCAGCTTTGCTTTGTTTACAGCGGTAACCAAGGAAACACTGTATCATTGCTGTTCATAAGCGCAGCTCTGCTTTGTTTACAGCGGTAACAAAGGAAACACTGTATCATTGCTGTTCAAAACTGCTGCTTTGTTTACAGCGGTAACCAAAGAAACACTATCATTGCTGTTCATAAGCGCAGCTCTGCTTTGTTTACACGGAACCAGGAAACACTATCGCTGCTGTTCATACAAGCGCCGCTATGCTTTGGTACAGCGTAACCACGGAAACGCTGGATCAATGGCTGTTTATAAGCGCAGTTGCTTTGTTTACAGTGGTAACCAAGGAACGCTGTATCATTGCTGTTCATGAGCAGCCCTGCTTTGTTTACAGCGGTAACCAAGGGAACACTGTATCATTGCTGTTCATAAGCACCACCTGCTGGCAGAGATTGAATCTGCGTCTCATTCAGAGCTTCTGCTGTTTCTTTCAGATATGTTTTATACATAGTTTCACAAAACTAAAGTCAGACCACTCTGTATAATTTCGAAATTTGTAGCAAAAACAATCTAATTTAGATTAAAAACTGCTCGTGTTGCATGTATGCTGCATCTTTGTTTGGATGATGATTAAAATGCAGTGGTTGCCTCTCATTTTAAATGGAAAGAGCACAGACAAAGCCTGAGTTTGTTTAAATGAAGAGATTTATTTTATTTGTGTCACTTATTTGATTTGATTTGGGGTTTGTTTTAAAATTTCAGTTTAGTTTTGTTATATTTCAACTTCACAAAGAAACGTGCAGCAATAGCCTAACAAAAGGACACATTTTCATTTACTGTATAATTTGTCTTCAATCTCATTTTGTTAAAAAAATCGTGAATTGAATCGAATCGTGAGTTGAGTGAATCATTACCTCTCTAATATGTAAACATCTTGTATGTGAAATATCGTATTCAGGTCAGTACTAAATAAACAATAACATGCATGTTGTGTGATCCCTCTTATCTTGGTAAAATAATTAACATTTTGCAGATTCTGAGAGGGGGGTGTAAACTTTTGACCTCAACTGTAAGATTAATGCTAAATGAGTTTTGCATCTACCGGTGTACAGTACACAGAATACTGTATCCCACAATGCAATGTAATATAAATCGTAGAACAATCATGCAAGTAAAGGGAAGAGCTTCAGCAGAACCTCAAGCGTGAAAAGCTGGAGCTCACTTGCTTTCTCAATGCACCAAAGATTACAATTCCTCATGGAAAAACTCCTGGAAATTAAATGTTCAAAAGAAAAATGGACTACTTTCAGCTCTAAAATATTTCAGCTCTCTCTATATAATGTTTATTATAGAATATTATATAATATTTAAGCAAGAACTGATCAAATGTAAATGCAAGGTAAGTTGCTTTGGATAAAAGTATCTGCCAAATACATTAATGTAAATTTAATGCATTTTATTTCAAGTTGCTTGATGCAAGAAACAATCTAAAGTAGTCTGTCTTTTTTTTTCCTTACCTAAGACACAATAGCAGAAGCATTTTTGAAATCCTATAAAATGCACCTAAAATACAGAATCAAATCATTAATCTATTTATCAAGAGGAACTCACAGAACAGCCAAAAATTCATATTCCACAATCCTCCTGAATTGAGGGAAAATCAAGGGAAACGTTTCAGCAGCGTTCAAATAAAGAGCATCATTAGAAGGTCATAAAGAGCGTACTGCTGATGGCCTCCAGCGCGTCATTCCCAACATGATAAAACAGAAGGTCTGGAAACACAAGAGCGCTTTGGGAATCAGCCGCTCTGGCCATAATTACCCTCCTGACAGCCGCGCATGATGCATTAATACGAGAACAGACTCCACACAGTCATCCGGAGTCACTCCACAACTCAGCAGCCATTCAGAATGAAAGAGGAGAAATGAACATCAAAATCAAACCCCAAAACACTGGTTTATCAGGATCAAACCTCCACTTCTGTCAAAACACACACCAAAATAAATAAGAAAATATAAGCATAACACCTTTTCAGCTTTCAGTTGGTTAATGTCTTTAATCATGGACTGAACCACTTCCAAGCGTGCCACTTTCACAAACTATTAATAATAAGAAATGGCAGCAATTAACCTAATGAATGCCACCTGGCTAATGGAGCGCCGGCACCGTCATATGTTCTGATAATAATGAGCGTTCGCCACAGATCCATACGTGGAGATCCCGTCACATCCGTCAGGGCGAAGCCTGAGCTCATTTTATTCCTAATGATTTTAAGGCCTTTGAGAAAAGCATTTCACATCTGAATTGCTCCTGACTGTCTGACAGGGTTAGCAGGAGTAAATGTAGTTTAATGTGCAAACTACAGTGAGTGAGCTTCATGACACGACTTCAGTAAACATCTGGAGACGGAAGCGCGAGTGAACAAATCTGCAGCGGCGGTCCGAGTGTATAACGTCTGATAATAGCTTCTTACGAAGATTTTCCCCTTAAGTCAGTATTTATCACTAAAGCAAAAGCGCCTGTGTTTGTGCCTCATGCTCTACATATGCAAATTGGCCTAATTACACATGCAGATAAGTGCAAAGGAACATCTGCCTCGCCTCCTTCGACAGTCAGCTATGATGAATGTGACGTATCAACACAACAGCGCAGACAGAAACTCGAGCCGCACGCGTCTCGTTACATCCAGAAGCAAACCTCTCTCTGCTGGAAGGGGAAAGTGTTCAAACGGTCTGAAGGTCTTGTGTGATGTGATAAAGCTAAAATTACACACAGCTAAAATAAATATTTGAATGTGGAGCCATAATCAACAGCGTGACGCACCATCATCTCATGTTATGGTCATCAGATTATATTTGAGCTGAAGTGAGAGTGTCAGTCTGATCAGTCATTTCACAACAGAAATTAAATGGTTTATATTTTAATAATATTTGCGTTGAGGAAGTCTATGCTTGATTACTTTCTCTTTTTATTCGCAGCTTGAACTAAAATTCATATCAAATGAATGAATCAATGTGACATCAGTGTAAGTTCGAAACTAAAGAACGGTCAAACTGATATTAAATATATAATATTTGTATTTTCCCTACATTCCAAGTTTAATGTTTTAATTTTTATTTTAATTCTTTAATTCAATTTTAATAACTGAAAAACATGCCTACTCAACTGAATTTACAACATTTAAAAAAAAAAAATCTAACAATTTCTTAGAATTCGTTAAAAATTTCTTTTTTTCAGATTTTTGTCATCTGTTGTTTTTCTAGATTCTCTTTTATGGCTTAATAGAAATGTATTACCAAAAACAGTAGTACTCAAATGAATGTATAACAATTGAATTAATCTTTAAAAATGGAAATTTAACAATTCCTCTGTAGATCAACAATTACTCTAACAATCCTCTTTTCTGAACCTTAAAAATGGTGTCAGGCAGATTTCTAAACTCCCTAAAATGTCCTGTATTTGTCTTTTTTCCTCATTATATGTATATGTATATTACTTTGACCGTTCTCTGTGGATCCTGCTTCACGCAAGCCGTGATTGGTCGATTATGTAAAACGCCTGCACACTATTGGTCAACTAAATTTACTGTAACTCGATTAAACACTTTATAATAAGACTTGTTAACATTAATACACTAGCTATCATAAACTAACAACGAACAATACTTCTTATATGAATGTATAAATAAAAGTGAATGTTAATAATTTCTGCATAAACTAACATTTGTAGCCCATAGATGAATGATTCCTAATGCTTTAACTACAAGCCAATAAACCGAGTTTATGAATACTGTAGAAGAGAATCTGCACACAGAACATTCACAGAGAGTCATTTTTTAAATGAACACGAGATGTTCTCCAGCTGTCGGAGTGGTTTCTCGATAGTCACCTCAAACACAGACACGTATAACACAATCCCAGCGCTAATTATGATCGGCCGTGAAAGGTGGCACTCGTAGCGCTTTCTGTAACAGGACGTGTTAAAGTTATTTTGGTCTGGCCTCCAAGAGTCATTACTGCAGTTCTCCTGAAAACTGTCAGCAAAGCCTCCCTTACCCATCATGCACTGGGCATCGGCGCTCTAGCGAGGAAGCAGATTAGGCTGACCAGCAGCCTCCTGCCTGGAGCAACGCTACTGACTGGAATATCTGAATGAAACCAATTGCGTTTGTGCCATTCCAGTACTGCAACTGATCGCAGTATGCAAACACACAACCTCAGGCCTCGCACGCATCTCGCGAGCATCTCGCACGCATCTCCCACGCATCTCACATGCATCTCGCACGCATCTCGCGAGCATCTCGCACGCATCTCCCACGCATCTCACATGCATCTCGCACGCATCTCGCGAGCATCTCGCACGCATCTCCCGAGCATCTCGCACGCATCTCGCACGCATCTCCCGAGCATCTCGCACGCATCTCCCAAGCATCTCCCGAGCATCTCGCACGCATCTCCCAAGCATCTCCCGAGCATCTCGCACGCATCTCGCACGCATCTCCCGAGCATCTCGCACGCATCTCCCAAGCATCTCCCGAGCATCTCGCACGCATCTCCCAAGCATCTCCCGAGCATCTCGCACGCATCTCCCGAGCATCTCGCACGCATCTCCCGAGCATCTCGCACGCATCTCCCGAGCATCTCGCACGCATCTCGCACGCATCTCCCGAGCATCTCGCACGCATCTCCCGAGCATCTCCCGAGCATCTCGCACGCATCTCCCAAGCATCTCGCACGCATCTCCCAAGCATCTCGCACGCATCTCCCAAGCATCTCGCACGCATCTCCCAAGCATCTCCCGAGCATCTCGCACGCATCTCCCAAGCATCTCCCGAGCATCTCGCACGCATCTCCCGAGCATCTCCCGAGCATCTCGCACGCATCTCGCTGATTGTAAATGAGCAGCACCGCTCATCACTGTCAGTTCCAAAACAGTGGACCAATCAGAATAGCCCGGAGGCAAGGCAAATGTTGCAAGCTTTTTTTTGATTTATTTTTGGCATTTTTGCCTTTATTATGATAGGACAGTATGTTGACAGGAAGTGACGTGGGAGAGAGATAGGGGGTGGGATCGGGAAAGGTCCTCGAGTCAGGATTCGAACTTGAGACGCCAGTAGCGCAATGGTGCTGTTTGTTGCAAGCTTTTATTTACGGTAGCAAGTTGGCATTGTTTTTGTTTTTTTTTGTTTTGGTTTATTGTTTTTGGTTGAGGTGGCATTCTGTGCTGTGCTTTTTAAAAAAAACTTATTTCACACATTTTACACTTTTCATAATAACATAAGATGTCTTTAACCTGCATTTGTAAACCAGTTTTTTTTTTAACAGCTTGAGGGTTTAATTTGTGCAAGTGAAGAAATTAAGATAAAAGTACTACATTTTCCTACTATAAAGTAAAATAATGATTGTGAATATTAATTTTTCATTTAAATTTATTTTGAAGTGCAGTTGTAACAATGGTAATGTCTTAGGGGTAATAATAATAATAATAATAATGCTTCCATTGTCCTCATTTGTAAATAGCTTTGGATAAAAGCATCTGCTAAAATTACTAAATGGTATATGTGAATGTAATAATTAATTAATAAACTATTGTTAAACCGTATTATTATATTCTAATGGTTTGGCTTCCTAAAGCATCAGTGTGAAAGTAATGTAGACTGAAACACTACATCGAAAACTAAAAAGAGGCTTGAGTTCACTTTAAAGTTCAGCTACAAAGCAATGCAAAGGTTTTTTTTACTTTATTCAGCTCTGGACACTGAAAATGGGTCTGAACTCATCATATCAAACTCTGTGTGCACCTGATTGATGCACTTAACTTTCAGATGTAGAGAGAGAGAGACCAACCACTTTCCTGTGGGAAACACTGAAGGGACATTATTACCATGCTATAGAAACAGTGCACATGATTTTAGAATTTCATTCCGGTTCTCGCAAATCAAGGATGCTTTCAACATATCAGCCTTGACACCCTGAAAATGCATTCTCGCTCTCAGCCTCCTCTTTGACAGGGCTGTTTTCCTCTGGTCTGACCACATAAACGCTGGCAGCTCTGTGATTACAGAGAGAAGCCACAGGCCTGAGCTGACAGATCCACTTCTGTTCACACAGAGAGAGGAGAGGAGAGCACTGCACTCCAGATCTGACGTCTCTGGACCAGCGTCTGAACACAGCACAGTCCGGGGAGCAGCGTCTTGGACATTTTGACTGTCTGAGCATCCGTTGCATCACTTCTCTTTTTTTTCCCTCTGTGATTTGGAACATGAGCATCTCAAGTTAAAATAACTAAATGTTTTAACACTCTGTGTTGTTGTTGCTCCACACTGAAATATTAAATTTTTTTTTTTGTTGAATAGTTGTTAGATCTCATATGACCTAACCTAACCTGCAATGACATGGTTTGACCAGAGTGGCACTGTAGCACAAAACTGTAATCCAGCTTTCCTGCATGCAAACCAACTGGGCTGGGATAATAAATCGATGCATTTCCATTTGTGGATCGATTCTGAGATTTTCCGAATACATCGCGATTCTCACTGGAATTGATTCTAAAGTTAGTTTTTAACAGCAGATGGCGCTCTAGGCTAGTTTTTAACTGCACACTTAAATGCTCACAAAGAAGAGCGCTTGTGCATTCAGTTGAGCCATGTAAGTGGTTAAACGTACTTGCGTTGAGATTAATGTAAACACAGCCCACTGTAAACACTCTTGTAATTAGGGCTGCACAATAAATCGAAATCGCGATTAGACAGAAGTTGCGATTGTTATGCGTATCTTTCAGTGAAGCACGGTTCTGTGATCAGTAGTAAATCTCCATTCGAAGGCCAGAGGGCGCTCTCGCGCAGAAAGTCCAAATACACCAAATATAAAATATCCAAATATAAAATCTCAGAATCGATGCAGAATCATTTCTCGATTCGCAATGCATCGATTTATTGTAGCAGCCCTGCAGTAGAGTGTGGGAAAGTTTTACAAAACTACAAACAAAAAAAGCGGTCGTGCAATATACTCAATGTTCTTTTTTGTTCTTCACTTAGAGGTAAAAATAAGTTTTATATACATAAGCAGCGGTTTCCTGTTAGCAAACATACCAATGCTGATGAGAGAGGATTATTATTACTCTCAATAACGAAATAAATGCACAACAAAGATGACCGCATTGGAAACCAGCAGTTAAGAAAGCATCTGATCATAAAGATGTGGATAAGTTTGCACCAGCTCTGCAATCAGCACATTAGTTTTTCTCAACAGCCACATTTATTAGCTCACATGTTATGCCAATCCAGCTTTCATTCTTAAAGCAGAGCAAACCCGCCGCTTTTCATTATCCATACATGAAAAACAACAATTGTTGCTTGCCAGTTAGACATTAGCAACTTTTGATTTATTCTGTGTCCCGCCCCTGCTGTTAAAAGCAGCTCGATAATGTAAATGTATACTCAGTAACTATCTTTAAATTTACCAAATGCAAAAGCTGAATAATCAATTAAAGCCTACTGATTAAGCGGTGAATTGACTTGATTTAAGTGTATTGCCACATCAGCTTCACAGCCTATTTTCAATATGGCAAAACATAACGATTGACCAAATCATGAAAAACAATACAGGTAATACACAATTACAAAAATGACTAAAGCATTATTAAAAAAGTTTTGGATTAAGAGCCGTGGGGACAAAAAAAAAAAATAAAAAATCGGGTGATTGGTGGGTCGCTTAATCATTTCTCTAATATTGTTAATTAAGCTGATAATCAAAATAATTGTTTGTTTGCAAGTCCTAAATTCACTGCTGTCCTGTCCCAACTGAACCAACTACGAAAACACTGATTCCAGCATCATCTCCTGCCATTATAGTTTGCACAACATTCCGCATATCCAGTATAATGTTCTATTCTATGAAAGTTGTTTTTTATTTATTTTTTTTTTTTTTCTTTTTTTTTCCTTTTTTTTTTTTCTCTCTCCAAATTTCCGCATTTGTTCAACATTTCCTTTTAATTTAACTAATTCATCATTTATTTTTTTATATAAATTTTTTGAGATTTCCATGTTCAATAAACTTCAGTGGTTTTAATTTTTTCCCTAGATTCATGATTTAAAAAAAACCAATTAATCAAAAAAAGTGGTATATCAAATGAAGGCATTTTTGGGGGGGGGGGGATTTTTGGGGGGGGGGGTTTGTGATAATAAACCTTAGAAAATAGTTTTTAAATACTCTTTATCTTACAGCTACTTTGAGAAGTGCAACTTATCGGTAAAACTAGTATATACTATACTATATAAATTAATGTATCTATGAGAGAAGGCGAGACGAGAGAGAGAGAGAGACTCGAGGGAGATGAGTTTATTTAATTTAAAAATTTTTTTTTTTTGCTTTCAAAAAAAAAACCACTATATTTCTATTTTCTATATTTTGACCATTTAGTCACAGTAAGTCTGTGTTTATTTGACGATAGTGTTTTATAGTCCGTCAGCAGTTTGCCGTCCAGTGTAGTCCCCTGAACGATTTCGCACAGTGTTAAAGTCACTTCGCGTCCTCGGTACAGTCTGCTTCGGAGTTTCATGAACAAGCAGCCAAACCCACATACCACAAGTGATGCTAAAGGCAGTCAGACTCAGCAGGCCGATGAAACGAGGCTGTGTTACACACTCGGTAGCCCGATGGATGTTAACAGGCATGGACTGGGATATACGGGCATCTGAGCGCGATAATATCAAATGAGGATCTCTTCTTGCGATGTTTGCCAGCCAAACAGAAACCTTCTCACCAAGCAATCAGCAGATCAGATGGCACCGGCTGCCGTTCCCCGCACGGATCGCGCAGACAAACCCAGATACAGAGAACTTCACAAATGCTTGACATTTGCTGCGACATCCATATATTCTTGACACTATCTTCAGATTTCAAAAAAGCCTAATGCACTCCTTAATCCAAATTCAAATTCCCCCAAGTCGAACCCACTGGCACCATACTTGCAGCCCGCCTCATCGCAGATGAAAACTCACACCTTAAGGGCCCTTTCGCAGACGCATTAGTTCCCTTGCGCGTGTACCACAGATTCGAACGCCTCCCAAGCACGCGAGCTCTGCCCGGATTCTGCTTACCCAACTCTCCCGTAGTCCTCCTCATTCCGGCTCTCGAGACTATTCGAAACTTGGTACAGCAGGCATTATTCAAGAGGGCCAGATCAGTACTTACAACCCACAATTCATATCAGTGGGCTTGTACGGGGCCCCGGCCTCGGCCGCCCTCTCAGGGGGGAGTGACAGCGCCCGGATGGCACTCTTAAGAGTTTTCCTCTCACGCCCCCGCGTTTAAGTCTGCGGGATGTCTCCCCCGGGGGCTCGACGTACCGTGCCCGGCGCGCCCCCCATGCCCTCGCCGCAGTCACGCCCTTCTGCCGCCGCGTGGGATGGGCATGCTCGCCAGTGAGAGACGGGAGGACTGACATCTGTTCAACTGGTGGTCCAATCTCACGACTCCCTTCCATACATCAGAAGACACAGGTCGTACTCTCATGGCGGGCCGCGAGAGGCGGCTAACGCGGGAAAGGAGGGGTGTAGATGACAGATGACTCCAACATCTGTGTTACGGGAGCGTCCGGCAGACGCGTGACAGGAGGATACGCTGCTTAGATGCATACGCTTCAGACGCATATGAGGATTTATTCATATAAATGACGGCACAGATGTCATTTAATCACAATTAACTGCATATTAACATTTGTAATCAGAAATATATTCACATGTTGAACACCCAAAAAAAAGGGGGGGGGGAACTAATAGTACTATTTTTGTCTATCATTTATTAAGGAGAACATTATTAATCTTAATGATTAATGGGTGCTGCCATCAGGTTGCTACATTTCTGATGTGCTTTTAGCACATTGCTTTGGTTTCTGGGGTGTTCTGGCTGATGGTAAAAGATGCTTTAATTCTTTGTAATTTTTTGACTGTACTAAAGCATAAGAGGGTCCTAAACGATGCTAAAAATACATTATTTTATGTGTATTTGGTGGTAAGCCATGCCTTTACCACGGTTTAAGGTTCAAAAAACACATTTTCCACATACTGTACATTATTGTTTCTCCTCTATGCCCCGCCTTTCAGAAACGCGTTGATTTTTACAAAGCTCATGGTCTGAAATCGCGAGTGTGCTTGTGTGATTGGCCCTATCCCGTGCGTTTGATTGCCGAATACCTCTCAACGCTGTGATGGCATTTATCACCCCAGTCACCATAGGGAACCGACACAAAGCTTCTCCACGCCACAACTCCAGCAAATAATCAAAGTTACCTCTTTCTTTGCGTAAACATTTGGGCAACGTTATGCAAATCTTCCCACATAGCGACATAGACATGTGGGGGCATGTTAGAACGAGGCATTTTAGGAGGGTGTGGACGAGTCTTAACTTTTATAAAAAAAAATCTCTATTTGGGTTTGAGACTTCACTCTTTGGAAATTTACGGATCTTAAATATGCACAAACAGCTTGTAATAGGGTTGGGCGATGTCTTCACCCGAAGGTGAATCCGTATTTAGAAAGGCACGGAAAACAAATAACGATTGCTAACGGTTGACTGTTACATTAAAACCAGTGTTACCATAAAATTCTCACTTACCCACGATAAACGAGTAATGGGAGATGACGACGGCCTGGATGGCGAATTATTTGCAGATCCTAGCACACTGACAACACACAAAATCTGTATGTGTGGCAAGTACTGGCCGCGCCACAGTAAAACGGAGTACGTGCGATCGGCGATCTCGAAATGAAATTGAAACAACAGCGCTCGCGCATATCAAAAGCAGTTCCATGCCAGGCATAATAGCGGCCTGCCCTGCCTGATGCCTGCTATTTATATACAGTATAATTGCCCAATGATATAACTGCAGAGAAATACTGAATAATATAGTTTTCCTCCATCTCTCGTATTTATGGTTTCCCTTTAGGGGGGGGGGGGGGGGGGCGTTCCGTATTCAGCTTGGTTATGTGGCGTCTATCGTCCAACGGCGGTTCTCGCGCTGCTCCAAAGCAGGTCGTCCAAAGGACGAAAGGAAAATGCGTGGATGTAAACCGATGAAAGGTCTATACAATCGCCTCATATGCCCCTTGAAGAATTGTCAATAATAGGTTGGTGCAAATAGTCCAGAAACATGCTAATCTCAGTTTCTCAGAAAAAAACTAAACAACTACAGCTGTTCTTCCCTGCTTTTATGTACATTCCGTGTCGGAATGTCCTGTTTTTTGTTTTGGGTCTTTGTGACTTCTCCGCTCCACCTGCAATTTCTAGGGATGCCGGCTCTACTCGACTAAACGGTACAGCTCCTACTATTAGACACTGAAAGCAATAGTCGATTACACGACAGAAAAAATACATGATTTTATCATTCAAATTACCATCGTTTTAACATTGCATTTAAAACATTTGAAATAACAAGTTTAAATAAAACGTTTGAAAAATAATACATTGTTTTTAAAAGTTTATCTGGGCGGAAACTACGTTTTTACCTCAGACCTCGCATGAGTTTTCTTTGTGTCAGTTGCGGCGAGTTCAAAAATGATCATGCGAAAGACGAGAAGGTTTGGGATTATTTTGAATTAGAAGGAAACTGAAAAGTTGTGTGTAAACTGTGTAATGTCAAATGGTCTTACAATAACTCTACTGGAGCGACGCGTAATCATATTCATACAGCACTCAGAGGCGTAGCTAGAGGCTGGTCGAAGCCAGCGAATGTCAATCCTCATTCACTCCAACCGGCTATCCCGTCCGCTGCCGTCTGTTTCCTCTAACTAAGACCCACTTCAGTGCTGTGCTGGATGTCAGGCCCGCGTTCTAAAACTCTTTCGGCGTGCTTTTCGTTATCGCCTTCGCGTGCCTTGCTACTCAGGTTCCTGCCGAGCGTGTTTTTTTTCAAGTGCATGAATTGTATAGTTAATCGCCTCAGTTCCCGTACTTAACCAACTTCACGTGTTGATCATTTTCCACTTGAACAAATATGCAGGTCTGATAAGGAACTGGGCATGTTTTCATTTTGTTTTTAGACGATATAGCCTACACGAAGTATGTTTTTAAAAGCCATTTTAATGCTATTTCTTGATAAACCTTCCTATTGTTTTTGACTTGTGTTTTAATATGTTGACTAACGTCATATGAAGATGAAGAATTCTGTCAGGCTATTGATTGATTTTCTATTGTTCTGCATTTCCCCAGCTCATTTGAATAAATAAGCTATGCTTTGGCTTACGTTGAGTGTATGCTCTTCTTTTTTTTTTTTTTAACGACCGCCTAAAATGAAATTATTATAACGCGAGGCAAGTGTGCGGCAAGCGGAATTCATTGAGGGATTTGACAGTGTGATTCATAGATTAAGTATTTCAGATATAGGCTATTATATATGCTACACGCACGCACAGAGGGTTTTTTTGTTACCATCTTTTGGAGGTTTCTTGCTTTTAGACTAGTCTACTAGTCGGATACAAAACTTTCATTTAAACGTCAGTCAAATTAGTCGTCGCGTACATCCCTACAGTTTACCCAATAGTATTTTGGCACTCTGGGTTTCCAGTTGGTGGAAAACTCAGCATATTGCCATCATGTAGGCCAGCAAATGAACTGGATCAGAGCAGTGTTGCTGTATCCACAGAATGTCCTCAAACTGGCAACTCGCATGAGCATCGAGTCTGATGAGGAGCGGGCGGTAGTTCAATATTTTGAATTAGGACTGTGGTACCCATTTCAACCTCTAGCTGTCATTATTACAGCTCGCACCTTTAAGATGTTATGGGTGGTTGTCAGGGTATTGCTATGTGGTTGCCAAGGTGTAATGAGCAGATTTTAGAGTGCTGCTAAGCCACATTTCTATTGCTTTTGACAAATGTATTAAAAGGAAAATAAATAAATGATCGGTTTCCACCTTATTTTGCAACGCAGAAGTAAACTATTTTCTGTTAATGTGCAAGACTTCCGATTCATTAGCCGCTATAGTTTATGATGCGTACATATGAACCGGCGGGACATGAGCTAACACATACTTGCTGCACGTAGGGCTGGGCGATATAGCTAAAAATGTATCGTATATGTTTTTCATATCGACGGTACGATACTACTAACCTTTTTTATTTAACCGTTTAAACAGGTATAGAAAAATGTTTACATTTATATTCAGTATTCTATATATTATAGATTTTTTTTTTACGCAAGTCAAACAAAACAATTTAAAACAAATATCTCTTTCTTATGTTTTATAATGCGATTTAAATAAGTCTTAAGGAAACTTTGTGTCTGTCTCTCGAGGCCCCATGAGGGCGCAATGAGAAAAATAAGCGCCAACACTAAGTTCTCAAGCAAATAATGTCTATAAAAAAACGTGCATAAACGTCAAATAAACAATATAAAGCAAATATAATTTTTGTTAACTGCATAAAATTATGAACAAAACGCATCATGTATTTTATGCATTGCTTAGCCTAATCAAAGAGCCAAATCGCCGATGCCCACAGATTGCTTTTAAAAACATATGAGACGCAGTGAAATTAAATAAACCTCCACAAATTCACGTTAAAACTGTTTTAACTTTGCATGATTTTCCTTGCATCTCTTGCATGAGACGTGAGTATTTGTCCGTCTAAAAAATGCATGTTGAATATGCGTTTTGTGTGAATGGCTTAGTTTCGGTTTTAACCTAATCAAGATCTGCTCCTGCATTGAGCTTCTATATTTCTAATATTTTGAATGAATAACGCAGCGGCGGCGCGTCTCGTGGGCTAGACTAAGAAAACTTTAAAATGCAACAACGTCACTTACATCTTCATCACCGCATCTCGCGCTCCACTGATTCGGGTGCTCCGATTGAATGTTGCTACCGATCACTATCGGCCGATTATCGCTTTGGGATGTTTGATCGGCAGTCTCTAAAAGGCCGATCTCAAGCTGATGACACACCTGCTGCTGTGAGAGGTTTGGCATGACATGCAGCTTCACCGTCTCAGTCTCTGTCCGGCGCGGCTGAAATAATTATAATGCTGAAGGTGAGGTACTCTGCCTTCATATTTCTTCATTAGATAACTTAAGTAATTTGAAAACCTTGTGTGAGATGTAATTTTACAAACAGCGTGAGTGAATCACTGCGCGCTCTCTCTCTTTCTCAAAATACGCAAATTGCTTCAAATCACTACATCAGGTTTGTCTATAAGCGAGCTGCACGCTGCACAGCTGACACAGGAATTGTCACTTGAACAATTGAGGCAGTGTCGCTTCGTCACTAAAGTTTATAATTTGCATTACTATTTAATTATTGCCAGTGTTTAACCATTCAGCGCTCACGCGGAATCTCCAGCGCTTAGCTGCGATCCTTCCTGGAGACCGGTACTCATTTACGACAATAATGCCAGGTGACATACTACTTTTTTCACATTACTCCTTTTGCAGTGCATATGTGGTGTGTATTTTTTCTGTGCTCATGTTAACAGATTAATAAAGCACGCACACGGTAGCCGTCCAGCAGTGCGTTCCATGAGTGGCGCGTCTGCAATCAGTGCAGAATTCGCTTCCGCACCGGTCTTGTGGTTATGCTTTAAAGTAACGGCGCATTTTTTGCAGTAAATATGAACTTGGATTGACACGAAAATGTAGTAATTCCACCATAAATGCATATAATTAAAGTCAACTGTGTTTCACAGTCAACACTTTTGGCTAGGTTTAAAGGGAAAGAGCACTTTTAGCTAAACAAGGCAATAATAGATGGCACTCGTGGAGGTATGAAACAAATTCTTTATTCGCTGATTTATACATCAACTTCACGCTGTGGATCGCCGGATCTGCTTTCACCGTGGACGAAGCGGAGTCATGCCCGTGGTCGTCACATGTGGTTGCCGTAAGCCCTCCGGAAGCTCCTTCGTCGAATCCGCCGGCCGCTCACTCAAGCCCGCCGTGTGTGACGTTGTGTTTCATTGTGAAAGCGAAACTACTAGGTGCTTTTGGTCTCCAACATAGACCCAACTAGAAATCAGTGGTTAGTTGGATTTACAACATTGCAGTGCTGGAAAAAAAAAAAGGCATTTTCAGTGACAATGTTTGGATTTGAAATCAAAATAATGGATAAATGTTTTGTTTGTGGTAAACACGGATCAGTAGCGGACTCCTGTGTGACAGCACAGTCTGTGCTGTATCCCCTCTGACAAGAGACACCTAAGAGGGGAATTCCACCCATTTTTAAAAATGAAATTCAGGCCCGGAATAAATGTCTAAAAATCCTGATTGAATTATCACAATAAATGGTTATAAATTATAAAAATAAGGCTTTAAAAAGATCGGTATCCGCAGATACTGCTTTGTGATCGGCCTCCAAAATCCTGATCGGAGCACCCCGACACTGATGACCTCCGACGCACACTATACATGTGATGGTAGCCTTTTTGGCATTTCAAATGTCAATGGTTTATTTGAAATTCGAATAATACCCAGTATTGACCCTAAATATAATACGAGTTTTTTCTTGAAATACATCTTAAAAACGCGGTCGTCTTAAATTCACGTCAGACTTTGACATGTCCCAAATACACTCCCACAACAATGGTGGGCGCCAAATACGCATGAACTAGGTGCCATTAAATATTGTAATGGAAGTGACGTGAAGTGACATGTCCAAGTATGTGACCCATACTGTATTAGTGCTCTGCATTATCCCCTCCAAAGTACACACACACAGCCTGAACACACACACACCTGGGAAAACACACACCCGGATCAGTGGTGCCGTCATTTATGCTGCAGCGCCCGGGGAGCAGTTGTGGGGTTCGGTGCCTTTCTCAAGGGCACCTCAGTCGTGGTATTGCAGGTGGAAGAGAGCACTGTACATTCAACTCCCCCCACCTACAATTCCTGCCAGAACTGAGACTCGAACCTGCGACCTTTGGGTTACAAGTATGACTCTCTAACCATTAGGCCACGACTTCCCAGTAATGATGCCTGTTGTAAAGATCGCGAGTAAAACAAAAGAAAAAGAAAACATTACAGCTGCATGAGTCACGGCGTCCACGTTAGCTATGTCAAGCCAACTTTGTGTTTTTAAAAACGTAAGACAGTACCCAGATTTGAAGACTACGGTAAGATTTATCTTCTACTGTTAATAAGATTTTGGTATGCTACTATTAGATGGATAGCCTAAATGTCCTGATTCAGATGGGCTACCTGTTTTTTTTTTTATGGTATATCAAAAAATGTATATTTTTTAAATGTGATTGTTGTTACATTTGACCAGTTTTTACCATACTTTCAAAACAAAATTAAAATAGGAAAAATATGCAATATATGAAAATAATTGAAGACAAAATGTTTTTTTTTACTGAGAAAAAACAAGATTTGGTTTTGAAAAAGCCTTTTTCCAAAAGGTACATCTGGCAAAAGGGGGGTCGTCTTATATCATCATGGCGGCGTGGCGGGGTCGTGTTATATTCGTCGCCAAGACGTAGGAAATTGTTTTACCTCACACTCCCGCATCACAGCCCATGGTTCATGTGTGTGTGGGCGGCGGCGTCAATCAGAGTCACGTGCCGATCTATCGTGCGCTAGATCGACATTTTTTTTATCGGTATCGATGAAGGGGTACGTCGATAAATATCGTACCCGGGTCGCCCAGGCCAAGCTCACGTCTCTAAAACGTACCAAAAGGGAAATTGTGGGAGTAAGAGGAAGAGCAGACGTATAGAAAATCTGACGAGCAAGAGATAACCTCAGTTCGGTCCTGGTTTTTCTGAGCGCAGCACACTGAAGCACCACACAGAAAGCGCCTCGCACAGCGTGTGAGTACTCTTTCGCGTTGCATGAACGGAAAATTACACACAAAATTATGTCGAATTGTCCCTTTTGACGAGTATTCACGTAAACACAGTTAATTACATCTGAAGTAAACATAAACAGCAGGGAGAACGTGTATCAGTACACTGCATCCATTGCAGCTCGGTTTTTAAAAGACAGCAGCCTAATTTAGTTGCTATTTTCCGAGTCATTGATGTTAATCAAGCAACAATAGAAAGACAGAAAATCACGCATTGCTCTTGATTGAAAAACTTTAGTAGCCCTAAAGATTGATCTAAATATATTTATAGAAATAAATATGTCTGCTTGAAGGAATGAAGAATATGGTAAACAAGTTGCTATTAAGAATGCATAATTAGCCTATATAACCATTGGTATTTCATTAATAAGAAGACCATGTTCTTGTTCTTTGAAGTGGTTTTATTTAATTTTAACATGAAGGCATGTTGTGCGTCACCGCAGTTAAATCTGTCTCTATGATGATATAACCTTAAGATCAAACCTATATAATGATTTTGGAAATTTTTGAGAAATGCATTACTAACATGCACTGTAACTAAACCCATTAGATTTTAGTCGATTTTAGTTTATATTTAGTCGAATAAAACTAGACTAAAACTAAAAACAATTCAGTTGACTAAAATATGACTAAAACTAAATTAAAATTTGCTGTCAAAATTAACACTGATCCAGCGCATTTAAAGCGACAGACGCAAAACTGCAGCGCGATTATAATGAACAAAGCATTATCATCCGCTGGTGTGGATGCTGCTAATTTATTTATATAACACAAGCCTTAATAAAAAAGCAGTATATTCGACATGAATATCGCACCTATATATATTTTTGTTTGTGTTGTGTGTGTGTGTGGTAGAGAGGAGTGTTTTGAGCGGTGTGTGTGTGTGTGCGTGTGTGTGTGTTTTTGTGTGTGTGTGTGAGAGAGAGTGTTTTTGTGTGAGTGTGAGTGTGTGCGCGGTGCGTTGTGTTGTAGCGTGTGTGTTGTGTGTGTGTTTGGTGTGTGTGTGTGTGAGAGAGAGTGGTGTGTGTGTGTGTGTGTGGGTGTGGTCTAGAGAGTTTGTTTGAGACGTGTGTGTTTAAGCGTGCGTGTTGTGTGTGTGTGTGTGTGAGAGAGAGTGTGTTTTTGTGTGTGTGTGTGTTTGTGTGTGCGGGTGTGTGTGTGTGTGTTTGTGGTGCTGTGTGTGTGTTAGTGTGTGAGAGAGAGAAGTGTTTGTGTGTGTGAGCGTGTGTGTGTTGTCGTAGCGTGTGGGTGGCGTGCGTGTTGTGTGAAGCGGTGCGGTGTTGAACGTGCGTGTGAGAGGAGAGTGTGTTTGGTGTGTGTGTGTGCGCGTGCTCGGGTCGCTTGTGTGTCAGCATGGGCCGTGCGTCTGAAAGGACAGGCGAGGTTAAAACATGTGTTGGCGCAGCGTTGCGGGCGTCAGGAGATGACGAGCATGCAGTCGGTATGTATCTCAGGGCCACTCTGACAGAACGTCACCAACAGAATCCCCTAAAAAAAAACAACATGTCGTTGATGAGGAACGACAGAAAACGCTCTGCCTCTCGAACGGGGGGTGTATTGGCAGGCCTGAGCGCATCCTAAGAGATGATGGATGGCCCAGTCGATGTGTTGTGTCTTAAGAGCCCAGATTCCTGCCAGCCCAATCACGAAGCCTCCAGAGCTCCTCAGCTGATTGGACGAGCACAATCATTGTGTGGAAACACTACGGTCCACGTTGCTCAGAGACACACAACAATTCTGCTGTGGCTTTATAGGGTCTGGGGGGCGGGGGCCCCCCAGTGCATTAAAATATTTTAATCGTGTTTTTTTTTCATAACTAATTAATTAAGTTTAATGCGTTAAACTGACAGCTCTAGTATAAATATAACGATCAGTATACTAAACATTGCACATCCTGTGATGTGACTATCGCGGATGCGCACATAGTGATATCGATGCTGAAACGATATATCAGATCCCGTCTGCTTTAATAACACCAACAGCGCTCTCGGCTTGGGTTTGGGTTGTACTTCTAGCCGTCGGAAAAATAAACGCAAGCGCTGAACCTGCCTGCAAGACAAAACACGGCGCGAGTGTGAACGAACGAGGCCATATATCAGGATATTCCAGGAGGACAATGGCATATAAAGCAGCACATCTGGGGCACGAGACTAATACACACTACACTCTCCAAACTGCTGACGCCAATAAGAGCGTATTCCTGCGGGACGTACTCTAGCTGTGATTACAGCAGGATGAACACAGGAAGCTCCTGCTTCATATGACTTTCTAAGTGACCTCTGAAGAAGAAGGAGTCTGGCGGGATTACATGCGTTACATTCAATAAAGACGCGCTCTCATTGTCACGGACACAACACACACACGCAAACAACCAACATATTAGATTAGATTAATAAAATACAGACTTGAGCTCAAATGTGTCAGGTTTTGCGTCTCTAGATATTTGGTCTAATAAAACATCACAGTAAGAAGCACGATTAATTGAAATAAGACTGAAACCATTATATGGCTTTGTCCAAAGGCTCTGATTTAATTAAATACATGTGCTGTAAGCTTCTCAGTGAAGCACAGCAATACATATCAGTGTTGCAATTGTATAATGCATTACAGAATTAAATTATTACTGAATACTTAAAGTAAATATTATAATATTATATTACATTATTATACTATTTTTCTTAAAATTCATGTTTATTTTGTTATTTAGTCCTCTTTTAATATTTTTAATTTGCATAAAATAAACCTATTATTATTATTATTATTATTATTTATAGGCTGTGTTTGATATAATCACAACCTTTGGCCAAACTGTACAGCCTTATTCAACAGTCATACTTCTTATTTGTTTTTGGGTCTTGTTTTTTTTTCTGTAAAAGTTATTTTTATACTTTGAAAATATGATCTTATTTTCGTATAACAGCCATATTGAATCATCACAAAAGTCTGGCCAAATTTTGGCAGCCCTACAATAAATCACAGCAAATCTGGATCTTTGTCTTTTTAACCAAAACTTGCCTTTTAAATCACTTTTGTCTCTCAGAAAATTAGAAATGGGTTTTTTTTCGGGGCTCAAATCGTCCAGCCCTAATAAGAAGGACATCAGGTTTATTCTGAGAAAATTTGTAATATATGGTGTTGAAAGCACAAAAATAACACACAAATATATTTAATAAGCCTGCCTTAAACTCAACCAGCACACTGATGATACTCTCTGTAGACGACTCAAAGCCAGCTCTGATCTCATGTGTTGATCAGCAGGTGAGATTCATCAGTGCGAGGCGAGCATGCAAGCGTTGCTCTGATGTGATGCGGTGTGATGGAGCTCACTGTGGGAACTGAGTCTGCAGTGTCTTCATGCACTGCCTCGTGGGTCGCAGCTGCTCCACGAACCGCCCAATCGCTCGGTACTCGGCTCTGCAGACCTGCATCCGATTCACCGGCTTATCTGGAAGAAAGAAAACACGTGTGTGACCCTGGACCCCTCATAAGGGTCAATTTTTCAAAATTGAGATGTATGCATCAGCTGAAAGCTGAATAAATAAGCTTTCCATTGATGTATGGTTTGTTAGGATAGGACAATATTTGAAAATCTGGAATCTGAGGGAGCAAAAAAATCTAAATATTGAGAAAATCATCTTTAAAGTTGTTCAAATGAAGTTCTTAGCAATGCATATTACTAATCAAAAATTAAGTTTTGATATATTTACGGTAGGAAACTTACAAAATATCTTCATGGAACATGATCTTTACTTAATATCCTAATGATTTTTGGCATAAAAGAGAAATGTATAATTGTGACCCATACAATGTATTGTTGGCTATTGCTACAAATACACCTGTGCAAGCTATACTTGTGTCAGCTCCACAATATCAGTTTCTCCGATATTATTTGATGACAGTGGTGTATAATACCAAGATTTTACTGTAGTAATTAGCAGTGCTGGTTACCATGGCGACTGTGAATTCTATTCAGAGAAAGTGAAAGATCAACACATTTGGAGACTAACAAAACATCGAGTGTCCTAACTCTTAAAACATCTAATAAAACACGGAGAGATATTAAATACTTAGCCATTTAGCAGACGCTTGAATATACACGTGAAGAGAAAATATAATGTTTATAATATGTGTATAATCATGAAACATGAAGAGAGCTGTCAACTCACACACACACAGCTCATAAACACTCGCACACCCTCACACACACTCACGCTCACACACACACACACACAAACACAACCCACACACACACACACAGTGGCCACAAACAGCTCACAAACACACACACAACACACACAGCACACACAAACACTCATACACATCACACTACACACACACACCAACACACACACTCCTTCTCTCCTCCGTCACTACACACACACACACACACACACACACAGCTCATAAACACGCACACACTCGCACACACTCACACACAAACAGCTCATACACAATCACACACAAACAGCTCATACACAATCACACACACACACACACACAACACACACACAGCCTGAGACACAACACACACACACACAAAACGCACACACACACACAAACACACTCCTACACTGACACACACACAATCACCACACAAACACTCATACACAATCACACCCAACGCTCATACACAATCACACACACAGCTCTACACCATCAACACACAAACAGCTCACACAGACACACACACACACCCTCACACACAAACACTCATACCGAGATCACACACACACACACCACACACACACACACTCTCTCTCTCTCTCACACACACACACACACACACACACAAACAGCTCTTACACACTCTCTCTCACACACACACACAAAAACAGCTCATACACAACACACACCCCACCACACATCACTCTCTCTCTCTCTCACCACACACACACACACACACAACACTCATCATCATCATCATCACAACAGCTCATCCACAATCACACAACACACACACACACACACAAACAGCTCATACACACACACACACACAGACAGACACTCTCACACACACACACACACTCTCTAATACCCACACACACACACACACACAACACACTCAGACACACACACACACACACAGAACACAAACACAGACACACACACGACACCCACACACAGACAGAACAGACACACAGAGACAGACACACACAAATAACACTAAACACTCTCACACACACACTCACACACAAACAGCTCATACACTGACACACACACAATCACACACAAACAGCTCTTACACACTCTCTCTCACACACACTCACTCACACACACACACAACACACACACACACCACACCACACACACACACATCGCTTACACACTCTCCTTCACACCACCTCACTCCACACACACACACACTACACACAAAACAGCTCTTACACACTCTCCCTCACACAACACAACGAGACACAAACACTCATAGCACAATCACCCCACACACACCACCTCTCTCCTCCTCTCACACCACACACACACCCTCCTCTCATCTCTCTCTCTCTCACACACACACAACACACACACACATACAGCTCATCGATGACACCATCACCCACACACACACACACCAAACGCTCATACACAATCACCACAGACACACACACACAGACACAACACACAGACACAATACACAGGACACAGACACACACACACAACGACACACAGACACACAGACACCCAGACACCCCCACACACACCCACACAGACCCCCAGACACTCACACACAGACACACATTCACACACACACACACACACAAACACACAGACACACGACACACAGACACACACACACCACAGACACACACACACCCAGACACACACAGACACACACACCAACACACACACAAACCACAACACAGACACCAGACCACCACACACACACACCCCACGCATGGACACCAAAAATTCAGACCCAACACAACACAGACAGACACGACACACCCACACACACACACATAACACACACACAGACACACACACAGACTCACACACAGACACACTCTCTCACACACACTCTCACACAGACACACATACACAGACACACACACAGACACACGACACACACACACACACACAACCTGAGACACAACACACACACACCACCTGAGACACAACACACACAACCTGAGACACAACACACACACACCACACACACACACACACAGACAGACAACAGACACACCCACACACACACACACACAAACACACACACTCACTCTCACACTCAAACACACACACACACTCAGACACACATACACACGCACTCAGACACACACACACACGCACACACACACACACACCACACACACACACACACACAGACACACCTCACACACACACACACTACACACACACAGACACAGACCACAACACACACACCTACAGACACAGACACACACACAGAAAACACACACAGACACCACCAAGACACACACACCTACATACACACACATACACATACAACACAACACAGACCCACACAGCACACGACACATACCCCACCAGCACCACACACACACACACACCACACAACACACACACTACACACACACAGACACACCGACACACAGACACACACACACACACCCACAGCCACACCGCACCACAGACACACACACACACACACACCAGACAGCTGTTACACACACACACACACACACAAAAAAAAAACACACACACACACACACAACACACACACAGACACACACACACACACAGACATACACACATACACCATGACACACACACACACACCGACAGCCACACAGACACACCACACACAACAACACACACACAAACCACTACAGACCCACATAACCACACACAAACACACACACACACACATAAACCACATAAACCACATAAACATGCACACACATACACACAGACACACACAGACACACACACACTCACTCACTCACACTCAGACACACACACACAAACACACTTTCAGACACACATACACACACACACACAACACACACACACTCTCTCTCTCACACCCACACACACACACACCACCCCCACACACCTCAGACACACACACAGAACCACATACACACAGACACACACTACACACACAGACTCACACACATACACACACACACAGACATACATACACACACACACACACACTATTATACACACACAATTATACACACACACACAAACACACACACCACCACACACACACACACACCCCACACACACAGACACACACACAGACATCACACACATACACACACACACTCTCACTCACTCACACCCACACACACAGACACACACAGACACACACTATACACCACATACACACACACACCACACACACACACAAAACACACCCACAGACACTCACAGACACAGACACACAGACACACATACACAGAACACACGACACCATACACACACAACATCCACACACACACCACACAACACAGACAGACACCAGACACCAACACACACACACACACTCTCTCTCTCTCATCTCTCTCTTCTACACACGACCACACACACACACACGAGACACAATACACCACAACACACTCGTCTCTCTCCTCTCATCTCTCACATCACCACATACACACACACCACAGACACCGAGACAACAGACACAGACCAGACACACACACACACCCAACCTCTCTCTCTCTCTTCACACACACACACACACACACACACACCACAACTACCACACACACACAGAGACACAGACACATCACACACACTCTCTCTCCCTCTCTCTCCCTCACACACACACACAAACACACACAAAAAAAAAAAAAAAACACACACACAGACACACACACACACAGACACCCACACACAAACACACACACACAGTACACACTCTCACACACTCTCACACTCACACTCACAGACACACAGACACACAGACACCCACACACCACACCACAAACCACACACACACAACACAGACAGACACACACACACACACACACACATCACACACACAAACAATACACACAAACACGACACACACACTCTCTCTCTCATCTCTCTCCTCTCTCTCTCTCTCTCTCACACACAAACACAAACACACTCACACACACACACACACACTCAACACTCACACCCACACACAACAAACACACACACATAGACACACACACACACACACAGAGACACCCACACACACACACACACAGACACAACAGACACTACATCACACACACACACACACACACAGAGACCACACACAACCCACAACACCACACCCCACACACACACACAGACACACACACCCAGACACAGACACACACCTCGCCATCTCTCTCCACTCTTTCTCTCTCACACACACACTCACTCACATACACACTCTCTCTCTCACTCACACACCACACACACACACTCACACTCACACCACACACCCACACACACACACACACACACACACACATAGACACACACCACACACACACACCCACACACACACACACACATAGCACACACACACACACACACACAATACACACATACACACATACCACACACACACACACCCACACACCACACACACCAACACAAGATACACCCACACACACACACACACACACACACACACTACACAGACACACAGACAACACACTCTCCAACACACCCACACACACACCCACACAAACACACCCACCACACACCCAGAGACCCACACAACACACACACAAATACACACACACACACACACACATACACCGAGATCACACACACCACACACA
>JADLZN010004685.1:347500-390000 GCA_018155175.1 Sinocyclocheilus anophthalmus
CAATGTGGTTAGGCCAGATGCATTTCTGTCTTTGTAATGCGCTGATGTAAACTTATTATGCAAGCTTTAATTTACATGCATCACTTTCCAGGCTGTTTGATTCAGAGAGAGGTCAGTCTCCCAGATTTATAATGATCACAATCGTCACAAACATTAACATTAGTAAGCCAGTGTGTGTCGTCACGCCTCGCGCTGGGTTTTTTTCCCTCTTTTCGCCATCATTTCTAATATCCTGGAGGCATTTTTCTCATTATCAAATATTGTTTGATGTCTTTGTTTGGTGATGATTAACGGCAAGCACTGAAAATGCAACATGGGTCTCTAAAGGAGAGAGATGCACGTGTTTTACGCATGCGGTCATTTCTCAGGACCATCATTAGAGTGTTTTCACTCATTTATCTTCATTGTGCATGGCTTTTTAAGCTCAGTAAATGAATCTATTAGCGTCTGAGGTTGGAGTATTCGACTGCATTCTTTCACATCTGCTCCTGTGATTCTCTGCAGTTGTTGTTTTCCTGCGCTGGTGCAGTAATGCTTTTGTGGTTGATATGTTTGCATACGAGAGCGATTGAAAACCCATGATATTCATGACACGGCAAGCAAACAAACAGCCAAGCAGCCCTCGCCGTGTCACAGCGAGACTGAAGATTTGGGCATTGTGTCTCTCTAATGGCATTATCCAGTGAAATCTAAAGCAGAGAATAATGGCAGATATGAGCAGAGGCATTGTGCGGCGTCTTATTTAAACACATTTTGAGAGCGAGGCAGACAGAGAGAGGCAGACGGGTGGCTAAATGAAAGGTTATGCTTTGCCCTGTGTTTGTATTGTCAATAACTGGAGAAGGCTGTCAAGAAAGTGCAGAGATAAAGGTCAATAACTCTGACAAATGTGTTTGTATTTGAAGAGCGGCGCTGATAGCAGCCACAGCATCACAACACTGCAGCTCATAATAACACACTCATTATTTTAACAGACAGAAACACAAGCGACCCAGTGAAAACTCACTGTGTGTGTGGTGTGTGTGTGGGTGTGTGGGTGTTCAGAAAATGAAGCGCAAGGGATATTAATCTGCACATTCATTATTACATTTATTCTGTAGAATCCATAAACTGATGGATTTTAGCTAAATACACACATTCATACTGTTGTGTGCTTCAGGATCTCTTCATTTCATGTTATTCACTGCCAAATTAATGTCACAAATAACCTTTAAGTAATTTTATATTAATATTTTTTTAAAATAACCAATAGTATAAAAAACTTTTTTAAATCCAAACCAAGCTGTGTTTTATGTCTGCAGAATTTTAAAAAAATATTTGAGAATTTCAGGATTTTATGACCATTTACCCATTTGATTATTTATTTTGTAATTTATAATATAAAAATATATTTAGAAATGTATATTAAAATAACAAAAATTATGTATTGCTCTATATTTTTTATTGAATCTTCCAATTTCCAAACTTTTAGTCCGCGTTTGTAGAGAATAAATGTAAATGTAAATATAGCAGAAAATTATTGTACAGGAAGCGAAAGGGAACTGAACCGGTTACTGTATGAGTATTTATACTGTGTGTGTGTGTGGGTGTGTGAGAGAGAGCGAGAGAGAGAGAGGAGATGATGTGTGTGGTGGCGTGGGTGAGAAGCGAGAGAGAGAGGAGAGAGGAGTGAGTGTCGTGTGTGTGTGGTGTTGTGTGTGTGGGTGTGAGAGGAGAGAGAGAGAGAGAGAGTGAGTGTGTGTGTTGTGCGTGTGTGAGAGAGAGAGAGAGAGGCGAGCGAGACGTTGAGTTTTAGTGGTAGGTGTGTGTGTGTGTGTGTGTGTGCGTGTGTGAGGTGTGTGTGTGTGTGTGTGTGAGTGTATGTGTGTGTGTGTGTGTGAGAGAGAGAGAGTGTGTGTGTGTGTGTGAGTGTGAGTGTGTGTGTGTGTGGTGTGTGAGACGAGAGGGGTGTGTTGTCGTGAGTGTGGTGTGTGTGTGGGTGTGTGTGTGTGAAAGAGAGTGAGTGAGTGAGTGAGAGAGAGAGTGTGTGTGTGTGTGGGTGTGCGTGTGAGAGAGAGAGAGGTTGAGTGTGAGTGTGAGTGAGGTTGGTGTGTGTGTGTGAGAGAGCGAGGGGAGAGAGAGAGAGAGTGAGTGTGTGTGGTGTGTGTGTGGTGTGTGCCGTGTGAACGAGATGAGAGAGTGGGGGGGGGGGAGTTGGTGTGTGTGTGTGTTGGCGTGGTGAGAGAGAGAGTGAGTTAGTGTGTGTGTGTGTGTGTGTGTGTGTGTGAGAGAGAGAGAGAGAGTGTGAGTGTGTGTGTGTGTGTGCGTGTGTGAGAGAGAGAGAGTGAGTGTGTGTGCGTGAGTGTGTGTGTGAGAGAGAGAGTGAGGTGTGTGGTGTGTGGGGTGTGGTGTGTGTGTGAGAAGAGATAGCGCAGTTTGAGTGTGTGTTGTAGATATACAGGTATATGTGGTGTGTATTGACCATTTCACAACAACAAATTATTGTGAAAGATTTCCATCAATTCTAATGTTTGTTGTATGTCGTGTAATTTTCAGTTTAATTTTTTCTTTGTTTTCATTTCCTTTTTTAAATGCTGCATTTGTGTGTTTGCTGGTTTTAGGAAGCAGATGATATGAAAGTCTATTTCCACACATTCAGGGTAAGTTGTGTGAAGCATACGTGTAACTCCTGCTGGGGAATAAAATGCATGCAAATGTTTGTATTTATTGTATTTTTTAGTTTTTCAGTGAGATGTACTTTGAGTGCCTGCTCTCGTTCCACTGGGAATATGAAGTGTTTTTGTGTTTCTGCAGCTCGGTTAGCGTTCGGTGTGATCTTATAAACTCAGGGCTGTTTCTGTGTGTTATTGGCCGCCGTGTTGTGCGGCTCTTTTGTGAAGTAGCTGCTCCGGCATTCTTTCATTATCTGGAGCAACAAAGAAAGTCTTTTGTTTGCAGTTTTCCTGCAGGCGCCTCCATCCGTCTGTAACTTACTACTGTCCCCTGCTGGCTGTCCACAGCACTCTACAGGACCCCTGCGCTCTGTGTGTGTGCTTTCAAACACTGATATTTGGTGCACATTTACGTAAGGATGTGTGTGTCTGCTGTGCTTCTCTCAAACCTGTGTGTGTGTGTTGAGCTGCAGTAAATGTGTCCGGAGTAACACACACTGGACTGCAAACGCTGGGAGGAACGGCTCATCTGAACACCTGTGTTTGCTGGGTAAATATGGCTGATCTTCAGAATAAGCCCTGCAGAATTAATGTTGTAAGATGATATGCATGAATGTGTTTATTCTCTGGTCCAGAGTTTTGTTTCGATCGATCATTAATGTGCCTTCATGTGCTGCTCTTTGTGCTGTTATTATTTCCTTCTCAGGGTTTTTCTGCGGGGGGTTAAACGTCTCGGCTGACAGTTCACGGATGTGCAGTCAGGTTACTCATGTCAAATGACCAATTAAAGGGGCTATAGAGGATGGCAGGGCGGTCTCTAGTGCTGCGTCTCGTGGGACACCAATCAAACGAGAGCTCTATCACTCAAATGTAAACTGGATTCATTCATTAGCCATTTACCAGCCCTATCATTATTCATTACACACATGCACAGAGAGACGCGTCTGCCAGGACAAAACAGAGAAGGATACAGTTCTTCTGTTGCAGTGCGTCCCAGATATTATTAAAATGATAGTTACAGATACAGGGGACATTTTTATTTTGTATTATTCATGCATTCTGCATTTTGTAAAAAGTCTAAATACAATTTTTTATTACTTTTACTTTTTAAAATGGTCCTTTTAAACTAAATTCTAAAATGAATGTCATTACGGCTTGAACTGTAAAAATATGCAATATGAATTTGCACGTCTCATAATATTGAAGCATTGCAATTTAAGACATGAATTATACATATACTCTAAATACATTTTTATTATTACTTAAAAATCCCTGTGGACTTTTTAAACGATCTTTTTGAATTCTAAAGTGAATGTCATTATGGGTTTTACTGTATAAATATGCAATATGAATTTCACAGCTCCTCTAACACACATGCGTTTCATTGATCAGACGAGTGAAGATTAGCATGCTGACCCTCAGGAGTGTGTGCGGATCAGTGCTTGAACTCTGACCTCACACCTGCTGCTTAAACACACTAATAGCATTTAGTCATTGAGGGTGTAAATGCACTGAACATCTCTGCTTCAGGAACCTATAGAAACACACAGGCATCTCTTCGGTTCTCTTCATCTCAGTGCCTCGGTGTGCATCAGCACTCAGCAGCGTGACAGCCCGTCAGAGAAGACGCTTTTCTATAGTTTTATTTGCATGCTTTTATAGTCCTGTCTGGCTTGTTTTTGAGTGACTATAAATATCTCGGGCTTGTTGAAAATGTGCCGTTCTTTATATGAAGGCATCTTCTGCACCGTGGAAGCAGGGACTGCAATAAACAAATATATATAGAATTACACAAAATAATGACACAACCGCTGCATGATTTACAGTCTGTCAGAGGACAGATATTATAATGTGAGAGTCTGAGTCCAGGCTTTAAAGTCCACATGAAGCAGCGCTTGTAACCCATGATGTGACGTATTTCTGAGTGAAACAATGAACATATGAACGTGGCTAATAATAACAGGGATCGATGATGCACCTGTAAGAAAGCGCTTCTGTTCACAGTAAGACCTGGTGCATGAAATAAAAGAAAGTGAATACAGTCAGTTTTCATTTCATGTTGATAGACTGGGATTTCATGCTGTTTGTTGGTCTGCGTTTAGACTGGCAAATATTCATATTAATGATGTATGCATGTACTGTATATTTGTGGCTGTGGGCTGAAAGGGGCATGGAGTTTGTTCATGGCATGTCATACACAACCGCTCTGTGGTAAGTAAAATCTCTTCTGCTCACCAAAGCTGCGTTTATTTGATCAGAAATACAGAAAAAATTGTGAAATATTATTACCATTTTAAATAACTGTTTTCTGTGTGAATATCTGTTAAACTGTAATGTATTTCTGTGATGTGCAGCTGTATTTTCAGCATCATTAATCCAGTCTTCAGTGTCACATGATCCTACAGAAATCATTATAATATGCTGATTTACTGCTAAAGAAACATTTCTGATTATTATCAGTTGAACACAGTCGTGCTGCACAATATTAATATTTAAACCGTGATACATTTTATTTCAGGATTCACAATGAACAGAAAGTTCAGAAGAGCAGCATTTATTTAATATAGAAATCTACTCTAACATTATAAACATCTTTACTGTAACTTTTGATAAATTTAATTCATCCTTGCTGAATAAAAATAATAATTTCTTCTTGAAAAAAACCGACTGAAACCAGTAGCATATAATAAGTGTGTTTTCTTCCTCAGGAATGTATAAGTGATGGAAAAGTTACAGTAAAGATGTTTATAATGTTAGAGTAGATTTCTATATTAAATAAATGCTGCTCTTCTGAACTTTCTGTTCAACGAGCAGCATTTATTTAATAGAAAATCTACTTAACATATAAATGTCTTTACTGGCAATTTTCTCACTTTAACATTCCTGAGGAATAAAGCACACTATTATATGCTACGTTCATCGGGTTTTTGTCAAGAATGAAATTAAGACGTTATTCCTCCGGAATGTAGTAAAGGGATGAAAAGTGTCAATAAAGACATGTGTAATGTTAGATTTCTATATTAAATAAATGCTGCTCTTCTGAACTTTCTGTTCATTTGTGAATCCTGAAAAATAAAACGTATCACAGATTCCACAAAAGGTCAGAAGAGCAGCATTATTTACTATAGAATCTACTCTAACATTATAAATGTTCTTTACTGGCACTTTCATCACTTTAATACAGTTCCTGAGGAAATAACAGATAATTCCTGTCTGAAAAACAAAACAGACTGAAAACAGTAGCATATAATAAGTGGCTTTTATGCTCAGGAATGTATAAAGTGATGGAAAGTGCCAGTAAAGACATTTCTAATGTTAGAGTAGTTTCTATATTAATAAATGCTGCTCTTAGGAACAGAAAGTTCAGAAGAGGCAGCATTTAGTTAATATAGAAAGAAATCTACTATAAAAAGATAAATGTCTTACGGGCACTTTGCATCACTTTAATACATTACTGAGGAATAAAAGCACACTATTATATGCCTAGTTTCAGTCGGTTTTTTTTCAGAATGGAAATTAATACTGTTATTTCCTCAGGAATGTATAGTGAGAAAAGTGCCAGTAAAGCATTTAATGTTAGAGTAGATTTCTATAATTAAATAAATGTCTTACTGGGCACTTTGCATCACTTTAATACATTCTGAGGAATAAAGTATATTTCATTTTGAAAAAAACCGACTGACACAGTAGCAATAATAAGTGTGCTTTATTATATGCTACTGGTTCAGTCGGTTTTTTTTTCAGAACTGAAATTAATCACTTTATTCTCAGAATGTATAAAGTGATGGAAAGTGCCAGTAAAGAATTTATTTGGAATAGAAATCTTTTGTAACATTATTTATAAATGTCTTTACTGGCACTTTTCATCACTTTAATACATTCCTGAGGAATAAAAGTATTAATTTCATTCTTGAAAAAAAACCGACTGAAACAGTAGCATATAATAAGTGTGCTTTTATTAGTGATCTCACTGTTTAGAGGCAGATATGATGGACACACCGGTGAAGCGTTATGAAGTATGACTCTCTCTCTCTGTGTTCTGACTGACTCCATTAATTGAGATCTGAATTGCACTTTAATTAAACCTTTATACTTTCTGCACTTTTGGAGAATGGCTGACTTTTGTCGACAGTGTCCAGATACGAAGCTAATTGTAAAACTAATTGTTCTGTCACTCTCCAATAGATACATCTAATTATACACACCTGCTTTATTTTGATCATTTATAGGACTCCATTTACATTTCATTATCAGAACCCAGTATTGAATTTAATTAAAATAAACAATCCGATTGATAAAAGCAGCACATGTCAGAGTCCTGACAGCCGTGAACCTGCAGTTATTTCTCCATGCTGCTGTTTTTGATGAGGTTCTTCATGTGTTTTGAGTTTTGATGCTAAAATGTCTGTCACTATTATAATGACCTTGCATGCTTTTTATAAAAGTTAAACAGAGGATGGTTTGTAAATAACAGTTTTAAATAGACCCAAAAATAGCAATCCATTCGTCCACAAATAGTCCTGCATTTCATCTTTCAAAGGCTAGAAATTAATTTTTACACACAATGGGATGCACGTCTAAATTTAGGGATGCATAATTTATTCTTCCGATTGTAAAACGCAATCCAGCAGTTGAAGAGATCTTGTGGGACGTATGTCATCTCGGGTTGAAATCAAACCCAGTCTAAAAATACTCCTGCGCTCTGACCATCGTGTGCTAATTGTGTGGCTGATAATAAACACACAAACAGCATTAAGAGCGCGATATTTAATGAGTGACAGCAGCTCATCCATCACAGCCTCAATCACACACAACTACAAAACCACCGCGCTTTAATTCCTCTTCACATAGGCCTTTGTGTGTGAGTGAGCTTGATGTTGCTCTGTGTGTGTTTGGCAGAAAGAAAATAAATCATAATTGCTCAAAATCTAAAATCTTTCCCCGCTACACCACAAGCTGTCAAAGCTTCTACCCATAATTCTCTTGTGCAGGTTGCTGTTTTTTTCCCTCCAATACTCCCTGTTGAAAAAAAAACAGCATATGCTGCTGGTTAGGTACTGTGTGTTTTGAAGCATGGCTGCTGGTTTGAGCTGGTCATGAGTTAAAACCAGCTTAAACCAGCTCAAACCATTAGTCATGCTTCAAAACATACAGTACCTAACCAGCAGCATATGCTGTTTTTTTTCAACAGGGCTGATGCATTTGTGCTGATTTTTGCTGGTGAAATGACTGATCAAATTTACAATCGAATGCATGATGTTTATCTGCAAGCATGCATGCACTTTTTACCTGCAAGCGAGCAAATTAACAAAAGTGCTCATGATTTCATTGAGAATGTAGTCGATGTCCACGAGCGCTCTGGAGGCGTGAGAGAGGAAAACATCCAGCATCCAACATTACAGTGCAGAAGTCTAGAATAAAAATAACTAGAGTAACAATAAAGTGCAGTAAACTGTTGAACTATTTGCATTACAAACCAGTGTGTTTATGACTGATAATAAATTAAAATGAAAGGATAACAAACACCAGTTTGGAATCACACAGCATGACAGATTGTTTTTGAACAGGTCAAATAACTGGAAGCCGCGCTCATTCAAGATTCAAATGTCTTACATTACATGATATATATATAGTGATTTTAAATAAAACAAAACTTTGATGCATCCATATATATATATATTTTTTTTGGTGCATATGCATTTTCATTAGTTGATGTTCCTCTGATAAATGAACATTAAGAGCTCTTAGCTAACTAGTCTTAACTAAGTAAAAAATAAAAATCTAATATTTTCACTGCTGTGCGCTCACACTTCAGAATGAAAATCTAATTGTTTATTTTCACACTCGGGGTGATATACTGAACACTGATTTGATCATATATATGTTTTTTGCTGGTGATATGAAACTAAACACATTACAATCATTTTGATAAGCATAAAAGTAGTGAAGTAGTTTTACTACAATGTTTTGGACAGATTTTTACCTACAAACATGCATATTAATAATTAAGAATACAATTTTATATTTGTAAGGTGCATTCAGAATTTGCTTGCCTTTTGCAAACGAACAAATACATAAATAAATGTATTTTGATGTTACCAATGCTTTGGTGATGTAAATCTTTTTAGCATGCAGGTAAAGCCATGCACTCCTACAGAGAATGTGATACAGAGAATGTCAAAAATAAGAAATGCATGTAGATTTTTAGCTTTATCTGCAGCCAGTCGTGGTTTAAGTATGGCAGCACTACTCTTATAATTTTCTCTCTTGAATGAATCCCTTCTGCTCGTCTCGATCTCGTGTTATTATCATTAAAAGCCAGCCTCCAGCATCTCGCTCAGGAAGCCTGATTTCCTGACGGGCTCTAAACACGTGTCAATATGAAAATAAGAGGTGTCAGAGGATAATGGTCAAGGAGGAGGAGCGGGATGTCCACGTCAGGTCTTTAAGAGCCGCCGGCTCCTCTAATGGAGCCAGAAAGTGGCCGTGTCAGTCCTGTCAACATCTTGTGTTTTAAGCCAGTTGTTGCCTTCCAGCCAGGCCTGTAATTCTGTGCCATTAAAAGTGGGGAGGTGAGCGGCTTCCCAGCGGTGTCAACACATGCCCTCCTCCTCAAGCCTGCTTCTGCACACTTTCTCACAGGAAACTTTCGGCTCGGCATGAAAGCATAATGACTGGTTGTGTCACTCCAGCCATCATAAAGTAAGTCACGTAGGTAGAATTACAGAGCCGTCAATGTCACGCGCTCCTGATTTCCAAATGCTCATGACATTGTGCTGGTCTTATTACACAGTTAGCATAACGTCAGGTCCATACTGGAGATCATTCTAATGAAGAACATCTGAAAGACATGTAGAACTACCAAAAACTTGGTTTTGTTTTGATGGACAATCATAGCACAGTAATGAAGACATGAACTGAAAATGTGTGTCGACTGTAAGGAAAAATTGGCAGAAATCACAATATTCTGTGAAGATATCTAGTTTACTTGCTAGGGAATGTCTTGATCAAAATGCAAAAATATTTTTAAAATTTGATGCCACAAAATGGCTGTAATGAAGGGGTGTGACAACGGAGGCTTTATTCAAAGAGCATGGTCAAAACAGACAGGGTCCAGTAACGGTAAACAGGTATAGCCAAGGCAGAGGCAAAGAGTAATCCACAAACAGGCAAAGGTCAGGACAGGCAGCAAACCATCAAAACATTGAAACAGTCCAAGGATCCAAACACGAGAGATGCAAAAACTAGGAAAACTAGAAACACGGAAACATTCAGTCACCAGCGATGTGATAGCGTGTGTGTCCCATTCTTATAGTGGAACTGGATGCGTGAATGAGAACAGTGATTGTGTCAGCAAAGGTTATGAAGTGTATCCGGAGTGAATGGATGGAGTGCCCTCTAGCGGAGCTCATGGCTAGAGATCGTGACAATGGCACACTTTATCAAATTTAACAACATGGTACCACATAGAATTTAAAAAAAAAAATAAAAGAAAGAAAGTTAACATATACATGTGACAGTGCCTCTTGGATCTTGAGAAATCCAGCCAATCAGACTGGAGCTTGTGATTTTCAGAAGACTTGTTTGTTGTTTGTACCATTGAGCAAGATGAGCATTGCCTTCTAATAGGAGCTTCTTTAACAACTCTAAAATCTTTTAAGTAGATGTTTCTTTGGGTGTTATTGCTGTCAAGTACCTCATTTATAGACAAGATCATGCCTTCGTCATTGTATGTATTTATTTATGTTTTTTACAATAACCTTTCAGAGCACCTTATGTGTGTGACTTAAGGATAGTTCACCGGCAGGGTTATTATTGTTAAGTAAAACTGTATGTTGAAATAAAGCTGAAAATGTAAACGTTTTAAACTTGCAAACATTTTAATTAAAGCACTAAAATTACAAACTGGAAATAAAAACTAAAAGTAAAACTGAAATAAATTAAACCTAAATAGAAAACTAAAAAAAAAATCTAATACAAATTACAAAAGCACATAAAAATGAATGAAAATCAAACAAATGAAAACTGAAAATATAACAAAATAGTGAAAAAAATTTTTTATTTCTATTCATTATTTGCCAGCCGTCGTCAGCATTTCACTGATTTTCACAAGATTTTCAGGCCTCAGAAATTTTGTGTGAATATCTAAACAGCAGATGTCAAAAGAAAGAACATAGCCCTTTGCTTTTACCAAACTAACCCTGTTTTATTCTAGCTTCATGCAATCTTTTATTTTAAACAAAAGCAACATTTTGAACAATAAGCTGAGAAAATAGCATTTTTGTCCAGATCGGATTCAGAATGATGATCAAAACAGAGTAGATCACTCCTGTCTTAAGATCTTCTCACGCGGCAGATTCAATCAATCAAGTGATTTGGACCAGTGCTTTTGAACAAAAAAAAAAAAATACACGTGGCAACACTTACAGAAATTCAGGGTTCTACAATGTAGTGGTAGCTTATCGTGGTGACTGTCTTTAATGTACTATGCTAAAGTACGGAAAACATTAAAGACTTTTTTAAAATATACGTCCCTAAACAGACGATGAACACTATTAACGGCAATGATTATATGTTGCGATTAAACTTGTAGCAAAATTTGGTAGTTTGTTGTTTCAGTTTGGCATCATCTGATGTCCTCTGAGGGCTTGCATCATCTCTTCTCCGGTGTTCTAGATCCAGACTGAAGCTTGTATAAATCCTATTTACCTCAGGATGTCAATCCCGCCGAACAGAGAACACAGATACATAATTAGCGTAGCTGTTGTTCCAACCAAGCAAAATGTATTTGTTTAACCCAAGCTAAAGAATATTAATGTGCATTTGATTAGATATAACTTAATTAAAAGATTATGAGATGCATTATTTGGATGCTTGGCCAAAGAGATGTGTCTTTAATCTAGATTTAACAGAGAGAGTGTGTCTGAACCCCGAACGTGGAAGGCTATTCCAGAGTTTGGGAGCAAAATGCGAAAAAGCTCTACCTCCTTTAGTGACTTTGCTATCCTAGGTATACCAAAAGTCCAGAGTTTTGCGACCTTAGGGAGTGTGATGGATTGTAGCGTGGTAGAAGACTAGTTAGGTATGCAGGAGCTAACCCATTAAGGGCCTTGTAGATAAGTAATAATATTTTGGAACTTAATAGGTAGCCAGTGTAGATACTGTAAAATTGGGGTAATATGATATTTTCTTGACCTTGTAAGGACTCTAGCCGCTGCATTTTGACTACCTGTAGCTTGTTTATTGAAGATGCAGGACAACCACCTAGCAGTGCATTACAATAGTCCAGTCTAGAGGTCATGAATGCATGAACTAGCTTTTCTGCATCAGAAACAGGTAACACATGTTTTGTAACTTGGCAATGTTTCTAAGATGGAAGAATGCTGTTTTTGTAACATGGGAAATATGATTTTCAAAAGACAAGTTGCTATCTAATATAACACCCAGATTTTTTACTGTAGAGGAAGTAACCGTGCATCTGTCTAGTTGCAAATTGTTGAGATTCTGTGTACTGTTTTTTGGTCCAATAAGTAAATATCTGAATTCAATAGGAGAAAATGATTGGTCATCCAATCTTTTACATTTTTAACACACTCTGTTAGCTTAGATATTTTAGAAGTTTCATCTGGTCTTGTTGAGATATATAGTTGAGTATCATCGGCATAACAGTGGAAACTAATCCCGTATTTTCTAATAATATTACCAAGGGGCAACATGTATATCGAAAATAGCAGAGGACCTAGGACAGATCCTTGTGGCACTCCATATTTTACTGGTGATAATTGAGATGACTCCCCGTTTAAAATGACTAAAATAAAGTAATACAATAAACCAACACACTTTCACCCAGATGTGCTCTCTGTTAGTTCTGGATGATGATGATGACAGGACAGAAGAAGGTCTGATGGTAAAAACACGTGCCGTCCCTGCTCACTGGGCGCTGTAGTGTGATCCGCACTGTTTTATGCTGCAGATAAACATGAGCGGTGGCCTGTCAGAGTCACTTAAAACCACACTGCAATGAGAGAAACACCTGCGGCCGAACGCGTTTCCCAGCGTCCCACAGCTCCGTGACCAGTGGGTGAGGAACGCAGGAAGGACGAGGAGGTTTAGCCTCGTGTTTGTCCTGTAAACACTGCAATGATGAGCCCAGAAACACACGGCCAAACGTTCCAAACATTTTTTTTTTTAAATATGGGAATACAGTTTTAATTCTTTAGATAAATTAAATCTGTCTTTCACATAGAGTGATTTTGCATTAAACCGCTCGATTTTCATAATTCTTATGTGTCAAAGTTTTGGTGCAATGGTCTTTCAATGGAGGGCCAGAAATCTCTCAGGTTATAATAAAAGTATCTTCATTTGTGTTTCAAAGAAGAATGAAAGACTTGTGGGTTCGGAACAACATCAAGGTGAGTAAATGATGACAGAACTTAAATTTTTGCATGAACTAATGCTTTAAGAAGCTTAATTAAATGAATTGCATGTCAAAGATGAATGCATGTTACACTTTGCCATATTTGATGAGCTCAGTGTACATGCATTGATCAGTTTTTATATATGAATACAAGCTTTAAACATGTTAATCCTATAAAGCGATCTTGGATTAAACTACTCGATTCATATGGATTGCTTTTACAAAATCTTGACGTGTCTATGTTTTGGTGTAATGGTCTTTAAGTGGACGGCCAGAAATCTCTCAATAAACATATCTTCAGATTTGAGTTTGAAAGATGAACAAAAGACTAATGGGTTTAGAACATGATGACAGAACTTTCATTTTTGGGTGAACTAATGCTTTAAGGAGCTTAGTTAAAAGTGTATGTTGTGCATTGCATGTTTCAGGTGATTTTTGCATGTGATTCAGAGGCGATCTTAAGGTTAGAAAGCATGTCGAGGCTGTTGCAGGTTCGTTTCTGTGCAGTCGGCAGCGACGCTTTACCTCATTGTCAAGTCAGATTACATCAGGGTTTGTGGGAACTAGTCAAACATCCCACGACAAAGACGACAAACACAGACTGAACATGTTCAGTGGCTGAAAACAAACGGCGTCAGGGTTGTAAGCTGCTGTTTGTTGAGGAAGTGTGAAGGAGTCTCGCGTGTGCGTGTTTTCACCGTGCCGCTCTCGGCGGGGTGAAGGTTATTGAAATAAATATTCCAGCTCTGTATTTGAATGCTGTAGTGTTTAAAGATGGTGTCAAACAAATGTCCTCCTCTCCAGATGAGCTCTACAAAGCTGCGCTATGAATGCAGGCCGTCTCGCTGGAGGACATTGTGATTAAAAACATTTGTGTCCTCAGCAGGCCCACCCGCTTCAAAGCCCAGCACTGCGTTTTCACATGAAAGCCAAGAAAAGAGGTTTTTATCTTCCCTCAGTGATATTTGAGGGCTTATTTTCTGTGTGGTAACACAATCTTGTGAAGTGTTTCTGAACGCCGCATATCCAGTGATGTATTACGGCTCAGACTTGCAGTATTTGACCTGATGTTTTCTGCAAAACAGCGTCACAAAAATGGAATGACAGATAAAACTTGGAATTTCACATGCTGGATGAAATAAACTGTAAAAATCTATCGTAAGCAGTGCTTGCTGTGGGTCGTTACTTGCTAGGCAAGTGTCCATCCATCGACAAAATGCGTTAAAAAAGTTAAAGGGGTCTCATTATGCCCTTTCGCAAAGTCTTGATTCAGTTTTTGAGGTGTACTAGAATACGTTTTATGCTTGAATATTCCAATAATTTGTTATTGATGGCGACAACACACTACTAAAGCAGCTCTTCTTCATCTTCTCTTTAAGACATTTAAATGAGGGACTTTGTGATGTCACAATATCTGGAAGAACAATATCTAGTTCTTGAAAAGTGTTTTCTGTTAAAGAGAATATCTCCTTTTGGAGTGAACTTTGAGCGTTGTAACCTTGCAGGTCTTTTTTATGCTCAAACCACAACATTACACACTAAAGTTGAAAAAGTGAAAAAGCATAATAGGACTAAATTACCACTTTTAAATAGGATTAAAAGTGGTAGCCTGCAATTGTTACCTTAAAAGCTATTTTTACCTAATTGAACCCCCCAAAAATGAGTGTTGTTGGTATAAAGTTTTGTATATAGGTTGGTGCAGTGATATCATGTAATATTTTTAAGTTAACCTGTTGCCATTTTTAGGTTACCACTTTTTGCAATGCAGTTTTACTGGTTTGCAGTGGTATGCAAAATTATGTCATCCTTAATAAAACGAATAATAGAATTTATATGTTAAATGTTAAAGTTTAATAGATTTTTTCCCATTTTCATCAGCTATGTTAATAAATGTTTTGATGTGCTAAACTTTTTTTTTTTTGCATAAAAATGTGGCCAGTGCATCGCTGCACAAAAGTGCTAGTACAATCTGTGGTTGCTGACATAAAAGTGAAGTCTGTAAAATAGTTACTGATTTTCATATTTTTTCAGCCCCCAAATGTATTCTCTTGGAAGCCACGTTTAGGGTCTAACATGCTTTTTGATTACTTAAAATGAGTGAAAGCATTCAACCAGAATCCAGATCAGTAAAAATGAAAAAGAAGATTTCAGTATGTACTGTACTTCCAGTGCGATAAGTCTTCGGTGTGAATGCAATCGCTCAGTGTTGAGTGGCGTTGTGTTTGGAAGTGTGTGAGAGTGGGATTCATTACACAACATAAGCACACACTGCATTCTCTGCACTATGAAGTGGACATTAGTATAAAGTGCTCAGTTTTCTCTTTGAGGTCAACTGCTGTGATTAATTTGGCGTCTGTGTTTTTCTTGATCTCGCTCTCCTCATCGATGTCAGAGTGAAATCTCTTCACGCCGTCTCGCCGCTGATGGGTTTCTTCATGCATTGTCAGACACCTCCAGTACGTGAAAAGCACTTTCTGGTGTTTTATCAGACGCGTGTGAGGCCTCTGCTAAAACTTTTGTGACAGCGTAATAACCGTGTGTTTGTTTGGAGTGAATGTTTGCCATTTCACTCATCCCTGTCTCTCTCTCTCTCTCTCGGCGTCTGTCTCGCTCTCTCTGGCAAAATTAATTACTGTATGTTCTGCTTTATGAGCATGTCAGAGGGAGATGATAAATGACCTGTAATATCAAGAGATTTCACTGGTAGTTGAAGACAGTGGATCCACACACACACACACAACAACCACAGACATTAATCAATGGCCTCATATTTGTTATTAACTTACTAGAGGAACGATCGCAGCCGCAATGTCATTACCAGCGGTACAGGCCCATAATGGAGGTGAACTTTCTGAAGGCCTCCATATCAGATGAGCAATCTGATGTGATTACAGACCGCCGTGTAAATCTCTGCCCTCATTACGCTTTCAGAAGAAAGTGAAACATCACGGCGCGTTACGCTGAAATTCATCTTAACGGGATTTAACTCAGCACCTCGCGGACCCAAATAGGGCTGTTTAATGGACCCGAATATGACTGTTTTATGATCTTTGATGGCTCCATCAAAACAGTCACATTTTCACTCGTCAGATCTTCGTCTGGAAGCAGAAACGTTCGTGCGTGTCTCCTGAAAGCAGCTTTGAGGAAGCAGATTGGGAAATAACGCCAGTGATGCCATCTGCAAACAAGCCAGCTTTATAACGCTGCTGCTGATCTGAGATCAGAGAAGAAGAGAGAATCGGACTCACCTGCAGTGAAATGAAGAGAAACCTCAGGCTAAAGATGAGCTCGCAGCCTCAGCTTTGATTTTCACATCACATCTGATGATGATAATGAACCATAAAAGAGATATCGGCAAAATAAAACGGTTAAAGGGGAAGGAGTTACTGCAGGCCATGTTACATTTGCTCCGTGCCTGGGATATTTTCCTCTTCATTGATTTTTAGTGATGATTTCCTTCCTTATTCATGGAGAGAAATAATCGGCTTTAGGCATTAATTCATCGCTGCGATTGCACTGGTCAGTGTTGACAGATAATATAATAGGAAATATTATTTTGCCAGAGCGCCGTTAATAAAGCAGCAACTAACACTTCTATCGTGTGAAGGATGATGTGTTAACATAATGCATTATTTATATATTTATATTTATATCTCATATTTTTGTTGTAAACATTCAGTCTTTAACAAAAAAAAATGAAGGGAGTTAAACAAGTGCATTATGTTAAAAAGACATGAACTGTGATAAATGCAGACGTTAGTGAGCGCAGACAGATGCACTGGATAAAGGTTCTAGATCACATGTCATTTTCACCATTCGCAGGTTTCAGAACTGATTTATGGAGTTTTTGTCTTCTTAAAGATATTTGGAACAATTAGGATGTTGTTAAACAGTCCACTGAAGACACGTCTGTCCCTCACAGCCTCGTTTGCATCCCTGTCACAAATTAAATATGGTGCTACTCTGACTAGTCAGGCTGGAAAGATGGCATTTATCAGGTGAATGCACATGAACGTTTTTGTACATGTATAAAATACCATATTATTGTACAATTGTTATGATAGAATATATAACAAGTCAATTTATACAACCTTCATAAATTGAACAAAAACTTAAAGCAAAACGGTTACACTTTATTTTGATAGTCCACAACTAGAAGTAATTTTGCAACTGTCAACTAACTCTCATTAATTTGCAAATACATGTCTACTAACTCTCAGAGGTTAGTTGAGGTTAGTAGAATAAGTTGACATATACTTGCAAGTTCGGATTAGTGATATGTTGTGGACGCATCAAAATAAAGTGTTAGCAGATATTAATCAGACAGTCTACTAATACTCTAATGACTGCTAGTTGACACGTAGTTGCAAAGTTACTTACTGTTAGTAGAATGCCTAAAGTGGACTTTCAAAATAAAGTGTTACCAGCAACAACAAAAAAAAAAACAAGGCATGTTCTCCAATCATAATTTTGTTAAAAATCACATATTTTAGCATCACATCTTTCTCTGACCAAAGTGATTTCGATGCACGTGATGTCGTAATTACATAAATGCGATCTCCAGCTATCATATATTTGTTTAGATGCATAAATGGACATGTGGTTCATCCTGATGTTATTATAGTCGTATTTTCTCCACTCTCTGCACAGCTGTTTTTCACTGGTGTACACTCTTAAAAATAAAGGTGCTTCAAAAGGTTCTTCAAGCGATGCCATAGAAGAACCCTTTTTGGTTCCACAAAGAAGCATTCAGTCAAAGGTTCTTTAAAGAACCTCTTTCTTACCTTTTTGTAATCTGAAAAACCTTATTTCACCACAAAGAACCTTTCGTGAAACAGAAAGGTTCTTCAGATATTAAAAGTTCTTTATGGAACCATTTAGACAAAAAGGTTCTTCTATGGCATCGTGAAGCACCTTTATTTTTAAGAGTGTAGTGAAAGTGCATGCTGGTGTATTTTCACAAATGGAACTATTTTTTTGGCTTTGCATGGAACTACTCTTTGAAGTAAAGACCAGAGTACATGACTAACTGTACAGTACCGTGCCACCAGCCATGGCTGATATGTCATGCGTGTGGCTTCAGTGATGCACAGGTGCATCAGAGGTGAGGATGAGGAGGCCGTTCCTGTATCCCGACGCTCTTCATCAGGAAACCTCGGCCTCACACAAACCCCTGGCGCAAAGAGGAAATAATCAGGGCGAGGCGTTCAGAGGAATGCAAATATTATTTTCCGAGCGGCTGCAAAAACAACAACAACACACCCCCGTGATGCGATGCGCGCGCCGCACACCCACAGGCCCCCAACCAACCCTACCCGAGCGCATTTGCATAAAACATTAAGCACAACAAAATGATTACACCTGACAAGTACAGCCGCAGGAGGAACATCGCCAGTGGCAGCCGGTTCCTCGCGGATCGCGCAATCGTTTCCCCGGCTTTCCGAGCGCCGCCGCGCCGCTGCCAGCGATTAACGCGGCCCTTTTGTTGGAGCGCGGAAGCCTCCGCCCCGCGCGCAAATCCCATAACTCTGCCTAAAATCAGGTTACCCTGCACCTCGCAGATAGGGCATTGTGACTGATATGCTCAAATCGATCTGAGGTTGGAGGCTCTTGTTTGCGCGCGCGTCCGCTGTAAAATCGCGCCTCTCATGTTTCGCATTCTTCTCTTAAATGTGGGTCTTGTAATGCAATTAAACGGCGCATGTAAGCCTCCCCCGCATCCTCGCGCTATTGTTTCACACACAAAACGAATTCATCTGCAGTCATTTTTGACGCCACCGTTTAACCCGAGGTGCGTTGAAATAATTCGTGCAAACATTAAGCAGAGAATCGGCTCGCTTGGGTTGTCAGCGCCGATCCACGCCACGGGTCGTCTCCAAAAAGATGAGCATCAAAACATTAATATCCTTCTTTTTCATTTGAGTGAGGGATGGAAATCCGTAATGTCGAGCTCTCGGATGAAGGATGCTCCCAGATAAAACCGAGGGAGATTATTGAACACTTTCATATTTCTCCCCAGACAGCTGGAAGAATGTTAATATTTGGCGAGCGCGAGCTGATAAGGGCTGACAGCGGCGTGACAGATGGTGTCAAAAACCCCGGTGACGCTGTCATGCTGACAAACTTTGCAAAGGCGCAATATACCCGCGTGCTGTTATTGAAGTGCGCCGCGCGTCGACGCTGTCCTGCAGTTCAGGAGGAGCACGCGCCGCTAAACCATGCATTCGGCGCAGGCTAACTTTAAACGCTCTGTACGTCAAGCTGAGAGCCGAAAGGAAACGTTACAGAAAACCCGACAGCCTTACGGTGATCTTAACATTAACTTTGATATGATACTTCCTCATTGGGTCCATCACTCCGACTGTTAACCCTGCAATAAAAGCGGCGAATTCAGTGAGAATATAGAAACGTGGCCCTGCTTGGTTTAGGAGAGAAGTAGACAGAAAGTGCATCTTTACACCAGGAGTTCAGTGCATTTGAAAACTCTTGTGAACAAAAATCTGCAAACATACTCCGCTCATTACAGTTCATTACAGTTTTGTGTAGTCCACGTAATCAAAACACTAGCTCTTTGTAATGTGTATTGAGAGCATTTCGTTTAATCCCCGACACACAACAGTATGTCCTTCTTTCAATTTAGTGCTAGAGTTAACAATCAGTTAATTCAACAGCAAACACTGAGAAACATATTACTGTAAACTGAACGAGAAGTGAATATTATGAAAGGCACTTATTTTGTGTTACTAACACAGTTGAAAACGAGCTGAAAGGTTTGAATAAAAGCACATCTGTTGTGAGATTAGAACTAAGAGTTGTGAAAATGTATTTGCTTTAGAAAATGGCACCAAAAATAAAAAAATTATAAATGTGGCCCTGTGTAGTTTGGGGAAAAAATGCAATCCTCAAGTGCATCATTCCCTCATGAAGTGCTTTACACCAGGAGTCCATTGCATTTGAAAACCGTGCAGAGGCGGTTTGTGAATAAAAGCGGTGCGGGATGAACTCAGAAATCTGCGGCCATACTCCACACAAGAGCAGATGCTTCAGGTTTCACACACTGTTATGGTGCGTTATTAATGCGACGCAGATACACGTGCATTCTGCAGGAGGCTCAACTACTGTAACAACAACAATTCTGATCTTGCTGAGAAAGAAACTCTCATTTCATGGACTTTGTCGGGTCCTGCAGACCTTCAAAACGAATCAGGAGGATATTTCTCAGTATTTGCTTTCAATGACCCTGCAAGATCAGAATATACTGGGAAGAAGAAACATCTAACTTGGTTAAAGTATTTAACTGATTCATTTATTTTGACTAAGCATTTTATTTTGCAGAGCAACAGCTTATGAAATATGAGTTTTATATGCATATTAAAAAAAGCATTAAAAGCTCACAGGAAATAAAGCGTACACTGAATACAAGAATATAATCAGCTATTTAGTAGGCCTTTCTCCAAACAGTACTAAAGACGATTTTTTTGCATGACGTAATTTGTTTCATTGCAAAACATAACAAATTGCATCATGCAATTAAATAATTCAATGCATACATTTGTTTTACGCTCCAAACGCAGCTACGCAATATGCTTACAAAATCCTTAATATAGTGTGAAGATGTCTGTTTTCACGGACATGACTTTTGGCCGCTGCTGTATGATCGTAAGCTCTTTAGTCTGTGCATCAGCGGCGTGTGTGTTTCAGCACTTGTAAACTCGTGAGTTGGAGCGGGACGATGGAGAGGGGGGCGTCTGTAATCACCTAATCCAAACACACACTGGAGGAACCTCATTACTCCGCTCTACACTTACATTCTGTCCTTATCTGGTTTCAATCAGCGCTCTCTCCTTCCAGCAGCTCACAGAAAGGTCAAGTCACCTTTATTTATACAGCGCTTTTAACAATGCAGATTGTGTCAAAGCAGCTTTACAGCATTAAATATGAAAATAGAGTGTCAATAATGCAGAAGGACAATAGTAAACACTCAATCTTTCTGTTAAAGGCAGTTCATCGTTGAATTCGGAGAGCTGGAGCGTTTCGATGCCTCGGTCAACAGTAAAATAAATAGAAACAGGCTGTTTCTCGTCAGGCTCTGTGACGTCACCAAACGGATGGCTGCTGTGGGAACGGCCCTCGTCCTCCCCCTCCAAACGGCCCACATGCGAACGGACATTAAAACGAAACCCGATCCGGGCCCTGGAATCCGTAATGTGCCGCTTTTTTTTCTTTTCCCTCGTTGGCTTTTCCCGTAGGTCAGGGAAAGGTGAGCGGCGACACCCCGGGTGAACCGTCTCTGGAATCCGAGATTAAAAAACGCTCCCAGATAACCAGCAGATCTGGAATTCACAATAACAGACCGGCCATATATCTACCTGTCTCCGGCCTTCCTCCCAGAGAGGCCAGCAGGTCAAAGAAATGGCTGCGTTCCATCAACATCTCTCTTTTTCTCCCGAGGAGTCTGAGAGGAGAGTCCTGAAAGCTGTTCGACTCTGCCTGTGATATCCAGAGTCAGACAGAGACGTTAAAAATACACATTCTGCCATCGTTTACTCTCCATCGTGTCGTTCCAAATGTTTCTTCTGAGCTGAGCTGAGCTGCTCTTTTACTGGGGACTGGAGACTGCTCAGCTCACACCAAAATCAGAATCACGTCATCGTTTACTCTCCCTCGTGTTCTTCTGTATGAGTTTCGTTCTTCTGTTGAACACAAAATAAGATATTTTGAATAATGTGTGTAACCAGACAGTTGCTGGTAGCCATAGACATGTTTTTTTCTTCCATACTATGGAAGTCAATGGCTACCGTCAACTGTTTGGTTTCCAGTATGCTTCAAAATAACCTTATTTTGTGTTGGGTGAGTAAATGATGACAGAATTTTAATTTGGGGGTGAACTATCCCTTTAAGCTTCCAAAAAAAACAACAACAACATTGCACCAAGCACAATTGTACAAGTGTTATAACAGCTTTGAGTGAGAAATTCATGTCTTAAATGGTCCCCACATTGGGGGTTATGGAAACGCATCTTTGGTCCATCATGCTTTTGTTTTTTTTTTTTTTTTTTTTTACGTAACTATGTGTGTGTGTGTGTGTGTGTGTACTTAAAATATTGTTAATTAACAAAATGTTGATTTAATTTAATTTCAGCCATTTTGTGGTGTATTTAGGAGTTGAAAAAAAAATAAACTAAAACAATAATGAAAACTAAAAACTAAAATAAAAAAAACGACATAGTCTATATAAAGAGTATTTAAAAATGATAAAAACAGAACAAAATTACTAAAACTTCAAAACCAATATATATATATTACTAGTCTAACTCAGGTTATTAACAAAAACTATAACAGCATATCAGTGATACTAAATTAAGTCTTTGGGCCGACATGAGGACAGAATATTCATAGATTTATGGACGAAGTGTCCCTTTAAGCCGCAGGTTTGATTAACACGCTCTGTGATTGCAGGATATTTTTGTCTCCTCTGTTTGAAGAAGTGCAGAGCCGTCTCACTCTGTCCCTGCTCCTAATGTCAGGAGCTATTTCCGTTTGTCCAGATTATTTGCTCATATTTAGCCCTGAAATCCACTTGAATAGAACAGCAGAACATCTTTGCAGTGGTGGACCACATTCATTTCTAGAAATATGCACAGCATGATGGCACCAGCCCTGAAAACACCCATCAGAGTAGTGTCTTGCACACAGCATTTGATGTCAAATACACAAACTATTTTATCCTAGAGACGTTAGTTTTGTAAAGGATGACTGCTAAACATATAGCAGCGTCTCTGATGATGTTTGCCTGAGATATAGCACAGCATTTATTGATCCGCCTTGCCAGAAAATAAGGAATAAATTCAGAATCCTCTAATCCAGCCCTCACTGATGTATTCAAATGATTCGCTTTCCTCTCAAAAATTGAATAGCAATAAAAATGGACTTCCTGCTTTACCTCAGTCATAAATTTAGCGTGTATCGGCAGACCGCAAACAGAAAACAGACTGCCAGGCATTTAATTATTGAGAGCATTGATTGACAAAGTGATTCATTTTCTAAACGATGCTATTGAGGAACCAGATGTCTGTTATTTGTGTCGTTTGTTAGTCGAGGTCTGGAAACCTTTTGCCATTTTTAAACCTTCATTGGAAAATACTGTTTTAGTTTTTCTACTTCAAAATTTCTCATTTACCTCAATGCTACTTGCTTTGTAATTATTTGTTAAAATTTACTAGCGATTTCTAAGTGAAAAGTCAGTCCTACACATTTTTTTTTCTTTCTTCGGTGTAGGCCTAAACAAATAAAGATGACAGTTTAGCTCAAAAATAAAATGCACAGCGGGAGCTGAACTCTGAGAATATGACTCAAACCGTCGTCGTTTGGCTCAGAGGAACACATGCCTGCTTCAGGACGTCCTCCAGAAGAGCTCAATCAGAGATCTCAGGGGGGGGGGGGGGGGCAGAAAATCCGTCTCATCTGCGCCCTAGACCGGCGAGGACGAGAGCCCGGAGACTGAGCGCTCTTCCCCTGTCAGGGGGACGGGGGGGGGGAGGGGGGGAGGAAAAGGGAGAAAGGAAAAAAAAAAAAAGGGGGTGGGGGGGAACTCTGTGCCCCGCAATCATCAATAACCAGAGGCTTTGCTGGCATTCCCATGTGCAGCGGGATGCTCTTACTGCTCTGGAATGCTGCGGAGAAATCCTGCTGTCAATCAACTCGCACACATTCCCTCCTTATACATACAGGGGTTAAACTGGGGGGGGGAAATATTGGCTGTTTGTTCTCCATTTCATGTGTGTGCTCCGCTTCAGCTTTGCTTTGTTCCATTGCATCTCCATTTAGCAGTGCACTCGCTCACAAACATCTCCAGAGTATGCATCTGCAGCACTTCCCTGTATAAAGGGCACTGACTCACATAGGGGGCTACATATATCAAAGAAGTTTATTCTCTGCAAAATATTTATTAAGAGAATATGGCAATCGCACTTGTCAGCATGCAAACTACTCACACTGAATCTTGCTTTGCAACTCTTCAATACATGAAACCATATGAAACACAAGAAATACAAATGTCCTTTATATAACTCACAAACACTGCTGACATAGTAGTTAGACCAGATTACCATTGCGGTATGCATTGCGTCACATTGTCAACATGCAAAGGCATTTTACATGAACCCATATTAATATTTGATAATTGTCATACATCAAAAAATACAGAAAAAATGAAAAACAAAAGCCAAAAATATATTTGCCATATATATATTTTGCAATTTTTTGAATATATATTCAAATGCATTTAAAAATATACTGGTGAATGATGGAGCACATATTTCCAATCCAGCTTATTTTTAACAAGAGCCTCACGATTGTTTGTATCTTGAATGTGTGTGGCTTCCGGTCTCATTCACTCATTCACAAAAACAGTCTGTTATGCTGTGTATCAAAATCATAAACACACCGGTTTGTAGCGCAAATAGTTTTATCGTCACTGCACTTTGTTATTCTTCCAGTTATTTATCTACAGCAGCCGATGAAGTCTGGTACATTCACAGAAAATAAATTAGTAAGGTGGATATAGCAACCTTTAACCATTTTGTACAACAATTTAACAGTGCAATAATTCACAATTATTGAGCTATATAGCATTATGCTTCCTCGGTAGAGGCCATGCGTGTCCACCGTCACTGACAGTGAATATGGAGGGTGTATCGAGCACCAAAGCAATCTAGAAGCATCATGAAGGACATCATGACGGGTTTGACAGCACTGATGCTGAATGCCTGGAGTGTCACATGAATGATTGCAATGCAGCCAGGTTGAATATAAACATGTGCAAAAAAAGAGCTGAAGCGATTAATAACAGCTTGACTTTTTGTCTGTTCATCGCCTACATCTGTCGTTAGGCTTTAAGAAAGCCATGCACTACTGTTATGCTGCTTTTAGTCTTTTTTGGTGCTTGACAGACCCTGGTCAACATGTATTTTTGTTTTATGGAAAAGAGCAGCATGAACGTTCTGCTAAACATCTCATTTAGAAGAACGAAGGCACATGGGTTTGGAACAACCTGAGGGTGAGTAAATAAAGACAGAATGAGCAACAGTGCAACATGTGCAATGCTCTGGTTCAGTGGTAAAAACTCCTTTCATTTTCTCTAAAGGGAAACAGATTTTAAATGATAACTTATACGCCTTTAAAGACAGATCTGCTGTGAGCTCTGAGGTTGTTAATCGATGATGTCGATGATATATGCTTCCGTTGAAGTCACCCATTTGCATTATTTCAGCTTGTTTTAGAAATAATCCATGTTTAAAAGCTTACAATTAAGGTGACAAAACACAGCATTGTCCATCGCTTTTTTGGGTGAATTTGCTATAACAGCCACGCACACCACACACACACACACACACACGACACACAACCTCAATCACTCAAGCCTCACTCACACACTTCACACCTCACACACTCACCTCACGCACTCCTCACCTCACACACACACACACACACACACACCACTCTACACCACACTCTTACACACCCACACCCAACAACATTTAATACACCACACACACACACACTCACACTCGCCACGCACAGAGCACACCGGTCCACACACACACACACAACCACCACACACACACACACACTCACTCACTCACTCACACACACACCCTCACTCACACACACACACACACACACACACACACCCACAATACACACACACACACTTCCAGCCATACACACACACCACCCACACACAACAAGGGGGGGGGGGGACCCCACACACACACACACACTCACTCACACATACACACCACACACACCACACACCACACACCACACACACACTCACCTCACTCACACATACACACACACAAACACACACACACACACACATATCACACCTAAACACACACACACACACAAACAACACACAACACTCACACACACACACGCACACATACACACACTCACACACACCGACACACACCCACCACACACACACTCTCTCTCACACAACACACACTACACACACACACACTCACTCCCACATACACACACACACCCACACAACACAACACACACACACACTCCTATCACACCACACACACACACACACACACACACACACACACTACACTCTCTCTCACACACACACACACACACGACACACACACGACACACACACAGACACACACACACACACACACTCTTAGACACACACACACACACACACACACACACACACACACCACTCTTATCACACACCACCACACCCACACACCCACACATCACAAAACACTCCACACGAGCACACGCGCAGCCCCAAACACACACACACACACACAGAGAACACACACACACAGTGGCAAATGGACATTATTCGAATTAAAAACTATGTTCAAATATAAAAGTATTCATTCAAGTTTGTGACTGTCTATATAAAATATATTTAAGTTTGATGCAAAATATCATATATATATATGTGTGTGTGTGTGTGTGTGTGTGTGTGTGTGTGTGGTGGGTGTGTGTGTGTGTGTGTGGTGTGAGTGCGGTGGTGTTCTGTGTGTGTGTGAAGTGCATGTGTGTGTGGGTATTAATGAGAGGCAGGCTGTCTTGCGCTGTCCTTCATAACCCCTGTGTATCGGGGGGGGTGAGGTCGTGCACCCCAGGGCGGGGGGGGTTTAAAAAAAAATTCAAATTATTCTGCAGAGCTAGTCACTATTTTCCTCCCAACAGAATTAATGAGTTATATTTAACCATGCATGCCACTTTAATCATTACCTGCAGCGTGTTCAAAGTCAGGTGCTCTGAAAGAGTATTCTTTTATACCTATTCAGTGTCACATGGGTATCATTTATATTAGTGACAAAAGCTCAGCTGTTCAGCGAGTCCTCATGTTGTCTGTAGTTTTTAATCAGGAGACAGCGGAAGGGAGCGGAGCCTCCCCGCGGGTCTCTTATACTCTCATTCTGGACAGATCGTCTGAATGCAGCAGATACTGAGCATGCTCAGAACAGACTGTCCGGTTAACACAGTGGAGCAGGATCTGTTCTGATGCTGCCCTGGCTGCTCTTTACTCAGGAGCGATAAATCACAGCAAACATGATGGGAAATAATCACATTTTACTAGATTCATTGTGCTTCCACTTGTAAAAGAAGTACACTTTAGCATACTTTTAAAAGAATATATGTGTGTGAACTGAATGCAATGTTTTTCAGACACTTAATTCTATATTGTTTACAATTAAACCCAAACTTTATTATAGTTTAAATTAATTTTAAACGCAATTAGCTGAACTTTAGAGTGCTTTTTATGTCCCACTTACTGTAAGTAGGATTAAGTACATCTTAATGTCATAATTACTTGTCTTTGAAATACGGTTAAATTACTGCTGAATGTACTGACAAGCATTTCTCATAAACTAAAATACACTTTCTTGTCATTTTTATTAAAACTTGTGTGTCATATAATTACATTTATTTGTAGCATTTATAATGATAGTTGCAGTTTAATACATTTGCAAATATATTAACTTTAAATGTAATGTTGTTGAATAACACACTACAGTTCAAATGGCTACACTGTATTTTGATAGTTCACTACTAGACATTCTACTAACTATAAGTTACTTTACAACTACATGTCAACTAGCTCTCATCAGAGTATTAGTAGACTGTTAGGTTAGAGATAGTAGAATAAAGTACAATACTTGCAAAGTTACTTATAGTCAGTAGATTGTCTGATAAAAGTATTATTATGGCGTAAACTCAAAGAGCAATGCTTTATGCTTTGCCTCCAAACAGCAACTGTGTTTCTTGTGAACACTCCAGGCAGAACTCAATGAACAAAGAAACCATTGTAGGTAACAACAGCTCCCATAGTTTGGACAGTATGTGCACTCAGGTTGTTTTCTTCTTCTGATTTGCCCCTTGAACCTCCTTAAGGCACACCAAATACAGACCTCCCCCTTTCACCCCATTATCAACATCCCTAGCTTTACATGTCTCCGGGAGCCTCGAGTGCTAATGACTCCTGCGGCACATTCTTGATGGATGTGTATTTCTAAATAAGACAGATGAGTGCTAGCGGAGATTGATACCCAGACGGCTTCATTCAACAGGCCGTCCAGCGGGCATGAAGGAGTGACAGCCGCAGCCTCGGGCGCAGGTGAGCTCAACTTCTCAAATCACTCCGACGCATTACACAGCATGCGAGGAACTGCACGGGCCTGCGCACGGTGCATTCCCACATGTCTGGCCCGGATCCAGACCCCCTTCCAAAATATTTGCCCTCAACTTTGCCTGGTTTATTTACTCTGGAGGAATATTTTCCCTGAACAACTCACGAGCTTAGCGTTTGGCAAATACACTGAGCGCATGAAATATGGGCACAAGGCTCAGGCCAAACGAGATGCATATATAGGAGATGAACTCATGTAAGACCGCAGAGAGCTTGGGCATTTTTGGACCAGATATTCTGATCGCTCTAACAAACGTGTTGGAGAGGAATCCTGTGTTCCCTCGCATGTGCTGCGGCGATGAAAGCGCTTTGGGAAGATAAATCCATCAAACTGTGCATGAGGTCACCACTCCGACGTTTCCGCTCACTTTGATGAGTGGAGATGGGCTTAGCCAAACACGGCTCTCCTGCAGCACTGGGGGGCTGAGTGGACGCGGGGCCACACTTGGGCCGGTGCCACGAGAGAGACGGGCATATTAGAGGAGCACAGAGAGCTTTTGTCTGTCTCGGCACAGCTTGCTTGCTTGGGTTTCCTAGCATTCATTTTATGAGCCGACTGAGGCCGGCGTTATGTGTGACTTAGAATGGAAAGAGAGCGTTTCACATTATGACAAGAACATTTGGTGCCGTTTTTATCTGTGCATTATACTGTATATTGCTTGCTGGTAAGAATATGCACTGGAAACATCTTAATCACACCAAGCATTTTGCTTAGGGTTTGTTCTTGGACATTTTGGACATTTCAATTGATCAATTGTTGTTTTAAGCAAAACATAACTTGATTTCTTCAGAAAAGAAGACTTAATTTCAGTCATTGAGAGTCCACTAGAGTCCACTTTAGACATTCTACTAACAGTAAGTAACTTTGTAACTACATGTCAACTAGCAGTCATTAGAGTATTAGTAGACTGTCTGCTTAATATCTTTATTACTTTATTAATATCTATTTCAATACACTTCATTTTGATGCGTCCACAACATACTGACTATGAGAAATTTTGCAAGTATGTGTCTACTTATTCTACTAACCCTAACCCTAATCTAACAGTCTACTATGAGAGTTAGTTGACATGTAGTTGCAAAGCTACTTATAGTTAGTAGAATGTCTAAAGTGGACTATCAAAATAAAGTGTAACACTCTATTCTCACATTCATCATATTAGTTTCAAGTGTGCATCTTTTCAGAGGTTTTGTAAACTTTATACAGTATTTTGGTCTTCATTTGACATCTGTTTGAATGCTGAATTGCGATTGTGTTTTGTCTACACGGAACCAAAGTCTAAAACCCAAACCTTTAACATTATTCCACTGCTGCTTTGCATGCACTGCTGTTTCCTTCAGGAACTGCAGATGTAGTACTGTAAAGCTGTTGCCTCTCAGTATTGTCTTATGTCCGCTTCCAGAGGCTTCCAGATAAACCCTGTATTTGTGTTGACACGAGATCCAGAGCGTCCGTGTCTCCCAGCTGCATGTGGTCAAGGGAAAACATTTCCTTTAGAGCAGCAACTGAAAGGACAGTCGCAGCACCTGCGTTCATGCCAAGGCTGGACATCACGTGATCACACACATATCCAGGCGTCTCGGGTCATCCTTAACCAGTCAACACCTTCATCTGACCTCCCATTAACCCACACCACAGGAGATCCATTTCCACACAAGCCTAAAGGTTCAACACAAGGAAAGCAACAAATTGTGCAACAGCGTTTTAAAGATCATGTGTTGTGAGAAGGAAAAACTGAGGAATGATTTGCAAGGATGGTGATGTTGATGATGCCACCAGACGGAGAGAGCGATCCCATATGTTGGGTCACGTGTGTATCTGGTAAATATTATAATGAGGCAATGCTTCTCATCCTCGCTAAGGAACATAATGTGGAACAGAAGGGCAGTGGTTCAGTCATTGTCCATTGAATTAACCCCAATCAGCTTTGAGGAGCATCCTGACTTTGGGAGGAGTGATGGTGGAGAGTACAGAAAAACGAAGAGCAATGGAGAAAGAGAATTCTTGAGCTTCTTCAGTGATTGAGATTGATTGGATCATCTCAGAAACGTCTGGAGACAGAATCCTAAATGCTATAGGAATCGTTTTCTCGAATATTTCTGAAATAAATGAGCCTGCTTTCTCAATATGCACCTCTTTACCAGAATCTGCAGTCTATTATCAGCTCTCTATTAATAGCTATGTTTCCATCGCCCTGTTTCTTTGCACATTTTGAAGTATCGCATGAGAAAGGAGTGAAGGAAATGCCAAATCTTGAATGAAAATCCCTTAATTCGGCAAAAAAAGTTTTTACGCTCGCTTGAGGTGGTTTTCAACTGGGTTGAAAAAGGGTTAATGCAAATAATGGAAGTTGGAAATGCATTTGCTGAATAAATTCCTGCATGCACATCAAAAAAGTAATGAGACTTTGCATGATGGGACGGCAAATCCTGACTAACTAGTGGACCGATCTCATTCACAGAATCTGAAATGTTGTTATGGTCATTCTGAAATCCCTGAGCAAAGTCTGTCGTCAAAGTATTTCTGTATAATTGCCTCGCAGAACCGTCTTACATGACTACGTTCCCAAACAGCAGCATCCATGTTTATTGCAAGTAATTTATTATATATGAAAATGAATATACTCAGTGGCTTCTCCTACTTTTCTTAGTGATATATAGTGCCAGTTTATCAGAAAGTGACAATTTTGTTCTCTTTGACTCGTTGGATGAAAACGGTGCTTATTTGCAAATGTTTTAAGCGATATTTAAATTTTACGCATAGGTTTAAATTCACAACTTTGGATGGAAACCAGGCTAATTATGCACTGCCAGTTGCAGCACTATCAGATTGTAGTTGTTAAGGCTGTTGCCAACATCTCAACACTCAAGATAGCTTTTTCCCGATGTCTTATCGAAATTACCATGTCAGTAAATATACGCCTCGTGTTACTCGTCGACTTCATTCTCTCCACAGTAAATATTCAAGTGTTGAACCTTTCAGATGTGCATGGAGCATGTTATTAATCAGAAGCCCGAGGCTCCCGTGTCTCTCAAACAGCACGTCTGTTCGATCTCTGCAGTTTCGTCCCCCGAATGTCAGTGCCGATGACAGGTAGACAGTCCTGAGAAGTCAAAGTGCCGCTGTCAGTTTTCTGATGAATATCCCCCGTTCGGTTTTAGCAGCATGCATATTCATCAGGCTGCTAGGCCACCGGGCGATTTCACTCCTAATTGTGTCCTCCTCTCAAGCCCTCCGAAGCCCCCGTGGCATCATGGGACAGATGAGGGGATGTCAAAGTGGATGCCAGTGCTTGTCAGGGCTGCTCTTGTGGCTCAAAAGGCACAACTTTATTCCAGCACCCTGAGGGAAATTCTGAGCCGGATCCCGTTAGCACCGTGCTTCCGTTGTGGTCTTCATTGAACCGCAGGCCTTTGTAGAGTTTTAGAGGCATGTTCTGACTCGTACCTGTGTCAAGTCGTCCCACATCCAGCAGAGTCTGCTTTCGCTTGATAACTTTCCGCACTGTAGTCTTACCTCCGTAGATGAGCATCAGCAGCTCGTCCTAAGGACGTCTCGCCTCGTTATCCTCATCCCCTTCTCAACAATAACAGCGCTTTATGAGGTGGCCATTTATCTTTTCCCGTTTGCCCTCATCCGAGAGGCCACGCTTGAGCACGCATCGGTGCTGACACCCCAGTATCCGCTCTTTACCCAGTGGGGTGTGAAAGACCAGGGCCGACCTCACTTCCTGTGGCAGAACACATACACTTCCTCTCAACCCGAGCGGAAAAACTTATGAGGAACAATATGGAATTCTGTTTCCTGCTGACTGTAACGACTCTCAGAATTTGCCCATAATCTTTTGCACCATTGCTGTTTTATTTTTAGCCCGCAGATCATCTGATTCTTAGACGCTCCCCTATACAGATACAATACATGAATGTGTAATTTCTCTACCGAGGCATCTCAGTGTCTCGTTTCATGTTCTCAGGTCAGGTATATTGCAGAAATAAAGCCAGAACCAAACCTGTGTTGTGCACTGAGTCACCTGATATCCAGAGCCTCCTTCTGTTGCACTGTCATCCATCCACTTCTCCAACTCAACCTGAGATTAACCACAGCGCTCTGGCATGGGATTGTTTAACATAAGATAAGACCGAACACGGCCTTCTTCTTCCACATCTTCGTCTTTCTTTAGCAGCACTGCAGCCTCCCAGAGGGAAGTGTCTATTGCTCAGAACATCCTCTTCCATTGCTCAGGAGACATACAGTGAAAGTATACAGTAGACCTGTATAATAAATGTGGATGGCAGCTCAGATGATTTGATCAATGAGAAGTATGCATTCATATTAGGGCTTCCACGACTGCTCGTTTTTACTGTTTACTGTATGTAAGGGCCTCTTCACATTAGCATCTGATGGCCTGTCTCACTGCAGGTGAGAAACGACAGCCCTCAAGTTGTTTGTTTGTTTTAGGGGTCCCAGTGTGTTATGCGAACAATCCAACTGAACTCACAAGTCAATTACGACATGCTTTAATGCAGGACTTGACACACTCCAGTTTAACCTTTCAGATTATTTTAATACAGATGCGGCATTAGGTCATTACAACATACCATTCAACAAAACTGAAACACAATTAAACTTGGTTGCAGCTTGGGAAATTTTTCTGTATCTAGGAAACTGTAGTCGGTTGCATAAAATGCTTAGACAAGTATTACAAGTTAGTCATCTTTTTTTTTTTTCTTCAAGACTGGTCATAATGTTTTTGCATAAGTCGGTTGCATAAGAATGTAGATCGGTCTAATTGGAATCAGAAAAATAAGACTTACCCCTCGGTTAACTACTAGTTGGTCAGACTAGTTCCTAAGACACAGTCTTAACATAGTGGCAAGGTTTATGCAACTGGCCCCTGGAAAATAAGGCAAAAGTATCTATTTGATCTCTATGTTTATGTAATTGTCTATGAGAAAAAGTTGAGATGTTAACGAGAACTTGTTTGTGATTTTTCTTTCCTGTAGGCTGAATGACACCCTTCCTAAATGCTTTTCCTCTGCCTTGAACATTTTGTGAAATGCATGTGACCTGCAGTCTTAGGTTAACTAATAATGCAGATATTTCAGAAACATGCTTCCCGAAATGTATTATATTGAAAAATGTGTTTCCTGGTTAACGTGAGTTTCACATCGCCTCCCAATTCAGTGCTATTCACCGCTGTCAAACATAAAAAGCGTCTGGTATCAGCTTGAAGCGTCACATGACCCTCTGAGATTGAGGATCCACCTGCAGTGGCTCAAATGAACAGAAAGTCAGAAACGAGGCGGTTGGGGTCGCGGCGGTCGGTTCGAGGGCACATCCTCTGCACCTGGAGTGTTCTGTGTGGCTCGCCCTCAAGGACTTCTCCCAGGACCGTGTCACGAGAGGAAGGACTCGAACAACGAACGGTGAAATTGTTTGTGAAATCGCTTTCTACGGTTTGGCTCAGCCGTGGCATTCTTCAAACATCTGTGGGCTTCTAATTACAGTAGTCAACATTTGATGTGGATCAAAAGAGTTCATCAAAGTTGTCCTAAGACAAGAACGCATTTTGGTTTTATGAAAACTTTGATGAAAGGTTTTGATCCACTTTAAATGTTGACTAGTGTAGTATGATTTGGCCATAAGACAGGTCTTGAGTGAGTAATCCTTGCTTTCGTATGTAATGCCAAAACAAGCGTTTGTTTGCCGCCAGATTTGCACCTTAGACCGGTGCTTTGATAATCATCCGTCAGAGCCGGGAAGAGTTGACAGACACCTCGCTCGGAGTGTTGCGTGAAACCATTTCACAGCTCCGTGTCAGAGTTGAGCTACATCAACCAAACCCTCAGTAATCTTAGCCGCCAGTCAGCTTTACCTGACAGACAAGAACTCTTCGACGAATGACGTGCTGACGTGTTTTCCTCCGCCAGCATGCTCAAGACGTTTATTTGTGTCGGTCTTTGTTCACATGGATGTGCAGTGCTGAAAGGATTTTGATTGCCTGCGAAAATATTTAGAGCACAGCAAATATTTACGACATCGTTCATGGTGCGGAAACAATACATATATTTGAGAACATTCTCAGGTAATCAGGCGTTACAAAACAAACGGGCGCAGAGAAAGAAAGAAACTTTGGCTGCTGGATGAGATGATCTCAGAGGAAATCTGTCCTTATTTTGGGCCGCGTCGATGCGTCAGAGCAGGCGTCTTAATGTCCTAAACATGGACGTGTGTATCATGAAAAGAGCGGAGCTTGGGATGACCAGTCTGAACTCTGTGTTTGTCCACCAGCGCATTCAAAAGGCATTGTGGGAAAAACACTAGATACTCTTTGTCAGCACTAAAGGTCTATATGGCTGCGCCTCAGGATATCCCTTTCCTGACAGGACGTATCGTGTCCCTCTCTGCTGTTTTAATGGCACAGATTACAGTGTGTGGCTGTTGGTGTGTGGTGGGTGTTGTGAGGACACATGAACTGCATCTCACCAATCAAGTATCTCTGAATCATTTCATAACTACATTGTTTATACTTTTGGTGGTTGCCAGGGCATTGCTGTGTGGGTGGTTATTACCATGCTACGTGGTTGCTAGGGTGTTTTTAGTGGTTTCTAGGGCATTGCTAAGGTATTGTGCGTGATTTACAGTATATCGTTATGCATGTTGCCAAGGTGTTCTGAGAGTATTAGCACACTGAGATGCAGCATGCTCACTAGGGTACTCTGGCTTCTACGGCGTTCTGGATTATTATTTATTTTATTTATTAGCATAGCATCTGGAAATTCTACATTGTAAGCTAAATAAATGGTACACTTGTAAATAACATCTGTACATTCATTTAAACAATTGTGTTCTTCTCTATATTTCTACTTCTGTATACAGTGCGTTATTATTTAATTTTCAGTTTTTCTTATATTAGTGTTATATTTCATCTCTACTGTGCAATTCTATCTATGTCTGCTCTATCATGTATGTTTGCACTATGTCCATTCTTCTGCACTGGAAGCTGCTGTCGCCAAGTCAAATTCCTTGTGTGCAAACATACTCGGTAATAAAGCTTTTTCTGACTTCTGACTTCTGACTTCATTTTATTTTATTTTTTTATTTTTTGAAAGTTGCTATGGTGTTCTGAGTTGTTGCTAAGGTGTTCCAGGCAGCTTTTGGCAAGTTGTCAGTGTGGTTGCTAGGGTGTTTTAGGAATCACAGTGAAGGTTTTATTACATGGTTTCTGAGGTGGTTTCAAAGACATTGCGAGGGTATTATGTTTGGTTGCCTGTGCATTGCTATAATGATGTTGCTAAGGGTAGTTGCTAAGGTGTTGTGGGTGATTAATAGGGTGTTCTATATGGTTGCTAGGGTCTTCTGTTGTTGTTGGGGTTTTTTTTCTCATTATTTGACGGTTGCTGGGGTGCTTCTGGTTCTGTGTTAAAAAATGGGCCATGGCAGTTGCTAAGGTGTTGTGGGTGGTTGCCAGGTCATTGCTATGTGCTTTGCATAAGAGTTTGGACGTCACCAAGGTGAAATTTGGGTGGTTGCTGGGGTGTTCCTAGGTGGTTGTTCAGGTGTTGTTTGTGATTGCTAGGGTGTTGTGGATGATTTATAGGATGTTATGAGTGGTTGCTTGTGTTTTTAGGACATTACAAGATGGTTGCTAGGGTGTTCTGGTTGTTTCCGGGAGCTTTGCTAGAGTGTTGTGAGTGATTGCCAGGGTGTTGTTATGCAGGTTGCCAAAGAGTTTGTATGTTGCCACAGTGAGATTTAGGTGTTTGTAGGTGGTTGCTAGGGTGTTCTGGGTAGCTGTTTAGGTGTTGTGGGTTAGTGTTAGAGGCTACTTTGTAAGAGTTTTTTGTGACGTTACTAGATGGTTTCTGTGGTGTTCTGGTTGTTGCTAGGGGATTGCTTTGCAGGTTGCCCAAGATTGCAGATGTTGCCACGGTCTGTGCTAGAGTGTTTCCTGGTGGTTGTTGGGGTATTTTTCGGTGGTTGCTAAGTTGTTGTTTTTTTAGCATACTGCCGTGTTTCTTCCCATAACAAACACTATTAACACTAACATTTATTCAATTGAAACCGCAAAGCTGAATTTCCAGACCTGAGCTTCATGTCCCCCAGGATTCTTTCAGCTGGAGGTGAATGGGACGTCACTTTCGGAGCAGGACCCAAAGGAGACCCATCAGATCCGCCTGTTGCCTCCTCTCTCCATCTGCCGTTTGCCCCGGCGTTCCAGATCAATAGCAGCTCCATTTGCCATATCCCAGCCGAAAGCCCTCAAGGAGCAGATGCTAATGATGTGATGATAACTCAACAGTGAGATTTTAAGATAATCGATACGCTGCTGTGCATTATGACTTTAATCTACACAGCACCACCTACCAGCTTCATGCTGCGTCATCTTGTCCGTATCGTTGTAGCATTTCCTCTTTAAAACAGATTATATTATTAGAGCTGTTCCACTGAGGTCTCTGGCTGTCCTTTATCATATACGCTTTTCTCTTTTTTTCAGCCGGTCATAATGCATGTCCTGCGGTTTGCCCTTGGATGATGCAGGACGCCATGACATCATTCCACTAATGGCTTCCCTGGAACTGAGTTGATTCACCATGGGGAGATTTTAGCCTGGGTTTCCACTGTTATGAGCTGTTGCAACAAACACCACTTAGGCCCAGACTTGTGCTTCCTAAACAAGTATTTAATGCCCTCATTAAAGATATATGAAGCTGGTAATCAATAAGACCTCTGGATTACAACCTCATCTTCCATACGAAGGTGCAAATGGCTACATCATGTTTAACATTACGTATTTCATGCCAGGTTTGTAGACTGCACAGAGAGGACCAAGGGAGCCTTCATCAATTACTCTAGACATAAACCTTAATTGTTTCATGAGATCTTTTGTGAGAGCTAATAAGATTATTGGAGGGAAAAAAAGATCATTGGATCTGTCTTACAGTCACATTTATGCTTGATATTATGATGCTAATGGGAACTCAACCCATTTTTTGGTCCATGGTTATATTCCTCAGTGAAATGCAGAATTGGAATTACATGAACGCCTGTAAAAGTTTTAAAGTAATTCCGTTTTGTTCACCAAACACAGCCCAGAAGCCCACCCTCAGGCTTTTGTACCTGGTAAATGCTTTATGTTGGTATTAAATATCTTTTAGAAATCCATTTTTATCTCTGCAGATGAGCAGTGAATCACTATTAAAGAGTCCATCAAGCTGTCGGGCAGCGCGGGACGGTTCCCTGTAAACACTCGGCTCACACTTCTGAATAATAAAGGCCGTTTTATGTGCTTCACGCTGGCTTCAGTATCTGCTTCCTCACCTCGTTTAATTCTGAGCTGAAGGCACAGCAGAATACTGCCATTGTATCTGTATCTGAAGAGCACTGTCGGAGGAGAAGGGCTGGTGCTCTGGATCGTGGAACCTTGCGGTCACTTTCTGTTTATAAAGCGGAGAGTTCCGGTGCTTGATTCTGATTGGCTGAGCCGCGTTCGAAGCTGTTGTAAATTAATCTACAAACATACACCTTTGTTTACTTCTGTGTGTTGCTCTGTAACCACTTTGTAGCAACCACAACTGTTTCTGAGGAACTAGATTGTTTTGTGGAAGAATACTGTTTTTATTAATATCATTACACATTACTTGCTGTTTTATTTTGTGAAACCTTACTACGTATATGTGAATAACCGTTTTATAAAAGCAATAATCCCCGTGAAGCTTCTTGGGGCTTATTCTTTAGTTTACACTGGTCAGGTCATTGAAAACTTGTCAAGAAATATTCAAATGTTGGGTTATTTCTTATCGTTATAACGATACTATTAAAATGTTCTTTTATTTATTTTCTGTTTTAGGTATTAACGTTTGGTTAACTTTTTCTAATTTAGCTGTGTTTTTTTTTTGTCATTTTTATTAGTTTAACAGTTTTTTATTTGTCTATAATATATTTTTTTAATAATAATATACTATTTTAATTTTAGTTACATTTCTAGTTTTTAATTACATCAGAATTGTATAACACTATCCTTCAAAAAAAGTCACTCCTTTAAAAATAATCCATGAAATATTGCAATACAATTTTACAATAAACATCTTGCACTTTATTTACTATGCTAGTGCACAAACAGTACTCTCTTAAAACATGAATGAAAAAAATATATACTATATATATATATATACTGTACATATATGTGTATACAATAGTAATATATTTCTCCAGAGCATATCAGCATTATTAACATAAGTTTTATTGTGATCTCAATATGATATCAACAGGATATTTTAAGTAGCAGAAGTTATTTTATGGTTTTAGTAGTCGATCTCGGTTAATAACCCTGCTGCGTTACAGTGATTTCCGGAGTTTGGATCCAACCTTGATCAAACTCTCCTGCATGCAACTGTCTGGTGATCCTGAAGAGCTTGATGAGCTTGTTCAGGAGTGTTTGATCAGAAGCTCAGAGTCGAGAAGCTCTGGTTCAGGTGCTGCTGGAGCTCGTGGTTTATCTGCCAGCTCAACAGATGAGTGATTGTGGTGTGATGCTGCATGTGCTCGGCTCGAGGTCAGGGCCGCTCCAGAGGCCCCGGCTGATTACCGCTCTGGGACCCGGACGCACAGCGTTTTCATTAGGGAGAGGTCCAAGATCATACAGGAAAGTTCCGGACCATTAATACATTTGAAACGGCAAATGAGAGGTGGGGGAGAGCCACGGGTTATTTTGAAAGAGGAGAACCCTGAGGAACAGCCATGAGAGTCTCAGTGAATAAATACCCAAATCATCTTAACCCAGTTTTTTCTTCTCCAGAATCTGCAGCCAATTTTCCTACAATTTACTGTAAATTGTTTGTGAAATCCTCGTTGATTCTACCAGTGGAAACGTGGAGCTGGAGAGAAGAATTTTACAGCGTGCACGTGTTGGACTGAACCCGGATAAACAAACAAGCTCAAAAAGCAACAACAAACACACAAATAAACACATGATGTGTTACAGATGTGCTCTTTATTTGTGTGCGTGTGTGTGTGTGTGTGTGTGTGTGAGTGTGTGTGTGTGTGTGTGTGTGTTTGTGTTTGTGTTTGTGTTTGTGTTTCTGTGTGTGTGTGTGTGTGTGTGTTTGTGATTTGTGTTTTTCTGGTTTTGTGTGTGTGTGTGTGTGTTGTGTCTGTGTTTGTGTTTGGTTTTGTGTTTGTTTTTCTGTGGTGTGGTGTGGATAGTAGAGATGGTGTGTGTGTGCGTGTGTGTGTTTTGTGTGTGTGAGGGAGATGTGTGTGTGAGTGTGTGTGTGTGTGTGTGTGTGTGTGTGTGTGAGAGAGCGTGTGTGGTGAGTGTGTTGTTTTTTGTGTTGTGTTGTGTTGTTTTTTGTGTTGTGTTGTGTTGTGTTGTGTGTGTGTGTGTGAGAGAGAGAGTGTGTTTGAGTGTGTGTGTGGTGTGTGTGTGTTTGTGTGTGTGTGTGTGTGTGTCTGTGTTTGTGTTTGTGTTTCTGTGTGTGTGTGGTGTTGTGAGAGTAGAGAGTGTTTGTGAGGGTGTGTGTGTGTGTGTGAGACAGAGTGTGTGTGTGTGTGTTTGTGTGTTTGTGTGTGTGTGTGAGAGAGCGAGTGTGAGTGTGTGTGTGTGTGTGTGTACTTGTTTTTATCCTGGTGGGGACTTAAACCTGACTACTCACAGACTCATGGGGACCCGTGTCACGTGTGGACCTAAATTGAGGTCCCCATGGGGAAACAAGCTTATACATCATACAGAATGACGTTTTTTTGAAAATCTAAAAATGCAGAAAGTCTCCTGTGAGGGGTAGGTTTAGGGGTAGGGTTGGTGTAGGGCAATAGAAGTTATGGTCTGTACAGTATAAAAACCATTACACCTATGGAATGTCCCCACAAGGATGCTGACCAGACCATGTGTGTGTGTGTGTTGTGTGTGTGTGTGTGTGGTGTGTGTGTGTGTTGTGTGTGATTGTTTGTGTTATGTGTCTGTGTGTTACCAACAAGCTCGGTCACTTGACATGTAAAAAAGAAAAATCCTCAGGTCAGTTTCACGACTTGTTAATATTTCATCTTGCATAGTTGTGTAATGACTTGTATTGATTTCTCATTTCTTATTTATGGCGTCTGGTGCCACAGTAAAATGCTAATCAGATCCTCGCTTCTCTGAGTTTTGGTATTTCTGTTACAGTAATGTGAATGTTCAAAGATGCACCTCAGTGTTATGCGGATATTTATAGCATTTGTGTTTGTAATCTCTTCATTACAGGGAAAAATGTTTGTCCTGTTGTCTTTTTTTAATCTATATGAATCTGTGTGAGGTGAAAGAAATCAGATCAGTTCAGAACTTTTGAAGCATAATTTGGTCAGCAATTCATAACGTTTGTGCGTGTGAGATTTGATCTGCTGTGAGAAAGATGCTCGAGCGTTTTCATGAGCAGCTCTCTTCTGTTTTTGTTTACACTTTCATTATATCTCTACCACATTATCTGATGCCCCGTCCCGTTTTCAATCTCTCTGCTCCATTTTAATGTCACTGCTTGCACTGCATGTGTGTGTGTGTGTGTGTGTGTGTGTGTGTGCGTGTGTGTGTGGTGTGTGTGTGTGTGTGTGTGTGTGTTGTGTGTGTGTGTGTGTGTGTGTGTGTGGTTTGTGTGTGTGTTTGTGTGTGTGTATGAGAGAGAGAGTGTGTGTGAGTGTTTGTCGGGCTCGGAGAAGTTGTATTACCACGAATGAAGCAAGAGAAAATGAAATTCACTCCATGCCGCTCACGTGGCTTTAATTTATCACATATGACTTGTACTAAAAAAGCATTTAATGTAATCTGATCACTAGATTCAATGCAGGATTTATGAGCTCCAAGCCTGAGAGACGAGCTTAGGACAATAAGAGATAATAGATGATGACCAAATCTCAACTCACTGCTAACTTCAGCAATGATGCTTTACAGGATTAGTAAATCAAGAGGCAAAAATATGTTAATCTGGGTCTCTGTCTTAAAAACAAGAGAACTTCACTTGCAAAAAATAAATAAATGCAACAAAACCAAATGAGGTTTATTATTTAAATTATTAAAGCAATAGTTTACCAAAAATTGTAAATGTATTTTATTTTAAGGATATTTCTATATTTCTTACTAGAAAACAAGACATAGATTTTGATTAAGTGCATAAACAAGATATAATTGGAGTCCTGCACAAATGTCATTAACAAAATATTTAACAAAACGTGATTTTTCCTCCATTCCTCAGATGTTTTTCTGCTCTCTCAGAGGGATGTGTGCTTTATTGATATCTCAGTTGTAAATATAATTTCCCTATGCGTCTCCTCGGAGAACAAATCCGTTTATGCGAGCTGAATATTGCTTGTTTTTCCTGATCCATTATCATCAGCGTGAGTCCTGCGGGGCGTTTGGTTAACACATTAAACAGTCTTACAGGCGTTTGAAGGCAAGTGGAATAAAGCTTCATATTTTAGTGCTGACGGCCACAAAAACCAATGACAGATTATTCCACGTCATTGCTTTACATGCCTTATGGCACCAGATGAAAAGGGCTTATTCACTTAATTCAGACAGGATTTCCATATTATTTTGATGTCTGTGCACTGATGCAAACGCCGGAGATGAATTTACACGGTGCATCGGACCATAGTCCACAATTACTCTTGTGTAGCTCTGTCTGCACCTCTGATTGTGTGTTATATTCGTGGCTTTTCTCAACTCCAGCTATACTGAGTCTGAGCCAGAGAACGCTTGTGCTGTTTAGTATCGGTTTAGAGTAAAGAGAGACGTGTTAAACATTGGTTTAAGGAGGCGAATCTTCTCTCTTGCGTAATCTGAATGTGCTTCATTTCTCTCAGAAGTGTGTGCTCTTCTTCTCATTACTTTTCCTCTTTCTGGAGCAAACAGGCAGTTGTTCATAAACTTCCATGCAGTTGAAACTTTAACTGGGTTGAAAGCGTCTGTTTCGCTCTGCGTGTGTTGAAGAGTTGCGAGGTCTGGCTTCATTCTGCAGTAACTCTGAGACCTCTGGGAAGAGAGTGCCGTGTCTTTCTGCCTTCATCCAAAAGCTACTAGTGCTTTCAACTGGCAAGCGCTCATCACACTTGGAAAATAGCTTGTAAAGTTTCTCTAAATGGTGGCAACAGAGGTTGTTTTGTTGGCTCTCAAAGCCTCGCAGATGTTCTGGGTTGCAGACGGCGTTCGCCTCCTCCTTCGTCACAAGCTTCTTTA
>JADLZN010004685.1:395000-454236 GCA_018155175.1 Sinocyclocheilus anophthalmus
AGATGCCTTCCGATAATTATTTAATTCTTATAAATGTTAAAATCATCAGTAGTAAACATTTAAGTAATCATGATGTCAAGGAAGCTTCTTTAATGACATTAATGAATAATATTTGTCTAATATTAAATATTTGCAAATGAAAGCAGCGTTATTTTGGTATTGACATATTATTATAGTTTTTGTTAGTATTTTGAATTAGAATTGTTATATTTTATGTTTTCAATGTAAATGTTTCTTTTTAAATATATGTCATAATAGTGCTTTTTTATTAATTTATTAATTGTGTTTTTTTTCATATATCATCTATAGCTATAATATATATAATAATATATATATTCTATATGTTGTGTGTGTGTGTGTGTGTTTGTGTGTTGGCCAAGTTTTTTTATTAATTTATAATTGATTATTTTGTACTTACAGTTAAACTATCTAACCGTTTTGTTTAGTAAATGGTTCCTTTGGCATCGAGCACAAACACAAATATTTTAAATTTTCCTTTGTTTTATTTTTTTCCAATACATTTGTGTGTGTGTGTGTGTGTGTAGTTTTCGTTAACTGTAATAACCCTGAAGCAAAGTCCAGATTTTCAACTCTGAAATATTATACTGCGATGATTCAGAGACTTCATTCAATTTAATTTACAGTTCAAACGGCAGAAATCTTGATGTCAAGAGCTGTGTTGCCAGACATTTGCAAATATTTTCTCTGTTTGTGTCTGTCAGTTGGGTTTGTGTTTGAGTGTGCGTCTGAATGGCACAAATGTTCAGGACTGACCGGACACAGCATTTCAGCACTGAAGAAGCAGATCAGAGTCAGGAGACGAAGGAACGCCTGACAGAGGAACTCAGAGGATGCTCTTGGATTTCCTTTAATATCACCGCATGCATTTCTTCTCCTCGCACTAATCGTGGCGCGGTCCATTAAGGGCCCTCGGTAGAGTGCACGAACCCCTGCTATTAAAGCCACAATTTGCAGTGTCAGCTCCTATGTGCCGAGTGTAAGTCAAACCCCCGCCCCCCAGAACGCCTTCTGAGCATCTTTGAGCCACAATAACCATCATCAGTTAAAGCAGGCAGATCCATTACACGTGCTGCAGCCCTGCATTACTACAATATCATCAATTCCCAGAGTGCCGCGGCCCATTCCACAGCCTATCAATTATTAATAAGCCACCTCACGGCTAATGCTTGCCCTGAATTATTTAAATGTATCTTCATGTATCAATAAACATAAATGTTAAACAAAGACTAGTGATGAAGACACTGAATAAGGCAAGTTTATGGGATGTGTCTGGGAATGGCCTCGGTGACTAATTGACACAATATGTCGTTGTAAAAGAATAAGAGCGGCGCTTCCAGAGAAAGGCCAATGGAAACTTATTTAGCCCGCTGAGGATACGAATGTTGGCTCGATGACCATTTTTCTTGAGAGCCCACAATAAGTGGTTTTAATCAGTTTTGGGCCGCATGAAGCGGTGTAAATTCTCTAAGTGTGATCCCCCCGTACGGAGACGGGAAATGAAAGCGGCTGTGAGATGCTGGACCTGTTGAGAGAGGTAATGAAGGGCAGCTCTGTTTGCTCCGTCCCAATCCAGAGCACTGTCCCATGCCAGAGTTTGACGGATGGGCAAAAACATTGGAAAGTCACGCTCGCCCCAGTTAAAACACGCGTTATGAATGACCTGCGCTCAGGCCTGCGGGCTCTTGTGAAGCCATCCTCGCTTCACTCACAGTCTGCTCCATTTCCAGGCTGGAATTAGGGAATTCCCTCTTCCCGGAAACGGTCAAGGCTGGCAGACAGACAGACGGAGGAAATGATGGACGCCGCGTGACGCTGGAATGATGCTGGTAGTCGGAGTGCTGTGCATTGACAGAGTTATTTCTTAATACCAGCGGCACCCACAGACCTGAGACAGAAAAAACAATCCACACGTTCCACCTTCTGCCTAATCGCTCACAAGTAGGAAAAACTTAAAAACTTGAGGCCAATAATTTCAGAGATTTTCTGAGAAAAAATAGTTGTGTCAACTTAAAATTTAAAGTTAGACTATCCTTTCAACTAATGCATTCTATAAACTCAACAACTTGTGGATCCAAGCTTACATTTTAAGTTGAGTATTACGGTAATATTACATTATAGTCAGTGTTGTGGGTAATGCATTATAAGTAATGCGAGTTATGTAATCAGATAATTTTTTCAAGTAACTAGTAAAGAAACGCATTACTTTTTAATTTATAATGTATTACTTTTTCAAATAAGTAACGCCAGTTACTTTGTTTCCATGTATTGACTGAAAGCTCTGGTGTTGCCATGGTGACAGAAATCAGGAGAAAGTGCAGAGCGTTGTGTGCGCTGTGTGAGCATGTTACTGTAGTTCTCATCTCACTTGAACAAAAACAGATGAATAAAAAAACGGTGTAAACTCAGAATATGACACAAACCTGCGATAATTAAATATGTTAAATATCAGAAATATCCTTTTAAGTATTTCTTTTTAATGTCTTTATTGCTGACCTTTGATGATCCAACTCAACCACGCTAACAAGCAAATGACTTTAGATAAACATAACATTTGTGTTTCTTTCTTTTTTTTAATTATCTTTCATGCAATCCGACAGCAGCACAGCTTAAAAGTTTGTATTCAAATTTTAGTACATACATTTCCTTCAGCCTTAGAGCGTAGCATTTCACGATCTGGGTTGAACGTTGCTTTCAAATTTGCCAAAAAATATAATTTTTATATAAAAAACAAACAAGCAAGCCCATGCCAGATGAGAAAAAAGTAACACAAAAGTAATGTAAAGCATTACTTTCCATAAAAAGTAACTAAGTAATGCGATTAGTTACTTTTTGGGGAATAACGCCATTTTGTAATGCATTACTTTTAAAAGTAACTTTCCCCAACACTAATTATAGTAATGTAGAAGTTTATCATTTTGCCTGATTTGTGTAGCAAACTGAAAGGATTATGTAGACTTACTTCTACACCATAGTATTTCACAGTTTTCAGGACCTTTTCAATCACAAATCCTAAGAAATGTGAATTACATAAAAATCCCATGTTAGACCAACAGAATTCCCCAAATGTTGTCCCAACTAGTTGACTGAGCACAGAATTTTATGATATTTTTTACATCTTGATCATCATCATTCAATAATTTGCTTGAAAAAAAGTTGTTTTTCTCTGAAATACCTTTTTTTTTTTTTTTTTATCTATGCTGGAACAAAAAAAGCCAGAATGGAAAATTTTTAAGAGAAGTCGTTTAATATGATTTTATCCTATCGATTCGTCATAACACACATTTTATCCCTGACTTTTGTAACGCCCCTGTGGACTGTTTATTGTGGTTTCTTCCCCTTTTGTTGGTTTAGCCCGTACTATCATTAGTTAATTACCCTCATTTTGCTCACCTGTCTGCCATTAATTATCCACCCTATATCAGTTCCTGTCCATTGTGTTCCAGTTTGTCGGTTATTGTGAATTTTACCCCGAGTTTGTGTGTGTGTGTGTCTTTGTGAGTTATGTGTGTGTGTGTGTGTGTGTGTGTGTGTGTGTGTGTGTGTGTGTGTGTGTGTGTGTGTGGTGTGTGTTGTGTGTGTGTGTGGTGTGTGTGTGTTGTGTGTGGGTGTGTGTGTGTTCTCCTCTCCCTCTCTCTCTCTGTCTCTCTCTCTCTCTCTCCTTCCTGAATCTGCCTTGTTGTGTCTACATTAAAAGTCATTATTGGAATCTTTGTCGTCCTCGTCATCCACATGCCTGCCTCCACACACCGTGACAGAATAACCGACCCAAAATAAACGTATAGCGACGTGTTTCCCCTCGTTTGTTTTCCGTTTTTTTTTTGTCAGTTTTTATTTTTGTTATGGATTACCCCGCCTTCCAAATCTTCCTGCTGGAGCAGGGGGAACGCTCTCTTAAGGACCACACCCATGACTTTCTGTCCCTGGCACACCTCACGCACTACCCGGACAACTGCCCCTGTACCTTCTATCAAGTTGGACTAAACACCACCACACGAGCGCAGTTGTCCGGGGAGGGTCACCCCCCCCCCTCGAGAGAACCCTCTGCCTTCATTGAGTGGGTGCTGGTGTCTTGCAAGTCCCATCTAACCGTGGACATTGCTGACAACAACACCAGCCCCACTCAGGACCTTGAGCCCAGCCCACCATCTCCCCACGGTACAGAGCATCAGCCCGATCACACCGATGACGGAGAGCCATTTCCCACTGCTATCCGCGAGCCAGAGCGAAGCCAAGCTACTGAGTGGAGGATCGCCTCGGATGTGGAGCCCAAACCGTCAGGCCAGGTGCAAGAGCCGGTGACAGTGCCCACCACGAAGGAGCAAGCCGTGGACAGTGTGAGCCATGGAGAGGAGCTCCGCCCCCTGCATCATGGCTGAAGGTGAGCTGACTATGGCGGGACATAAGAGCCAGAATATGGAGGGCATTCAGTGCCAAAACGAGGAGGAGAGACCTCGGAATCCTCAGTTTAGCCTAGGAATGGCTCCCGATCCCCTGTTGAGCCTCTGAAGGGCTCCCGATCCCCTGTCGAGCCTCAGAATGGCTCCCGATCCCCTGTCGAGCCTCGGAATGGCTCTCGATCCCCTGTCGAGCCTTGGAATGGCTCTCGATCCCCTGTCGAGCCCAGGAATGGCTCCTGATCCCCTGTCAAGCCTCGGAATGGCTTTCGATCCCCTGTCGAGCATCGGAATGGCTTTCGATCCCCTATCGAGCCTAGCACTGCACCCGAATCCCCTGTCCGAGCCTAGGAATGGCTCCCGATCCCCTGTCGCGCCTAGGAATGGCTCCCGATCCCCTGTCGAGCCTTGGAATGGCTCCCGATCCCCTGTCGAGCCGCGGAATGGCTCCCGATCCCCTGTCGAGCCTAGGAATGGCTCCCGATCCCCTGTCGAGCCTAGCAACGGCTCCCGATCCCCTGTCGAGCCTAGCAACGGCTCCCGATCCCCTGTCGAGCCTAGAAATGGCTCCCGATCCCCTGTCAAGCCCAGGAAGGGCTCCCGATCCCCAATTCAGCCCAGGAAGGACTCCTGATCCCCAGTCGATCCTAGCCGCTCCCGACCCCCTTGTCGAGCCTAGCAACGGTCCCGATCCCCTTTCGAGCCTAGCCACGGCTCCCGATCCCCTGTCCGAGCCTCAGAATGGCTCGCCATCCCCTTTCGATGCCCTAGGAATGGCTGCCGTGCCCTGTCGAGCCTAGAATGGCTCCTGATCCCCAGTTATCCGGGAAGGTCTCCTGTTGTCTGTACCCGGGAATGTCTTCTGATTCTACACCGGTAGCCCCTGGATTGGCTCCTGATTCCATTCCTCGGTAAGCAGGGAGCCCCGTGATGGCTCCATGCTTATCCTCGTTTACCCGGCATGGCTCCGGATCTCCCGTTAAGTTCAGGGAGGGCTCCTGATTCCCAGTTAAGTCCAGGGAGGGCTCCTGATTCCCAGTTTAGCCCAGGAAGGGCTTCTGATCTCCAGTTCAGCCCAGGAAGGGCTCCTGACCCCCGGTTCAGCCCAGGATGGGCTCCTGATCCCCAGTTAAGCCCAAGGAGGGCTCCAGTCCCCAAGCCCATCTTCAGAGCGCCCTCCAGTGGCCGCTCCTCAAAAATGCCCGCCCTCCAACCCGCTCCAGCCTCCTCTACCGCTTTCGTCTGGCAGCCCCTCTGCTCGCCCACAGCCCACCATCATTGCGGTGCGAGCCCTGCTGAACTGCCATCCTCCAGTGTCGCCGGGGTTAGAGTGTCCCTCCCCTCTGCCTCCAGCCTCTGAGGCCCGGACTCCGCCTTGGCCCGTAGACCCAGCGGCTCACCCTCGGCTCCTAGCTCCCTCGCCTCCACGTCACCCATCGATCCATCAGCTCCACCGTGCTCCCTCGTCCCTCTGGCTCCGCCTTGTTCGGGCGTCGACCCGCCATCGCCTCTGGACTCCACTCCTCTGGCTGCACCTCGTCACTCTGACCCACTGGCTCCGTTGGGCTCCTTCCTCCCGCCAGCTCCACCTTGGTCCTCAGTCGCTCCGGCTCCGCCGCGGATTTCCGGATCTCCGCCTTGGTTGCCAGAGCCAACGGCTCCACCCTGGCCCCCGGATCCTCGGCATCCCCCTGGCTCGTTGGCTCTCCGTCTCCGCCTCGGGCTCCTCCACCATCTGCTCCGCCACCCCTGGAGTCGGTGGACATTCCTCCTCCATGGCTCCTCCCTCCGTCGGCTCCACCGTGGGCCGCTATTATGGCTGTGGCCTGGGTCCCACCTGGCTCCTCCTCCTGCTCCGGTTCCCTCTTGTCGTCTCCCTGGCTCCTCCCTCCATCGTCACCTCCCTGGACCATCTCACATCCACTGCTTCGTTCTCCTCCTAGTCCCCCTCTGCCCCTCCCTCCATTTCTACGGTGCGAGGATCTCGTAATCCGGAGGAGGAGTAATGTTAACGCCCCTGTTTACTGTTTTTGTGGTTCTGCTTCCCTTTTGTTGGTTTACCCGTACATCATTATTAATTACTCTCATTTTGCTCCACCTGTCTGTCACTATTAATCCACCCTATATCAGTTCTGTCCATTGTGTTCCAGTTTGTCGGTTATTGTGAATGTTAGCCCGAGTGTGTGTGTCACACCTATCTGGATCTGCCTTGTTGTGTCTACATTAAAAGTCATTATTGGAATCTTTGTCGTCCTCATCATCCTGCCTGCCTCCACACACCGTGACCGTGACCGCGGGCTCTTGTCCCATGTTTATAGTCCAGCTTGTCAGTCGGTGGGGTTTCTTTGTCACTCCAAGCTGAGGACTTGTCTCAGTGAGACTGTTGGTAACACTTTATTTCACAGTCCTGTATCATACTAGTACTTATATTTATTACAATAACTGGGTAATAATAGGTACTAAACCTAACCTTAAAGCCCGTAGTTACCTTATATTACCCAGTACTTTCTTAGGTAAGTGCACATACGGTAACGGTCAAAACTATGTTTTTGCATGCATCACATTATAGTGCGGGTGCCCTTTAAGAGACTGATCACTTAACTTATAACGCACGCTATGTGGTGATGACGTAGAAGGACTACGTGACTGTGTAATGAGAACCACTATGGATGATAAATTCGCTCTGCCTTCTTGTTATTACTTTGTCTTTACTTTTATTTGTAACTCCAAGAAAGAGTTAATCTCTCATGTATGAGAGGAGCACCTTGCCGTGTACCAGCCATTAAATGTGTGGGACCCCAACTCTTCGTTTTCCATCTCTTTCATTTCATGGATTTAACGAGTTATCCGAGTCAAAGCGTTAAAATACTGATACAAATATTTTCATCTGAAGAAGAGAAAACGACAGGCCGTTGAATTATTAGGAAATAATGCACACCTGAGGAGGTGATGTGAACATGATGCGTTTTGTGGCAAACCCATGGAAATCATTTGTCATTTTTATCTTATTGTTTACTATATTTATTTCCCTGCTCAGTGTTGTTGTGGGTTTTGGTTCTTTTGCCGTTTTAAGCTGTAACCTTTGAAATCATTGAAATCATTTGGCGAAGTGATTTGGACATGTAATGCGGTTAAGACCTGCCTGGAACTACTTTAGCCATGTTTCCCTGAAAATAATTGCACACTAGAACGTTCTTCAGCCAATCAGATTCAAGCATTCAACAGTCCTGTAGTATAAGCAGATAATAATTATTAGTACTTAACTCGGTTTTTGTAATTATGTATAAGTTGCTGTAGTTAGTATATGTAATTTCCTTAAAATAAAGTGTTTCCCTGGTTGAATTAAGTCTTAAATATAAGTTATTCAACATAAGCTGAGTTGAGATTTACAACCCATTTTGTATTCATTTTAAAATTATAACCCAGTTACATAGTAACGATAGTTGAGTTAAAAAGAAACAGAAAAACATTTAACCCAATCCAGCTGGGTCAAAACTACACTCTTAAAAATAAACGTGCTTCAAAAGGTTCTTCACAGTGATGCCATAGAAAAAAAATGTTTGGTTCCACAAAGAACCATTCAGTCAAGAACCATCTCTTTCTTACCTTTTTATAATCTGAAGAACCTTCTTTCGCCACAAAGAAGCTTTGGTGAAACAGAAAGGTTCTTCAGATGTTAAAGGTTCTTTATGGAACCACTTCGACAAAAAGGTTCTTCTATGGCATCGTGAAGCACCTTTATTTTTAAGAGTGTATTTGGGTCTTTCTGGCAACCGAGCGCTGGCTCAAAAAGGCATGAGAATGTGTTTTAACCCAGCATGAATGCTGATGAACATGATGGAAGTGTGTGTCCATGGTGCCAGAGCTCGATGCACATTCTCCTCTGCTGGATTCACAACACAAACACATACACGCTGATGAATCCAGTGTCCGGCTGAACACTATCCATGTCACTGTGAGTCCGTGTGTTTTATGTTTGTGCGGTTTCAGTTGTTTTTAAGTGTGATCTCACTGATGAACCTTGATACAAACATGTGTCCACATCTCAGTGTGAGAAACACTAAATACTTCAAATCAAACTGAAGGAAGAAGAAAACATGCTGAATTTGAATATTCAGTGTGTGGACGTAAATCTTGTTCTTGGACAGATTTTATTGCTTCACTGTCTTTTGCCAATTCACTTGAAGCCTTGGGCTGTGCAGCTAAACACCGTTTCCACTGAGAGAAAAGCAAAAGGAACATGCAAATCATAATTGACTCTTGGCGTGTTTAATCATTAATGTCGGGATGCAGGATTGTCTGATGGCTGTCTAATCTAACCGGCTGCTGTTGAGGATGTCTTCTCTAATTAGCTGTTCAGATTGACCTGGTAAATCTCGCAAAATATTACACTGATGCTGTTAAGAGGAGATACTGACGTGACAACAGCAAACTCAAATGGGAAGCAGCCGAATGTGTCTCTAGTGTTTCTGCATGAGAGTTCATGAAGTCCTGAGTCTCATTTCACACGTGCAGCGTCCTTACGGACTGAAGATTTTCACAAATTCATCAGAACTGATGTGTTACAACACAAGAGACAGCAGGGACAGAGACTTTTTAAAGGAACAGTTCACCCAAAAAAGACACTATATACTTTTTTCTTATCAAAAGTAAGGATCCAGATTTGTGGATGAAAATGTTTTGAGCAGCAAAAGGGTTAACGATTGTCCACAGTGAGGGAAGGAAACAGTCGTCAGCATAAGATGATGAATGATAAACATGTCTTTATTCTTCCAGGCCTGCAGGCACATCGAGACAAACAAGCGCAGGTCGTTTCTTTCAGACGGGTCGCCATCATCAGACAGCGGTGCACAGGAATTAAACAATGACATCACCGAATGATCAGCGCTTCCTTTGTCTTCATGAGACGGGACGGACCTTTGTTCTGGCTGTGAGAGAGCACATGAAGTACAGACGCTGATGGAGTCGCTTTTAATTTGATCTGAAGGATGTTTATGAAGAGAGTGTTCGCCACATGCAGTGTTTCATCTCATATCAAGTCAGATGAAAGTCTTCCTCTCACTGCAGAAGGACCAGCTGATCCCATTAGCGTTTGAAGGTGTTTGTATGCACATTTGGATAGTCACTGAAATACAGAGTAAGGCCATTACAGTTTTATTTTCAACACGCTTACACACTAAATCTTCACTTGTCACACAGTTTCTGAAAGCTGACACTCAAACAGCAGAAGCACACACCAAATCTACAAAACCAGACACTAATTCTCAGCCTTTGACTCAGTTTTCAATTTCATAAAACACTTTCTGCGAAACACATCACACAGTTCTCTATGCAACACACAAAAAGGAAGTATCTTGATTTTCTTTTTCAAACACAACCAATCAGAATGGCACACTAATTCATCACTAACTCCTCACATGTGCTTCACTGAACACCAACCAATCCATAAACACACATCTACACTACACATGCTTGATGTGTTTCTTTTCTTTCGTACTGTGTGACAATGCTTACAGTAAAAAGAAGTTTGCTTTCAATCTTGCTTTCGTGTTTACTGTGAATTTATCAGCATCTCTGTCAATTACTTTCAATCTTGTACAGAAATGTAGGAGCTCATGAAAGAACAGCTTTAGGTTTTGAATAAGTGTGTGTATATGATATATCCAGAAATATAATATTATGGCAAAGGTGTTTGCAACGCAAGACAAATGTTAGCTTTTGAGATGTGTTCGTGATATTTTGAATGCAGTGCTTTATTGTGCAAGAGATCCGAGGCATTTTGCATTTTGTGTGCAATTCTTGGATTTGTGTGTAAAGTAAAAAAAAGTTTTGAAAATGTGTGTGAGCAGTTGAAAAAAAACTGTAATACACAAACACTTCTATATAAGAGAACTTTAGAGACAAAGAATCAGAAGAGTGATGGATAAAGTGATGGAGGTCAAAACACACACAATCTCACAGCTACGGTAAAAGTTATTTCTGAATGGAATCCAGATTAGAATAATGAAATAATTTACACTGTATGGAGGAATTTAATTATTGTCAGAGTATGAAATATACTCTGTAAACATGAGTAATGTTATAGTATAACATTTTACTCATTTACTGATTTGTTACTGTGTCACAGTGGTTCACAGAATGTAATGGATCCATTTTAATGTTTTTTTTTGTCTTTATTTTGCTTTTCATAAAAGTAATAACAATAAAAAAAATTTTTTATAATATAACTTATGTCAGAAATGAATCCTCTATTCACCATCTTTAAAAATACTGACGGTACTGAAATCATACATCCCATACATAAAAATCACATGAGATATTAATAAATTAAAAATGATTGTAATTAATAATTAAAATTAATTTGATTAATGATTCAAACTGAAAAGCGTATAATACGGATCAGCTAATAAGATAGTATCACTGATAGACACTGATTAACAATTAAGATAAATTACATTAAAAATATACAACTGAAATTATTATTGTTTCTGTTGCACATTTAATGTCATTTGTTATAAATACACTACAATGAACCCTAAATCCATGTATTTGATATTTTCTAAACATCACAAGGTTTCTTTAAAGTTGTTCATTTGTAAAAGTGTTTACGTTTTAAACAAGCACTGTCACACTACTCTCGATTTACACACAAGCCCTTCCCAGTGGTCTGTCCAAAATAACCGTGTGATGTAGGATGGTGTGTGTTTGTGTGTGTAGATAGATGTAGAGAGAGATAGCGAGAGTGTGTGTGGTTGTGTGTTTGTGGGTGTGAAGAGAGGCAAGATGCGATCGAGGAGAGTGTTGTGTGTGTGTGAGAGAGTGTGTGTGTGTGTGTGTGGCGTAGCGGTAGTGTAGTGTTTTGTTTGAGAAGGAATGGGTGTGTGTGTGTGTGATGTGTGTGTGGAGAGAAGAGACGCACATGTGCGGTTTGTTAATAGTGGACCGAATTACTTAAGTGCTGAATGTGTTGATGTGATAATGTACGAGCTGGTGTGGTGCTGTGTTGTTTGTTTGTTTAGAGTCTTAGTGAAATTCGGATGAGACAATGATTGTTGTATCTGGGTCAATTATGACATAAGATGTATCACTGATGTGTGAAGAGATTGCAAAGCACGATAAGAGAAGTAGAGTTTGGGGGTGTGTTTTTTTGTAGATAAAATAAACTGATTGAATAGTCATGGAGAGGCGATAGATGAGAGAGAGAGAGTGGCTTGTGAAGGAGGTGGGTTGTATGAGAGCTGACTAGAGGAGGAGAGAGAGCATGTGATGTGAATTGATTAGAACAGTGTTTTTGTCAAGCACTTGATGAGAGACAGAACGCCGAGAGAGGAGGGGGTGTGTTAGTTTGTGTGTGAGCGAGAGAGTGTGTGTGTGTGTGTCTGTGTGTGGGTGTCTGTGTGTGTGTGAGGCTGAGAGCGTGTGTAGGTGTGTTGTTGAGAGAGAGAGAGACAGGAGGGTGTTGTGTGTGTGTGTGTGTGTGTGTGTGTGAGAGAGAGAGCATGAGCGGTGAGAGGCATTGTGTGTGTGTGTGTGTGTTTGTGTGTGTGAGAGTGTGTGTGTGTTGTGTGTGTGTGTTGTGTTGTGTGTGTGGTGTGTGGTGTGTGTGTGTGTGTGTGTTTTTTTTTTTTTTGTGTGTGTGTGTGTGTGTGTGAGGATGAGTGGAGGGAACAGGTGGTACCGCTCAAAATCTGATAAATGTCCAGTGTTTACACTAGCAACAAAACCCATACGTGTATATTCTCTTCACGAGACACACTTATCTTGGACATAAAATTAATATTGCAGGAGAATGGAAAGAGCAAGTAGACATCATCCTGTCAGAATTCACATGCAGGCTGGACCTGATTGATAAATGCCCACTGCCACTGACCATGAAGCTGGAGTCTATTAGATACATGTGCAGGTGGAGGGGGAGGCGATTAGACAGCTGTACTACAAGTACAACATCTGATTTCCACGTTCCTCATATCCAGCTAAAGATAGCGGATACAAAATGAATACAAAGACAGTTGTTGCGCTTAGTGTCAAAAGTGGTTGAATCTAAATACACATATCCACTCGTTTTCCCATATATTTTCTCATTCCCCAATGGGAAGGAGGACGTGTACAACATATGGATTTCTATTACCCAGCTGCGGATTTCCCCTCTTTGAACATGCTGAAAATGATTCAACGATTGTTAGGGAGCTGCCTCGATCCTCCCTGCTTCTCCTGGACCTTATCATTGAGACGCAAGCTGCCTGTTTAGCAGGGAGTCGAGCCCCCACTTCTTGTCCTCAAACGAAAACCCAGCGTGTAAACTCGACACTCATCACCAAATCAATTGCTGGTTTTGGTGTCTGGTCATACTGGTGCGCTGACCTGAATATCATCTGTGTAAGCACCTGGAGATATCACGCAGTGGTTCCTGGTTCTGACGTCTGAGACAGTGTGAAGGGTCTCCGAGTGAAGTTCAGTCACTGACTCCCCAGACTTATTGTCAGAGCAACAGCCGCATTCGTGTGCTACTCCACCCGCTAACATCCGCAGGTGCCTGGCGAACTCTCATGGATTTACATCAGTATCATCAAAAACAACACTGGACTGGACTGAACCTTCAGGGAAAACTTGCATGTCTTCCCTCTGCTTGGCACTTCTGTTTCTCACTTCATTTCTCCAAGAATGCTGCATCTCAGTGAGGACATTGTCCATTTTCACAGTAAAGCCATAATTACAAGTTCTTCCTTACTGACTCCATCCTTCTCTATTCCTGGTCTTCCTCCCAGCTCATGTTCCTCACTTGTCTGCATCATCACCACATTAACAGATCACTGACACACTGCCACATATCCTGAACGGCGGTCCGGGCTTACAAGGGTGGCTTACACGCACTCCCATCGACCAGAATATGGACTGATAGTGAAAGACCGTGCTCGACAACACATTTCCACCTATTCAGTTAACTGGGCAATGATATCAATAGCCAGTGTGCGTCTTGACCCTCTCTCACCCGGGGGGGGGGCAGCTCCCGACACAAGCGTTGAGAGATGTCTTTGAACACGTCACACCTCCTACACTCGTGCTGACTCGGGAGAGAAGTTCATGATCTACTGAACAGCCAGAGTTCTAAACGCCCTCACAGCCTGATCCTAAACAGGTGTGTGCGTCGACACGCAGGTACCGGTTATGTGCGTGTCACGCGGCTGTACCGGGGGGGGCGGGCTGTTGTAATGAGCCTCCTCTCCCACTGTGCTCACACATAAACTCCACTGATGAAATCTGCACACACAACTACATTTCACCACATTCCTGTGCCCATGACCCAGTGCAAACTGCCCTACAAAACTACCTTTATTTGCATTTCGTATTGCATTTTCCCCCATTTTTTAATGTATGCCTTTTGTGAAAAAGAGTGTACTCAGCTGTAAACAGAATTTAATGTTTTCAGACACTTACACTTAATTGCATTTTACTTATGATTGAATAAAAAAGTATTATAGTTAAAATTAAGTGCAGTTAGTTTAACTTTATAGTGATTTTGAGATTTTTTTTTAAAGCAAAATATTTTTTAATATTCCCAAATCAACCTAAACACATCAATTTATACTAATTAATTGATTATAATTTTACAACAGTTTTCAGGGTGAAATCAGGTAGAAATAGCCCTTACAAATGTTACAGGGTACATGTGCTTAGTATGTTAGTTCACACATCAAAATAAGTGTACTTCTTTAAAGCATGACAAAAAAATATTAAAACATCCTTATTTAAAATGTACTTTGAAGTAAAAATTACAAAGGGCACTTAAAAAAATAGACTTTAAAGATTTGAAGTGCACAGTTACTGTAATACAATTAAGTGCACTTATTTTTCACAGGGGTCACAAAAAGCCAAAGCCACAAATTTCACCTGCTGGATGATGAAACAAGTGAAAAATCCCACAGACTCTTAACAGGAGGGAACAGAGGACACACCCCTCACATGTTCTTGAGAGAACTGCTAAACATTTAGTCTGTGTATTACAGCTCAAAACATCCTGTGGTTTCTCCGTACGCAGTCAAATGCAGCCAAGAACCAAACGAGTGTGGAAGGATTTAAAACACTCACATATGTGAAAGAGCTCTTTTATTCACTGTAGAAATATACCGCTTGCTACACTGCGACACTCCAAATTAAAAACGACAGAACGGAAAAGCAAGTTGATTGCAAATTTAATTACTGCATCTCAATTTATTTTGGGAGGCGACTGATATCTGATACACGAGATGTTGAAACAGGCTGGAGATTTCATTTGAAAACCATCGCAGAGACTGCAAGATCGTCTCAGAGATACGCTGAAACATCTAGTCACAAATAAGAATCATCACTCTGCAGCTGTCATCTTAAAGAGCTGTTTCTCCCTGATTTAACACATAAAAACTGGATTTGTTGGTATAACTGCTATAAAGATTTAATTTATTAATGAACTAGTTATTCTCAAAACAAAACATTACAGATGCAGGCAAGAGCAGTGCTAGCAGTGCAACACTGTACAACAGCACGCGTGTTTCTAACACAGAAAACCTTCAGATACGATTAACAAAAGAATAATGATACAGTCCCTTACACAAGAACATCATTTCACATGACATAACGGTATATTATATAATGTATTGTGTAAGTATGTTGAATAATAAGGAATTGCCGCTTTCATTTATTGAAAATTATGTGACAATATATTTACTTATATATCAAAATATATGTAATTTTATATTCAGTAATACACAGTACATAGATGCACATGTGATAAGATATGGTACTGCATGTGTAAAAATATATTGAACATATACGTATTTACTCATGCATTATAATACCACCCAACATGAAAGATTATGTATATATTTACCATCTTTATGTAGCATGTTTCCTATTTTAAAATATATGCTAGTTACATGAGCATAGCCCCTTACAAACTTACACATACAGAAACCTTTTAACATCTCAAGCCTTCAGCATTACACACTAACAGGTCTCCCCTAATATTACAGTAATATTGACACAAACACGTTTACATTTTAACAATTTTTAATCCTGCATTAACAACTCACACAAAGCGATGCTGGATCAAACGCTATGAATATTAATTACCTTTGTCTTCATTTCTAACTAGATTGTGTTGATCAATTTATATCTTGATTTCATGCCTATATGCTAAACATTTAACACAGCTTCGAATATATGGAAGTATTGTGTAGTTTATCGCATCATCTTTTGCATTATATTCTCATTCTGACCCTGTCCACAACCGGCAGAATGTCATTTTTCGAATTTGAGATTCATAGGTACGAAATGCTGAAAATATCGTTTCCATTGATGTATGGTTTTTGTTAGGATCGGACAATATTTGAAATCTGGAATCTGAGGGTGCAAAAAAATCTTAATATTGAGAAAATCATCTTTAAAGTTGTTCAAATGAAGTTCTTAGCAATGCATATTACTAATCAAAAATTAAGTTTTGATATATTTACGGTAGGAAATTTACAAAATATCTTCATGGAACATGATCTTTACTTAATATCCTAATGATTTTTGGCATAAAAGAGAAATGTATAATTGTGACCCATACAATGTATTGTTGGCTATTGCTACAAATATCCCCCAGCGACTTAACACTGCTTTTGTGCTGCAGGGTCACATATTTTTGTTCCGTAAGGGTAGCCTACCCTTTGGGGTTAAACTTGTAAATAAGGAGTATTGTGAGTTTTCCAACTAGAAACTACATTTAAGACTTCCAAAAGTTCACGTTTTTATTCACGTGGTACTGCCGTTTTTTGTGAAATTTACTAGCAATTTCTGATTAAAAATTCTTTCAAATCTTACTTTTTGTTTTTTAGTTCGTGCACATGCAAACATGCAGCATTTATTTTTCATCTGATCCGGTCGCTGTGTCTTCCTCATCACAGCATCTGAGCTGGCAGCTCTTTCTCTTGTTTTCTTCTACTTTGGGCTGAGAGTGCGGGATCTGTGTGTGAGAGTAAACAAAGGCAGGCCGGAGCGCGTGTGCTGACAGGTAAAGCTCCATTACTAATTTATTTGTGTGCTCTTAGTGCACGTGGAGCGTGAGGCCACGCTGATGTCAGAGCTGACAGGCCTTCATCTCAGTCGTCAGACGCGAGACTGATGTACAAGCGCTGCTTTGCCCTTCCTGTGGTCTTCTGCTGCGTGTCCTGACAGGCGAAAGTCTCTCACACACCCGAGAGACATCATTTATTGGTATAAAACAAAGCAAGCGAAGAGAGCAAAGCCTGGGAAGTGAGAAGCCAGTGAGAGGCGATTGACCGATGCTCAGGGTTAGTAAACACACGTGACTGGATGCAGGACCATTCACTGTATCTCCAACATACGCTTTAGATTAGTGAGCCTGCAGCACAAAAGCATGTTAAGGTCCTGGGGATATTTGTAGCAATAGCCAACATTACATTGTATGGGTCAAAATTATACATTTTTCTTGTATGCCAAAAATCATTAAGATATTAACAATTTTTTCAACTGCTCACCACCATTTTTCAACACTTTGCCTCTTTTTTTTTAATTTTACACACAAATCCAAGAATTGCACTCACAAAATGCAAAATGCCTCGCATTTCTTGCAAAATGAAGCACTGCATTCAACATATCACAAACACATCTCAAACCCTTTGCCATATATTAATTCTGTTAGATTTGTGTTTTGCAATAGGAAGTGTGTGTTGTGTTTTGCAAAAAGTGTTTTTAGAAATTGAAATGAGTCAAAGGCTGAGAATTAGTGGTCCTGGTTTTGCAGATTTGGTGTGTAGCTCTGCTGTGTGAGGGTCAGCTTTCAGAAACTGTTTACAAGCAATATTGTGTGTGCAGCAGTTAAAGATCCAATGTTCCATGAAATATTTTGTAATGTCCTACTTACATATATCAAAACTTAAAGTTGTTAGTAATATGCCATTGCAAGAACTTCATTTGACAACTTTAAGATGATTTTTCTCAATCATTATAATTTTTTGTGCACCCTCGATTCCAGAATTTTCAAAGTATTGTCCTATCCTCATAAACCATACATCAATGGAAATATTATTCAGCTTTCAGATGATGTATAAAAATCAATTTTGAAAAATTGACACTTATGACTTTTTTTGTGGTCCATGGTCCCAGATCCACTATTAACTATGACTTTTGCCTTAATAAACTCCTAATTAGCTGCTTATTGATAGTAAGTAAGGTATTTGTTGTACGAGTTATGTGATTTATTGTTTAGCATTAATATGTGTTTTATAATTACTAATAAACAGCCAATATGCTAGAATTCCCTTATTAAAATTAACCATGGTTTTACTACAAAACAAAAAACAAAAAAAAACCTGATTACTAAGTTACAACCAGGTAACCATCATATAGGTTAATAGGTATTCGTAGTAAACCTGCAGTTATACAAAAGGTAATCCACACACCAAAAACCTGGTTACTACACCTTTGACCTAACTAACCAAGGTTAATCGTAAGGGCATATTCTTCTCATTATCAACTAGTTTTACGCGTGAATAGTGTTTATCGCAAGTAGCTCTCATGATATTTTGGAACATTTTTCATAACAGACGATGAGCCAGACACATGTATTAATTGAGTTGGTATCCACTGTAAGGTATAAATCTGGAAAGTGCTTTGTATGTTTAGTCAATCAACAACACGGAATTATACACAATGTGCACCTTTCATCCATGCCACCTTATTAACGGAACTGCCCAGCTGCTCCTACCAGCATTTCTATTGCTCTACAGTTCGTCATTCACAAATATCCATTCAGGGCCTGACCTCTTATTCCCTTACATACTGGCTTGCTAGCCCTCACCCATTACTTGCACAGCACAAGCGGTTCTGCAGCCAATGAGATTTGCTTTCCTCAACATTTCAAGAGTCCTGGTTCAGTGTTAGGTTAGCTCTAGCTCTGCTCCCAAGCGTTCTTTGTATTCTAGTTCATGCCGCAGAGCATTAATCTTCACGTGCTCACAGCCAGTCCATACTGGCAAGTGTATTTCATGATCGAGTGGCTGAAAGACCAAATTATTAACATGGTCATCTCTAGTACTGCTAAAGTTCTTCGAGTGTACTGTTCTATGCGATGCAGTACCATACAAATGCAATAAATACTCAATAAATACGACTGAGTCTGACAGTTTTCTTTCAAACTACAGCACGCTCCACTACAACAACAAAGATTGGTGTAGAAGTTACTTTTTAAACATTATCTTTTATTATGTAATAACAGTTCACAAATAATACAAGAAGCCCAAGTACACACTGACCTAAACATGAACTGTCGCAGTAGTTTAAACTAAAATAGTATTGTTCCTTCTTCGCCAATAATCTTTGTTTTATTTACATGTGACTCATGCACATACAAAAAAATCATATTTTACAGTGTACTGTAGAAACGTGTTTATGATTCAGGACATGATTAGGATCAGCAACAATATTGTTGGCCAGTTTTAATATATTACTATTAGTGCTGTCAAATGATTAATTAGCGATGATCGCACACATTTTATGTTTCCCTAATATTGTGTGTGTTGTACTGTGTATATTTGTATTTTCATATATAAATACCACACATCGCATGGTTATATATTTTAGAATATGCTATGTTTATATCTTTAAATATACTTTTACAGTATATAATATCATTTATACGATATATTGCCAGTAATACTATTTCAAATGTTAGTTCCTGCATGTGTCTGAGTTACAGTGGGTACGTAAAGTATTCAGACCCCCTTAATTTTTTCTCTCTTTGTTATATTGCAGCCATTTGCGAAAATCATTTAAGTAAATTTTTTTTTTTTCCTCATTAATGTACACACAGCTTCCCATATTGACAGAAAAACACAGAATGTTGACATTTGTTGTAGATTTATTAAAAAAAAAACTGAAATATCACATGGCCCTAAGTATTCACACCCTTTGCTCAGTATTTAGTAGAATCACCCTTTTGATCTAATACAGCCATGAGCTTTTTTGGGAAAGATGCATCAAGTTTTTCACACCTGGATTTGGGGTTCCTCTGCCATTCCTCCTTGCAGTTCCTCTCCAGTTCTGTCAGGTTGGATGGTAAACGTTGGTGGACAGCCACTTTTAGGTCTCTCCAGAGATGCTCAATTTGGGTTTAAGTCAGGGCTCTGGCTGGGCCTTTCAAGAACAGTCACAGAGTTGTTGTGAGGCCACTCCTTCGTTATTTTCGCTGTGTGCTTAGGGTCATTGTCTTGTTTGAAGGTAACCCTTCGCCCCTGAGTCCTGAGCACTCTGGAGAAGGTTTTCGTCCGGGATATCCCTGTACTTGGCCGCATTCATCTTCCCCCTCGATTGCAACCAGTCGTCCTGCACCTGCAGCTGAAAAACACCCCCACAGATGCTGCCACCACCATGCTTCACTGTTTGTACCTGTAGGGGACAGTTGATGAGCAGTGCCTGGTTTTCTCCAGACATATCGCTTAGAATTAAGGCCAAAAAAGTTCTATCTTGGTCTCATCAGACCAGAGTCTTATTTCTCACCATCTTGGAGTCCTTCAGGTGTTTTTTCATGTGTCTTGTACTGAGGAGAGGCTTCTGTCGGGCCACCCTGCCATAAAGCCCCGACTGGTGGAGGCTGCAGTGATGGTTGACTTTCTACAACTTTCTCCCATTTCCCGACTGCATCTCTGGAGCTCAGCCACCGTGATCTTTGGTTCTTCTTTAAATCTCTCACCAAGGCTCTTCTCCCCCGATAGTCAGTTTGGCCGGACTGCCAGCTCTAAGAAGGGTTCTGGTCGACCCAAACGTCTTCCATTTAAGGAATGAAGGCCACTGTGCTCTTAGGAACATTAATTGCAGCATACATTTTTTTGTAACCTTGGCCAGATCTGGGCCTTGCCACAATTCTGTCTCTGAGCTCTCCAGGCAGTTCCTTTGACCTCATGATTCTCATTTGCTCTGGCATGCACTGTGAGCTGTAAGGTCTTATATAGAGAGTTGTGTGGCTTTCCTAATCAAGTCCAATCTTTATAATCAAACACAGCTGGACTCAAATGATGTGTAGAACCATCTCAAGGATGATCAGGAGAAATGGACAGCACCCGAGTTAAATGTATGAGTGTCACAGCAAAGGGTCTGAATACTTATGACCATGTGATATTTCAGTTTTTTTTCTTTTTTAATAAATCTGCAAAAATTTTAACAATTCTGTGTTTTTCTGTCAATAGGGGTGCTGTGTGTACATTAATGAGAAAAAAAAAAAAAACTTAAATGATTTTAGCAAATGGCTGCAAAGAGTGAAAAATTTAAGGGGTCCTGAAACTTTCCCGACCCACGTATACATAATAAATATACACAGGACACACATATATAGTATGCAAAGAAAAACTTTTATTTAGGATGCAATTAATTGTTTGGCACCACTAGGTTGATTTATAGAGTTTCTCAATGATCTTGGCCGACAACCTTTGAGCAAATTCTTTAATTTTTTATGAAACAACTTTGTCTTTAAATTTGTAGATAAACACACAAATAGAAGTAAAAAATGAACATTCCCCCCTAAAGCTGAGTACTGATGGCGAATCTCATAAAGACCAGTCTTTCCAAGACAACCCTACACCCAAATATTTATATGAACATACCTGCAAAATCATTTCATAATGGATGACAGTTGAAACATTATAAGAATCAGATGATGAACCAAAAACGATCTCATATTTTCTGCTAAACACAGAGGTCAAAATGAGCTCCAGAAAGCATCATTGTGTAGTATTTAGTAGTGTCAGGGTTTTCCGGGGACGGCTCTGATTGGCCTGTTCTTCAATCGCATGGTGGTTTGTGAGGATGCTCTTTCTCTGACAGTGAAGGCTTTGTGTTCTGCTGCGGTCGGTCTCCTCGAGCGCTGCTGTCAGGCTTTGATCACGGCGCTCGTGTGCTGACAGCTCCTCACCGCATCGCCAGGTGACGCCAGCCAGGTGATAATAAAACAGCCCCGTTCAGACAATATAATGGCCTCTCATATACTGAGCTACAGGTTAGCCGTAGCCGGCTGATTAACGTTTTTTCAATTTTTAACAAGCATTGTTCAATACTAAAGCCGCATTTTCATATATCTTGGCCAAACAGTTGATCTCACCTCCAAAACTCACTCAGACCAACAAAACACTTCATATACAGTAGGTCTCAAAAGAAGCTTGTTTCACCATAACACTGGCAACAATTTCATTCATAACACACTGATCTAAAAACACTAATAACAGGGAGCATTACATAAACTATGAACTTTTGTCTTTGAAGTTTGAATGATTTGTCATAAGTATTTCATTATAGGATAAGAATAACATCTTTTCATTTTACTGACTGTATTAGAGCACAGAGAATGAATGAGAAAAGCAGCACCCAGCACACACACATTTCTTTACATACCAAGAACAAAGAATAAAAACCCATCAACATTTACAAAATTGACTTGTGAAAAAAGAAAATAATAAAAAGTTGAGCGAAAAAAAAGATTAATTCCTGAAGCAATAATGACAGTTTTTTTTACGATTGCTATGACAATTTTTTCAATATTTTTAACAACTTTCCAACACACCTACAACACACAATTGTCAAAACAGTTAGTTTCATGCTCAAAATCACACATTGTAAACAAAACTCCAACACTAATTTTCAAAATACAATAAAACATTAACACAATACACTACCAAAGCAATGTCTCAAAATCAAATAATTATTCCAAAACACCAACACGTGTTCTATTCCAACAGGAACATTTAGTCCAGCATTTGTAAATCTGGCAGTAAAAATCCATTGTTTTGGTCTTGCTTGAGCTTGTGTGTAAGAGAAGTTCAAGCATTTTCAATTTGTGGTAACTGAATGCATTTTGTGTCAAAGCAACAAGAAATGTGTTAATTGTATAGCCTACACAGACGGATGTTGCACTAATTGTGTTAAAAGTTTAGGAAAATATACTGTCATAGCGTTTGTAAAAACTGTAACTGGAGACTGTGTGTGTGTGTTGTGTGTGTGTGTTGTGTGTGTGTGTGTCATCCATGTGATGGATTTCAGCTGAAATTGCAGTTAGTTGTGTTTAGAATAATTATTATTCAATTTCATAGTAAATATTCAGCTGATATTTTATATTTCAATATAGTTCCTGCAGAAACGGACAGTTTGCCATCAATTTGAATGAGCTTTTTAGCATTGAGTTAGCATTTGAAAAAAGTGCTGAAAGTGTACAGTGTTTTGCAGGTTGTGGAGTATGAATTATAAAAGTGTTCGTGGATTTTTTGAGAAATGTGGTCATTTAATGCATTTTCTCTGAAAGCAATGAAAAATGATTCACAGTTTGTTTAGCATATACTATTAGTTTCACTGAATGTGTGAACAGTTTTGAAAATGTGGCTTGTGCATCTCTGTATGATGATGTTGCTAAGAGTCTCAGATCGTTCCCTGTCAATGATCCGCCTCTGCTGAGCTCACCAGTACCCACAATGCCTTGTGTTCCAGCGCGACACCCCAGAACCCGATGAAGCTCACAGAACCGGTCCGAAGCCATCGACGAAGTGTCACAGAGCCCTGGTGCTAAGCAGAAACATTAGCGTGCGGCTGAGGACGGCCGGACCCAAACACTCGCTCTGCTGGGAAATTAAACAAAGCAGGAGAAACGGTGTAGCGAGGAAACTCTGGGATAAATTAACAACGCAATTACATTACACGACAGGCTGCAAGATGGATGAGGAAACCTCGGCTGGTATTATGTTCTGTTTTCCAAATTGCAATTTATTTGAGGGCTTTAATGGATGCCGTATTAAAACATCCCGGGCTGTGGTCAGGTTTCATTGTGTGTCACGCGCTCATGATTGATGAGCCTCTCTCCTCCGCTTCCGTCCTCCCCCCGCGCGCTATTCTCAGCAGATTTGCAGGGGATTTTAAGCATTAGCTACATTTATACCAGAGCTGGAGTAAGCCATTGATTTTCTGATCAATTCATTTCCTTACTTGCTGCAGTATGCTGATAAATTTCACAGCAATTAATGTGAAGGTCTCTCCCTCGGCTATAAGACTGAATCAATTCTAGCAGTGCTAACGCTTGTCTGCCATCAAGTCTGACTGTGTGTGTGGTGGGGTGTGTGTGTGTTTTGTGTCATGAGAGAGAGAGAGAGAAGAGATCGAGTTTGTGTGTTTGTGTTTGTGTGGTCATGCAGAGAGAGAGAGAGAGAGAGTGTGTGTGTGTGTGTGTGTGTGTGTGAGTGAGAGAGAGAGAGAGAGAGAGTATGTGTGTGTGTGTTGGTGTGTGTGTGTGTCAGTGAGAGAGAGAGAGAGAAATTCTGTTGTGGTGTTGTTTTTTCAGTAGATGCGAGATGAGAGAGTATGTGTGTGTGTGTGTGTTTGTGTGTTGTGTCCTCCATTGAGAGAGAGAGAGCGCGAGGAGTATATTATGTGTGTGGTGTGTGTGTGTGTCATGAGAGAGAGAGAGAGAGAGAGTATGTGTGTTTGTGTGTGTTTGTGCTGTGTGTTTGTGTGTCAGGGAAGAGAGAGAGAGAGAGAGAGTATGTGGTGGTGTGTGATGTTTGTGGTGTGTGGTCGTTAGAGATAGAGAGAGAGAGTATGTGTGGTGTGTTTGTGTGTGTGTGTGTGTTGGTGTCAGTGAGAGAGAGAGATAGGTATGTGTTTGTGTGTGTGTTGTGTGTGTGTCAGTGAAGAGAAGAGAGAGATTATTGTGTGTGTGTGTGTGTCAGTGAGAGAGAGAGAGAGAGTTGTATTGTGGTTGTCAGTGAAAGAGCGAGAGATAGTGTGGTGGTTTGTGGGTGTGGTTGTCAGTGAGAGAGAGAGCAATAGAGAGAGTATGTGTGTGTGTGTTGTCAATTGAGAGAGAGAAGAGAGAGATGTATTGGGTGTGTCATGAAGAGCGAGAGAGGTGTGTGTGTTGTGAGTGTCATTGAGAGAGAAGAGAGAGATAGTCTGTTGTGTGTGTGTGTGTGTGTGTGAGTGAGAGTAGTAGAGAGAGAGAGTATTGTTGTGTTTTTGGTGTCATTGAAGCTCGCGAGAGGAGAGGAGCATTGTGTGTGTGATGGTGTGTGTTCTTGAGCGAGAGAGGGAGAGCGTGTAGTTGTGTGTGTCAGTATAGAGCTAGGCGGTGTGTGTGTGTTTTGTGTGTGTGTTCATGGGGTGGTGTGTGTCTTTGTCGGTTTAGTCATTCTCATAATGCCATTTTTCTTGTGTTTCTCACTCTTTACTGCATACCCACTCATGCATTACTTCAGGAAATAATACCAGCTCCAGTAGAATGCCATCACTGTTCTGCTCATACTCTACCAACTGAACGTCCTTGAATATTCCTTAAAGATACTACAGATACTATGTATATATATAACAAATATAATATTTATTTTAATCATTCTGGTAAGGTGACATTGTTACAGTGTAATTACACATATACGCACTGATTAAGATTAATATTAATAGTTACAGATTATTTTATGTCCTTGTACGTGGCAATTATGAATTAAACTGAGTAATATTCACTACAGAATTAAACGGCATAAATATCACTGCATAATTTTCCATGTTATACTATACTATTAGCTATACTATTTCTGTCATTACATGTTTGCAACAACGATGCGTAAAATGAAACGTTTACCATGTTAAGTACAGCCCTTCATATAGGGTTAAGATTAGAGTTTGGTTTAGGGTTAGTGGCTTGTCATTATCATACATTATTATCAAAATTCAGTATTTACATGTAACATGTAACTGTGTCAATCTTTGTTATCTAAGTTCAAATTTTTCTAATTTGTAAGCCTTAAACCCTTTAAAATCTTTTAAAATGACTACAGATTAGATAGAGATATACACTCGAGTCCAAAAGTTTTTGAACATACGAGTTTTTTTAATGGTTAAAGTCTCTCCGCTTCGTATCATTGTGAATATTATTATTAATTTAAAATAACTATCTTAACTACTATCTTTACTTTAACAACTATAACTAATATCTTTTTCTATTTGAATATATTTTTAAATTTGATTTATTTCTGAGCTTCAAATATATATATATATATATTATATATATAATATATATATATATAAATATATTATGCTGTCAAATGATTAATCGCTATTACTGCTCCAGAATACAAGTTTTGTTACATAAATTGTGGAGTGGTACTGTGTCGATTTTATTAGGTATATATAAATACAACCATGCCTGTAATAATTTCATTAAAACTTGTTTGTTTCTATACCTAATATATTATATAATATAAAATATAAGCAGATTTATATAAATATTATGAGAAAAAGTATTATATTATTTAAATATATCAATGTAATATAGGTAAATATTTTCAAAATATATATGTGCATGTTTGTGTATTTATATATACAAAATAAATATACACAGTACACACATATATTATGTAAACAAATTTTTTTTTATTTTGGATGCAATTAATCTCGATTAATCTTTGACAGCACTATATATAATATTTAATCCTACAAATATAAAATGAATAATATTATTACTCATTTAATTTTTAGTCTCTTCAAAGCCTCATTGAAACCTTTGAGTTTCTGTTATTCAGAACGCACAGTTTTACTGAATAGACTGTTTTACAGAATATATGCTATTGAATGTATTCAGGACACAACCACAGAATTACAGTTACTGCTGATCCATTAGCCAGAGAAATGTGTGTATACTGTAGAGTACAGATTTGAGAACAGTATCATGCACACTGCACATACAGTACTAGTCCTGCAGTGTCTACTACGGTAAGTATACAGTGTACAGTACATGGGTTTGCTGTACGCACAGATCACCTGGCACAGTACATTTGACAAAATGAGCAGAATACTGGAAGGAAGGTCTCTAACGCCTCTAGTTTTGTGTCTGTTAGCATTCCCATTCATCTCAGTTGTGTGTGCAGCAGTTATTTGCTTTCTGTTTCGTGCATCTGAGCCTCAGTGTTTGTGGGTAAATAATGCATGAGGTCTCAGTGAAAGGACACATTTGATTAAACGGCGCTGCGTTAACATAGTCATGCTGGACTGCACTGTAAATAAAGAGTGCTGCGCATGTGAAGCAGATTGTCTTTACTGTGTCTGACCTACTTTAGGACTGATATCTCACTAGTTCTGCCGCGTGAGAAACAGTTTGTTTATACGTGCAGCAATGCAGCATTGCCTTACGAGCATGCATTTCATGCTTTAGAAACGGAAATATACAAACACTGAGATTTAATTCAATGTGATTTAATTGCATTTATTACGCAGCGAGAGGGTTCTCAAGGGTAATCCGGGAACGTTTCCCAGGTCTGGAGCGTTGAGCATGAATGAGAAAGAGAAGTTGCTTTTGGCACACGAGCGTCTTTTGGAGAATTTGTCCAAACAAAGTTTGTGCTTTGTAAATATCAGAGGTTATCTGAGCATCATAGTGTCCAGATGCGTGAGACGGACCACCTGCTATGGGAACGCATTTGCTAAGAGATTCATTCTGCAGTCAGTGCTGGCTGCCATGTGCAGAACTTCCACACCACACACACACCCACCACACACACACACACGACACACACTCCCTCACTCACTCACTCACACACACCCACACACACACACACACCACTCACACACCCACACACATCACCACACACACACACACACACACACACCCACACACAACACACACCCAAACTCACTCACCACTCATCACACACACCACACACACACACAACCACACACACAACACACACACAACTCACTCCCGCACTCACTCACACACACACACACACACACAACACACACTCACTCACACACACACANCACACACACACACACACACACACACACACACACACTCACACCCACACCCACACACACCACACACACACACACACACACACTCACTCCCACACACACATACACACACACACACGCACCACACACACACACACCACACACCACACCCACACACACACTCCGTCGACACACCACACAGACACACACGCACCACACACACACACACACACACACACTCACTCCCTCACTCACCATGCACCACACACACACCACACACACATCACACACACACACATACTCATCACGCACTCCACACACGCACGCCACACCCCTCACACACACACCTCACACACACACACCACACACACTCACTTCTCACTCACTCACATCTCACACACACACACCACGCGCACAACACACTCGCACACACACACGCAACACACACACACACACCACACACACACTCACACTCACCCCCCACACACTCACTAACTCACTCACTCTCACACACACACACACACACTCGCACACTCACACACTCGCACACACACACACACTGCACTGGCTACCTATTAATTTCCGTATCAGTTACAAAATATTATTACTTGCCTATAAGGCCCTTAATGGGTTAGCTCCTGCATACCTAACTAGTCTTCTACCACGCTACAATCCATCACGCTCCCTAAGGTCGCAACACTCTGGACTTTTGGTAGTACCTAGGATAGCAAAGTCCTCTAGAGGAGGCAGAGCTTTTTCGCATTTGGCTCCCAAAACCTGGAATAGCCTTCCTGATAACGTTCAAGGTTCAGACACACTCTCTCTGTTAAAATCTAGATTAAAGACACATCTCTGTGGCCAAGCATTTAAATAATGCATCTCATAATCTTTTACTGTAGTTATATCTGATCAAATGCACACTATTATTCTTATGCTTGTGTTAAACAAATCAATTTTGCTTGGTTGGAGCAGCAGCTACGCTAATTATGTCTCTATTTGTTTCTCTGTTTTTTGCCATGGGATTGACATCCCCGTGGTAACTAGGATTTACACAAGCTTCAGTCTGGATCCAGAAGACCTGAGAAGTGATGATGCAACCCCTCAGAGGACCTCCGATGATGCCAACCCTGAAACAACTTACACAACTACAATTTTGGCTAATAAAAAAAAAAAAAAATAAGTTTATTGCATCATCTAAAATTGCTTTTAAAGGGTTCACATTTCGTCTGTTTGATTACGAGCTTAAATTGATTTTTCCATAAATTTCTGCCATATGTACATTAACTGATAGTCACCACTGATTAGCTACTACTAAATATTGTAGAAACTTATTTTGCTGTAAAGTTGCTTTGCAATGATTTTTATGGTGAAAAGCGCTGTTCAAATAAACTTGACTTGACTATTTAGCTCCCAAACTCTGGAATAATCTACCTAAAACTGTCCGGGAGGCAGACACATTCTGTCAGTTTAAATATAAATTAAAGACCCATCTCTTTAACCTGGCATACACACAGCACACTAACACATTTCTAATATTCAAGTCCGTTAAAGGATTTTTAGGCTGCATTTATTAGGTCAACCGGAACTGGGAACACTTTTCATAACACCCGATGTATTTGCTACATTGTTAGAAGAATGGCATTTACGCTAATATTAGTCTGTTTCTCTCTTAGTCCGAGGTCACCGTAGCCACAAGATCCAGTCTGTATCCAGACCAGATGGACACTGCAGTCACCCGGATCCAGTCCTTATTCAATCAATGGTCCACTGCAGTCACCAGATCCAGTCTGTATCCAGAGCAGATGTTGGATCAGCACCTAGAGACATTCACAACAGCTATGAATGTCAGTGGAGACCATGACAACTAGATGAGCCCCAGATACAGTTCCCCTGTAAAGACCTTGTCTCAGACCACCACCGGGACAATGACACAGGAACCAGATGAGTCCTCTGCAAAATCTGACTTTGCTGCAGCATGGAACAAACTCCTGATTCATCTGGTCTATTAAACGGCCCCGCGACTGAGTGGTTTCCACCAGTTTTTGTCTCCCTATTCTGTCCCGATGAGTTTTTGGTTCCTCTGGCTTGCTTAGTTGGGGACACTCAATTTATAGCGATATCGTTGACTTGATTGCACATATACTATTTAAACTGAACTGTGCTGGATGTTGACATCACTGAATTCATTGATGAACTGTCTTTAACTGAAAAATAGTGTTTACTATTGTCCTTCTGCATTATTGACACACTATTTTCCTAATTAATGCTGTTCAGTTGCTTTGACACTATCTGTATTGTTAAAAGCGCTATATAAATAAAAGTGACTTGATTGAACACCCACACACACACACTCACACCCTCACACGCACACACACACACTCTCTCTCTCTCCTCTCTCTCACACACACACACACCTGTCTGCCTTTAACAGGCAGCAGAAAACCGCCATTGCTGTTTAAGTGCTTGAAGCAGAAAACGGAAAAGACCTGAGAAAGCCAAAACAAGGTCAAAGCTTTGGGGTGTCAAAAGCAAAAAAAAAATACAGCAACACACAAAAAAAGTGTGTATTATATCTTCTGCCCGCGCTGGACTGAGAGACCGAAACTGCTTACAACACAAATCTTTACAACAGCCAGACAATGAAACACAACTGCTGTTCACAAGACAGGGACGCACGCTTCCTCTACGCTCGATAGACTTAAATAACCTCTTCTGTGCACTTACATAGGTACATGACTGATTGATTATTACACTGGTAGTAATACAGACTAAACCCCTCTTTTAATTAAGGCACTAGACTTCTATAGGGTTTTTACAACACACATTGTTTTAAAGCAAATCATGTTATTAATGTTTATAATATCTTAATACCTTCATGTGTTATATTTGCATTTATCGGATAAGCTGATATTGGCAATTGTTTTTGAGATACAAGCAATCAAGCGGTTGAGATTTGCTATATAGTATATAACGCTTTATGACCGTGCACTGTATGTATGCAGGTGAAACAGAATGGTAATATTTAACAGAGTTGATCTTTTGAATATGCATATGTATGAAACATAATGAAATCCTGCTAAAGACAGAGAGAATCATACTTCAGTCTGAACCAAACAGTCAAAAATAGAAAGCCATTACTTTTTAAAAACGTAATTGTGTCACAGTAACAGGGTTGTTCTGCACAAGTTCTACACACTGAAATGATCAGATTGAGTTAACCAACTTCAACTTCATTTTCAACTCGATTTTTTTAAGTCAGTTCAATATAATTTAAGTTGAAATGACTTGCACAGCCAATTTGATTATATTATCAGCTATGAAGGCAGCAACTGAAGTTTTTAAGTTGAAGTAGGTAGTTTTTTTACAGTGTAATAATACATTAATAACTATAATTCTACCTATCTCTGGTATGTATTAAATTCAGAATAATTGCAATAAATAAATAAACATTGTTTCACTCTATGTGTGTTTTTGCTTAATTGCTTTTTGTGTGTTTTTCGGTGTTTATCTGCAGTTTCTGTTCAACCCTGTTACTGTGTCACAGTTACACCTTTAAATATAATGGCTTGATCTTTCTGTTTGTGACTGCATACTGTAGTTCAGACTGATGTACAACTCTCTCCATCATTATTAGTATTTTGACTTATCAGAATCAATATTTCAACTGTTATGGAAAAAAATACTTTTACAAAATATTGCATTAAATGTTGTATTGTAGCGCAATATTTACCGTGTAAAGTGCTGTGGTGATATCTGCAACTGCTAAGGACATTTCATTATGTGATGATATTTACATCAGTCTCAGTAGATCAACCCTGTTATGGAAAATAACTTACATCACTGTAAGGAATGCACACTGGTGTAATGATATTTGCTAACTAAGGAAATGAAAAACAAGGACAACTAAAACTGAGGAAGGTGAAATGTGATGCTAAGGAGAAACGTGCTCAATTATCTCTTCAAACTCTCTGTGGCGGGGTTGAAATACTGTAGTGCTGTGAGGTTATGATGGCACGAGAGAAACCGTGATTCCAGCAGAAACCAAATAAAACACAAATGGCTGGTGAATGTGTGACATGAGAGTGATCTTTCAGTCGGGACACTGATCCGTCCGCTGCTGGGATGTTTTGACACTGGGCTTTGATCAATAGAGTTAGTGTTTTGTGGTGGGACTGACACCCGTTTGTGGCACTGTTTAAGAGGTCAGGAGAACACTCTGAATGACTCAAAGCGCCCGACCGCTTCCCTCCTCATGACGCTTGACACATGTTGGACAACACTGACCACAACAATGCTCTGCCTTTGAGGAGTGTGTTTACACGCGCCTGTGCATCAGAGTAACAGAGCAACACTAAACGCACATCCTTATGCATAAAGGCAAAGGCATTGCTTTGTTTACATTCGCACTTTGCCTTACTAAATCAAATATTTACTAATATGTGTTCATTTATTTATACTTTTATTAAGCAAGGATGCTTAATGCCAACATTCGTGATGTTACAGTAGATTTCTGTTTCAAATAAACGCTGTTCTTTTGAACTTTCTGTTCATCTGTGACTCCTGAGAAAATAAAATGCATCAGTTTCCACAGAAATATTGTGCAGCACAACTGTTTTCAACACTGAATAATAATCAGAAATGTTTGTTGAGCAGCATATTATACTGATTTCTGAAGATCATGTGACACTGGGGGGGGGGGGGGGAAGACCTGAGCAAGATCTGAAAATACAGCTGCGCATCACAGGAATACATTACAGTTTAACAGAGATTCACATAGAAAACAACTGTTTTACACCCTAATAATATTTCTCTATTTGTACAGTATTTCTGATCAAATAAATGCAGCCTTGGTGAGCAGAAGAGATGTCTTTCAAAAAAAAATCTGACCGACCCCAAAGTTTTGCACTGTAGTGTATGTACAGTATATATATCTCAATCAAAGGAGTAGAATTATGGAACAAGCTGGAATGAGAATTAAAATATCTTTAAGGATCAGCAAATTTAAGAAAATGTTTCAAAACATTGTTATTGAAGGAAAAGAATTATGTCTGGTGCAAAATCAGTATATAAATATTATGCCGTTAAATTTTTTTAGTTAAAAGGTTGCTGATATAACAATGCTGTAAAGCCTTTTTGATCATCTTATGAGTCGGAAATGAAAAAGAAAAATATTAAATATAACTGAAGAGGCTGTGGAAATGCTAGAGAACATCAGGGTGTGTGTGAGTCCCGAGCTCAGCCTCAGCCTAAAAACAGTCTGTCCCGCAGCCTTAATTAAACCTGAGTGCTTACAAAAGGCAGAAGCAAATAACAAGACCACATATTACCTTTAAGTCGCCTGCTCCCCTAACACACGCTTAATAATTCATGCTATCAGAGCGCCACAGAGCGGATCGTCTGTCGCCCGTTCAGCTGCAGTGAGGAAGTGCATCTCCAGCCCGTCTTACAAATGAGTATGATTGTTTTTAATGGGTTTAAGGTTACTCGTAGCCTTATTCCCCGGCCGCCGTCTTCTGTAACCATCAGGACATGCAGGAGTAAAGCAGCACCTCTGTTTCAGAGCGTGTAATGGTTAGATGATTCTCCTGTGAGAGCTCGTCATGGTCACCTTTCGCCTGCGCATTTGTCACAATGAAACATTATAAATACACTGTATATGCATGTGCTGTTTATATTTCCTCCTCACAGATCTGGAGTGTTTTTAGTGCCGTCACACAAATGCTGCTGCCAAACGCTTTCTTTTAATCCTTTCCTCGAGAAACTGTGTGTTCAGACTGCATCCATTTAAATTCAGTCATCAAATACTGCTCTAATTATTCCTAATTCATGAGCATAGCTGCTGGGAATATAGCAATTCTGTTTTAATCTGTCGAATTTTAATTTTAGTTTTGTTGTGTTTACTAGTTTTTTTTGTTTTATTTTAAATATGTACTGTATGTATAGTTTTTCAATTTCAATTTTAGTTTTAATTGTTTTATTACATCAAGATAAATTCAATGAAAATGAGAAATGTTGCTTTATAAAAATTAAATAAGAAAATGATAAACAATTAAAAATAATACATTTTAAAAAATAAATGGAAAAAAATATATAAAAATGTAGTCAATATTAGAATATTTATATGAAAGCCGACATTGTCATTTATGTGGGTTAGAAAGTTCTTTAGAAAGGATTTATGACAATCTATAAAGATTTATATCTCATTTTATACAGTAATTATTTATCTATATATAGCTATACATAATATAGAAATGCTGAGTTCATCTTGCTGTGTGTATCTGTTTGTGGAGAGATAGCATGCAAATCTTTGTACAGAGCTAAGCTGCATGGGTGTGTGTGTGTGTGCGTGTGTGTGTGTTTGTTTGGTGTGGTCTCCCCACCCTGAGTCTCGCTTCTGTCTCGTATGCCGACATCTCCCCACTAGACAAGCTGCGTATTTCTTCTAGTCTTGAACCTCCTGTGTGTTGGTGTGTGTTTGTGTGGGTGTGTGTGTGTGTGTGTGTGTGTGTGTGTGTGTGTTATGGATCAGGCTCTCTCTCCCCCTGGCTAGTAGCAGTTGGATGTTGGGTGATGGATGATCTCTCTCCATCAGGCTGTCAGGGCAGGGCGCTGGGCCATATGGAACTGGCATATGGACTTTATGTATAAGATGAGGGGAATGCAGGAGAGTGACTAAAATACACATTAAAGGCATTCTCTCTTTTTTAAAAAAGCAGGTTCCTCATTGGCTAGGAATATCACTCGCGCTCCTTCCGCCAACCGCATAAACTCAGCATCTTTTGCCCAAAAACGCCGATCAGACGTGAGTCCCGTTTTCCATCCGAGCTCAGACTGAAAGCTCCGAAGGCAAAACTGCTAGTTTAGAGTACTAATGCTACTCTAAACATAAACATTTCTTTTGCAGCTGATTAGCTGATGCTTTCCAAGATAGGGCCTGAAGCGCTCACAAAATAGTCTTCATGTTTCTGTTTTAAAAAAAAAAAGCTCAATGAGAAGAGCTGGTTAACTACACTGTCCTCAAAATTTGGCACTGAACCGAATGAACACATTTTGAATCTTGTGTGATTTGTGTGATTTTACAATTTTCATGCTCTAAACATTAAATCTAACAATGAAGCAGACAGTTTTTAAAAATTCAACATAAATACAATTTTTTTTTAAAAGTTAGTTTGGGGTGCAAATGTTCTCTTATATTTACCAATACACCTTTTATCATTTAAAACAGTGTTGAATACTTAATGCAGTCAACACTAAATGTGCATAAAATATTGAGAAATTAAAATATTATTCATCTGTGTTTTTTTCTCCATGTAGCAGGCTGAGAAAGAGAAGAGAGAAGTCAAACACAACCTGGTAATAATTAATTTTTATAGTGCTCTTCCAAAAGCTCAACGTTGCTTTCCATTGAATGCACAATTATTTAGCAACCATCACTTCAAAATAAAATGCCGAAACAAAACGAAACCTGGTAAATGGCACATTAGAAATGTTTGCATTGGAATAAGCTAATAAAAGCTAAAAAAACTCAGCCAAAACCATCCGCCAACCACGGCGATCTGACGCATTCGAGAGTCCCGTCGGCGTCTCGTGTAAATAGACACTGATAGAGCCGGTAAGAATTAAGATGATCTATCTGGATGTGGAATTCCTAATCACACTCTTTTCCTGCAGCTCGGGGCCTGCGGGCTGTCGAATCAGCCCAGGGGGTTTAATTCGATTGTTTAAAGGCCTCTTTTAATTGGTGCTTTGTCTGCACAATCCTAAATGAGCAGGGACACCCACAGCGCAGTCCCGCCGAGAGTCAGGACGGCTTGACAGGCCCCATGGAGGTTCCTGTCCTAGAAAGCCTCAAATCGCCAGCCATGTGACAGCGGCCCACGGTCTACCCATCTCCCCAATTAAAACTCAGCTGTCAGAGAGGAATATGCCATCATGCGCACACGTCTGGGCTCCCGTGGGTGTATGTGTGTGCGGCTCGGCCGGGGAATAGGCTACGAATGCACGCAGGTGTTTTTAGCGCGTGGAGCCATCCAGATGTTCGCCGGACCCTGCTTCGGCATGAATGCGGATAGGATTTGTAATTCTGAGTAATCGCTTAGGACGAGACCGTACACCATTTTATCTGTTCATGACTGTGGGCCAAAGTCAATACTCATCGTGTAGTAATGAGCTGAGTATAACCGAGCCTTTTTAAGAAAGCTCAGAGGAGTCAACCTGATGCTGCTCGGCTTGCCTTTGAAAACACAGGGAAATGGCCAGCAGCGGCCCGCTCCAAACAAACAAACGCAACCGGCCTCCTCATGTGTGTTCACCGGGAAAATGCGCATGAAAAATTCAAGCACTGCTGATTTCCCGATGCAGTTTTAACCCAGAATCAACCTGTAGGCAAACGGATTTCCGCTGGACTTCTTCTGTGAGATGCATAAACACGGAAGCCAGAACCTCATTATTTTATCAGTTCATCTTGCCAGAAACTCACAATCGCTGAAATCTGATGCCTGGAGATGGGCGTGTGATTATTTGCTCTAAAGTCTTCATTCACGCAGAAGAGATTACACAAACGCCGCTCGGGTCTCCTCTCTAATCTGTGCCGGGGGCAAAGGCGCTTATAGAGAATGTGTTCTGGACGCTCTTAGCTCCGATCTCCTGCTGTAGTCATGTGTGTATGTATACGACTATATCCAATCATCAAACACATTGCTTCTTCTGATTGTTCACTACTTAAACGAAAAGATTCCTCCCCTGAGTGCTAAACACACAGGTTAAAAAAAGTAGCGTACACTTCCATAATGTAGCCTACTTAAAGTGCTCCATTTTCACGCACTAATTTTGTACTTAATATACTAAAAATTATTATTTAGTACTTCTTCGAATAAACTTAAGATCAACTAAGTGTACTCAACTGTGCTATTTCGGGACAGAGTGAATATGAACTAAAATTAGCATACTCTCTTTTAAATGTATTTAGTCACCACTTGTAGTACACTTATCGTGCGTATCTGTGAAAATGTATAATAGCCTCGATCGTTTCATACATGTAGATCATGTACCACAGGTACGCACTCACGACCAGGGGAAAAAGTAGCTTACCTATATCTTTCTATAATATTTGCTATGGAAAAACAGAACCTGGAGACCCCTTTCATTCTTTCCAATGCACAGCAAACCTGATATTACTTAATAACTATATGTTACTCCTTTAAATATTTAGTACATTAGTAATATAATAAATTCATATGAATAAACTACTGTAGTGTGGGTGATTTGCAGATTGAAACTCCGTTCTACCTGGATCGTTGGGTTGCACAGGTGTTTCCGCATCATTTGTTTAGAGATGATGCCACTCTGTTTATTGGTTTTTGACTAGTTTAACATGGCATACCTCTGTGATTTGTACTGGAGAACTGCGCTGAACTCGCTGTTTAGCAGTCTCGTGATCGTGACTGGTCAGTGCAGTAAATACATTCGCTTTAGCTCACACTGCGCCTCTCTTGTTTCTGTGAGCTGAGGTGATGGAGGCCTTCGCAACGCGTGGGTTTCGTCGTACGGTATTTATCAGCACAACGAAGGCGGACCTTATCAGTTATGCAGATTGGTAGTGGTGCACCAGCGGACCTCAAACAATTTCGTGTCACCGCAGAGAAAAGAAGGTTGCAAAAATATCCATTTAGTCGCAGTCTGGAGCCCTGGTAGACTACTGTCAAGTACACTTTTATTTAATTGTTTATTTTATTTAATTGCCTTATCTTGGCATTGTAAGCATATGATTTAAAAACTGTTTTAAATAAAATTATTAGTGGAACATTTTATACATCTTTATTTGACCTTAAAGCATATCAGCCCCCTCCTACCAACCACTCATTCTACCATTGCAACTACCCGCTTAAAATAAGCTGCTTCGCGATGCCATAGAATAACCTTTTGTCTAAATGGTTCCATAAAGAACCTTCAACATCTGAAGAACCTTTCTGTTTCACCAAAGCTTCTTTGTGGCGAAATAAGGTTATTCAGATTACAAAAAGGTAAGAAAGATATGGTTCTTTAAAGAACGTTTGACTGAATGGTTCTTTGTTGAACCAAAAATGGTTCTTCTATGGCATCGCTTGAAGAACCTTTTGAAGCACCTTTATTTTTAAGAGTGTAGGCATCCACTCATAACTCTCTAGCGACCACATATCAACACTCTGGTGATCATTCAGAACATCTTTCAAATGCCTAGCAACACCCTAGCAACCACCAAGAACACCCTAGCAACTGCTCATATCCACTCTTAAGTAGTGTTGCTTCGTCAATGAAAATTATGACTAAATATAGTCGTCAACGAAACTTTATCACGTGACGAAAACGAGACGAGACGAGACGTAAATGCTGGTCATGTGACGATGGCTATAATTAAATGTATAATGTAATATTGTTGACGAATAAAAACGAGACTGAATGTGGTTTACAAAATAAAAACTATGCTAAAATGTCTCTTCATTTTCGTTGACCAAAACGAGATGAAAATAAATGTTATAACGTTATTTCGTCTCATTAAGTCGCGTTATTATTATTATTATTTTGCAGTATTTCTGTTTCCTGAGTCTCGCTTCAGGTGCTGCATCAGGTCGCACTGCGCAGACGCAGGCGACATCACTTCCTCAAGCCGCACTCGCGGCATTATTTAGAGCAGTGTGTGACGCTCTGCGTATTATCCGCTCTATGTGCGTGCGCTCCACTCATTCCGCTCCACTCGTATACCATCAGCTGCAGTCTAACAGCAAAGTCCACTCAAACATTGAGCTGACAGGAAACATCGATGTAGTACAGTGTTGTTTCTGTCTGCAATAGCCCTACTGTTTTGTAACATGGTGTGGTATATGGGCATCTCTTGTAACGCTGCCCTCTCATTCATTGACCTGCTAACTGCTATGTAATGCTCACGTGTTCTGATAATAATAGCGTTCTAGGATTAAACATTATTTGGATAATTGGTAAAAAAAAAAATAAAAAAAAATCTCTTAATAGCCCTACTGTTTGTTAGACCTACCCGAAAAACTAAAAGCAATTTATTTCATTTGTAGGCATATCATTATTTTTTATTTCTGCTATCATTAGTAATTTATTGATTTGTTCTTATTTTATTACTGACTTGGCCTCCTGGTGTGTGCATTTTTAGTTTCAATTCAAAAGGTATGTTAAATCAGCATCTCGCTACTGCAACACCATTACCCAGCTGGCCACATCAAAACTGTTTTAGTTACCGTATATGAAGCTACTACTATCTCACAATGGTTTACATATGACTCAACCGACATTCAATATGCTGTCTAATACAGTTGGTCAGCTTCTGGTTAGAAATCGCCTACGATTGCCACCATTGATGGACACATTTGTTTTATAATATTAAAAATATCTGTATTACATTATATTCTGCAGTTCTTCCCTGGTGTACCGAATATCTATACTTTTCAAATGATCACATCGAAGTTATAAATTCAAATATTGTTACAAAATTAATTTTGTAGGGTGCCAAAAGTTTGTTAAAATTTCCAAAGAGTGCCGCGACAAAAAAAACAATTGGAACAAATGATTAGAAGACGAAAACCAACAACGTTCAGTCTGACAGGCGAAAGGACCGTGGCACGGCCAGCCGGGTATACAGTCTTTAATTAATTGTGTGTGTTTGTAAACCTTGGGTCTAACATGTTTGGTTGTTAAAATACATGTGTCAGAGTCCATACAGAGCGCTTACCGGGGGGGTCTGAGCATGGGAGAGGCAAGTTGTAGTCTAAAATTCCGGATAACAAAAATAATATGAGTCAGGAGTGAGACCTTGGTTATGAAAAATGAGGGTATATGTAGCTAACGATAATGTTATTAGTTATCGTGGGTCTATCCGTACTAGTACTATACTAGGGTATTGGACTTTGTTAAATAGTAGGGGAAATTTGTCATATCATCCACGGAGAACTAAATACAATAATATTCAATAATTACATAAAACTAGACGTAAGGAGTCATCAGTTGTCCTCGACTGCGGGAAGAAACACGCTGTAGTGAGGGACAACTAAAGTGAAAGAAAGGGTGTAAATGTCTAATTCTATACTAAATAAATCTAAAGTGCGAACAACTTGTTATGTAATGCATAACAGCTGACTATCCTCACAAGAGTAATGAGACGTGACTAGAACGTAAAGTAAACGTAAAATGGGGGGAACATAAAACTTCGACGAACGGAACGGGAGCACTATGGCTAAAGAACTAAAATGAAAAGCAGTTAAGACACAAAAACAGGGGAACACTGACGATCATTAACACGCGGGCAATCCGAACGGAGCTCTGAGAAAGCCGACGGGGGTGGAGCTAGCGCAAACAAACGGGAGGGGAGCAAGGAGAAGGGAAGACGGACGGTGGAAGATAATAAGTCAAGACAGGGGCCGAAAGCGAGGAACAAACGAGCTGGAGACAAACTTAGACAACACCCCTAGGGGCGCAACCGAGGGCACCAAGAACAAAGCACCATAACGCCCGGACTGGTACCACTCATAGCGAACCAGAATATCACTTGCCTATCACACCATATCAAACACGACGGTTATCACAACCGGCCGAAGGAAACATGTGGCTGAAGCCCTTTTAACATAAAGACTATTCCTGAATGTCATAAGACGTTTGGCGGGCGGAAAGGTATACTGGAAACCATCGAAAGGCATATCTCCACGGCAGGTATGCGCAGGAACTATGTGTAGATCATTTATTTGTCGTTCAGTTCCGCAACTTTTCTGCCCGCGGTGGTCCGAGAGAGGGGGGGTGGGCAGGGGGTGTGGGGGGTGGCGAGTGAGAGGGGGTAGGGAAACTCAATTGGTATCGATACACTCCAAAAATATAACCATAAAAACACAGTGGGTGGTGATTCGGGGGTGGGGTGGTTTTTTGGGTGTGGCGATTCATGTTGGCGTCCGGGTGGGTCTCGGACAGGGGCTGGGGGGGGGGACAAGGGCAATTGTCCAGTCGGTGTCAGTGTTCGGTTGGGTTTTTCTTGGGGTGGGGCGGTGGAGAGCCCCACAGGCGCGCGAGGAGAGCGTCTAAGGGGAAGCAGACAAAGCGCAGACAAAAAAGAAAAGTGCATGATGGGGGATCTGAAGAGAGAAAATAATAGGGAAGCGAGGACACGGGGTGCAAGGTGCGGCTGAGAACCAGCAGAATGATACAATATGTGTGCCTGGTTGATAGTGAGGATGAGGGGCTGGACGGAGCAGGGGGTAATGCTAGGGTAACATCAAAACCAAGAACGGGGGGGGTGAGCTGGAGAGTAGGGATAGGTGGGGGGGCAGCAAAGCGAGTTGTGGGGGGCGAGGTGGGGTGTAACACGAACACAGACAACACCAGGACGGATGATGGAAGCGGCAAGCAGAAAAAAAAAACACGTAAAAGCAACAGAAAGAGACAAAAAAAGACAAATGTAGAGGCCGGACAGGCAGGCTCTGGGGCGGGGCTCGGCATAACACACTTTACAAGAACCAATCGGGCCCAAACTTTCACAAGGTGATAGGGCACAGACGGCTCACAACCTGACAATGCACCTCGACTGGGGCAGTACTCAAAACGTCTTAGACAACGACACATACTACAGGCGGGGTCTACATAATGACACAAAGGCAGCATGAAACAAGAGCCCATGTGCATAAAAAGAAACGAAATACATGCTTCACACGCTCGCGGCAGGGTGCAACGGCACCTCGGCGAAAACGGCTAGCGGGCGGCGCGTAACACCGTCTATGCATGAGCGAGCGGGAGCACAGCCGGCGCGGCACCTAAGCCAGATAACACTCGAGGAAAGAACACCTGAAACACGAAGCCAACTATTAACACTCTAATGATGGTAATATCAAAATGTTGTCAAAGATACCTAATCAAAACTACGATAATAATATCCATGAAGCAAACCACAATCAATAATAACAGACCAATAGCAAAACTGCCATATCACACGGGCGGGGTGGGAAGCAACATGCAGACTGTGAGCTCCTGACTAACAGGACCAATCAAAGATGATGAGAACAAGAAAATAAGAATATTCATCGCCACTCGAGGCAAGTCCAGCTACGGGGGAATAAATAAATGGAGTCCACCGAATCTGATTCGAATTGCAAGATGGGCAGGTTACCACCAATGTGGTCACAGCCGTCGGAATAGCAATAGACCTAGGTCGAATCTGCGCAGAAGCATATAATCAAACAACACATCGCTAGAACAATGCTCACTCAGAAATCCATTCCAGAAGGGCAAGGGACGCAGCGCGGAAACACTAGTCACCACAGTAGGCACAAAGCGCTACCGGTACTACGGGATCGACGCTGTAGCAGACATACGCGCCCTAGTTTCTTTCATAACACCTGCGACGCAACACAGTGCAGGCGGGATTACTGGAGCCTTATACAGACAAGGATCACACCTGTAGTCCACTACATCAGAGTCACCAACATAGATGATCAGTAAAGCATTGGCTGGCCGTTAGATATTCCATTATAATGGCTATCGGGGGTTGAAATGTCATGTGCTGGTGTCTGGCTTGCCCACACCTCGGTACATAAAAAGTATGTCATAGCACTCATTGACTGCGTTAACGTACAGTAGAAACGATCTTGTTTCTTTGCATGCGGTCTTGTGTACATGACATCAGCGATGACTAATTTTCTTTGGTACGTAGACCCTCACCCCGCCAGGTGCGAACAGTAACGAGTACATCGAAACATGTTGCAGCACCACTACAGTAAACCTATGTAGCCTGGTATGCTACATCTACACACACAACACTGGCACGATAAGCCAGTGACTTAATGCTCGGCTACCCTACACAGTATACTGTCTGTACTCTTACACATTTTCTTTCATAGTCCATCTGACTCCTGTCTAATTGACATACATAATATTAGGACTAGCCATCACTACACTGACAGTACAATTCGTATTCCATGTCTCCGTTCCTAGATACGAACACATCACTACATGATCACCACACCCACGACATCCCGATCTGCTTGGCCCTGCATACTTTACACTGCCTATTCCTCGTCAGGATGAGCCATAGAATATGTAGACACAAGCTGCTGTTCCTTCGATGAGGCTTGTAAATAGCTATTAGGTTTAGAGTGCTACAACTTCAAAGCACTAAGTGTTATCATTTAGGGGAGAAAGTCAGGGGCGGGTCTCGAGCTACCTGCTATTCCCAGACTTCTGTTTGCTGCAGGTAATATGTTTTTTGAGATAATGCTCGCTTTCCTGAATTGACTTAAGATGGTGTAAACTTTTGTGCATTTTTTTCGCTGTGACAGTGAAAAGGGTAAATTCTTTCAAAAATCAGTTGCTAATAGCACTGATTTGGGTGGCTGGGTAAGAACTAATTGTCTTATGGTGTTTATCAAGTGTAAACCATTTGGCGTGTGGTTCAGAAGCTTTGTATGTGTAGGAAGGCATGAAAAAGGAAAGGGGGGGGGGAGGAACGAAAAAAAAAAAAGAAAACGACAGGCAAAGAGACAGCAGGCGTTATTTCAAAAAAAATTAGAGCGCTGTGTATTGGTGGGGGGGGGGGCCCACTTTTGATCACTGTAATTGTCGTCCGTTTGTTGTGTCGTGCGCATAATTAAGTACTAATAAGTGGCTAAGAAGAAGCTAAAAACGGTTTTTAAAAAAATCGTTTTGAAACAGCAGGGGGGTGGTGCTTTCATAGGCAACTAGTTCTAGTCGTAGATTTAATGACCTTTTTTCAGTTTGGGTGGAGTTTGAGAGCTTCAGTCTTCATTTCAGCTTGTCTTAACTGGAAAACGAGGAGGTGTGGGAAGTGGATTGTCTTTGCGAAAAGAGCGGCTGTGAATGTTCGACTCATCCATGGAAACAATGCAAATAGACCCGATGGATTGTTGGGGGGGGAGGTAGATGACATAGGTGAGTAAATGGAGGGGGATACACAGAATATTTATTCTTTTCTGAGTCTCTCATGGTATCGGTGTCAGAAGTGTCAAGGCAAAATATGCCAAAGGGTACTTTATAGCATATAAGCACCCTCGGCTGCGCATTGAACCAGGTTGCGGTTGAGCCAAGAATAAGCCGACAGATGGCAAGGGGTGCCACAGTTAATATTGATAAAGTAATTAAAACGGGTTTGAAACGCACAGATATAAATTTTCGATGGGGGGGGGACCGGATATGTGAGTCTTCGTGAATCTCGCAAATATCAATCTCTGAATAAGCTTTAAGTCTTAGGTAAAGGCATTTGGCGTCGATGACTGCGGTAGATATTACAGCTGTCAAATACACAGCGTATAACACTACACGCATCCCACCTGGCTTCCCTACCCTACAAGTACAATCATTGAAAATTCACTCAGTTAGATAATCACACCACCATCTATAAATAATAATTGAACAAATATCAGGAACGAGTACAACAAAGTCGTAATAAGACATCCCCCCCTTCCTATCCTATCAGAAAAAGAGAAACTACTATTCATAAATTGAGAAGGGACAGAAGCCATAAAAAGAAACAATACCGACCTCGGGCATATCGTTAGCTCATTCTCTGGGCTCGCGATTGCACCTAAGACCATTCGCATTGTGGTTTACGAACAAGAATAGTCTAACAGCTACCATAACATGCAGAGGTTTCGTGAAGTCGTGCACCACTACTATGTGCTCAGTAAATCTATGTCGCAAAGCATAAATGCTAGCAATGCTACATGAAAGATATAGTGATCCTAAGGACATGCCATTGTTTCTCAGAACCTATACCAGACTAACTCCTGTTTCCGCTACATGAATTCCCGTCAGGGATGGAAATGCAATGCACCTGTTTTCACTAGCCTGACGTGGAGATCTCATCAGCAGGCAAGACGTTCTAGAGTAAGGGGATAATAATAGCGTCAGTAGAAACAAAAAAGCGAGCACCGGGACTCGGCTGTGCAAAGGGGATGGAGACGTTTGAGCCAATAGCAAAAAAGTTTTTAATGGAAGAAAGGGGGTAGAAGTGGGGAACAAAAACGAAAAAAAAACAAACATCGATAGAAACTGAGAAGAGCTGAATACAAATAAATACAACACTTATGAAAAATATAGAATTATAATATATAGGAGGGGGGAGAAAGGAGAGAAAGCAAGCACGAAAAAAAGGGACAAAATGGCATGCGCAGTCGAGTTTTTGGTTTGAGGCTGAGCGCAGCTCCATGTCATTTATAGGAAAGTGGGGAACTGCCTTTCAAATATCGCGAATCTGTGAGACAAAGAGTCAGTTAGTGAGGGTCCGGCTCGGTGCTGCTCATTACAAGGAGGGGGGACTAAGCAGATAGTAAAAAACATAGGCATATTGGAAACTCGTATACATACCCGGTCTCTTCTCTGGGCCAAATGGACGCTAGACAGTCTGAAAGAGGTGAATTTCAAACATCAGATCGTCTGTGTTGATATTCTGCCATGAGCTGCGGTTCGAACGTGAAAATAAGAGCGCTTAATTGGTGATTGATATTCCGTTTGTATGTGGTTCTTCAAATGCTTAAAAGTACGTTTGGTTACACCTTTATGTTAAGTGTCCTTGAGTTACAGTGTAATTATACATTTTTAATACTCAGTAATTTAATTAACTACATTGACGGGGTTCTATATGGTTAGGGTTCCGGAGTAGGGGTTTGGTTGAGGGTTACTTTGCATGTATTCTGCATAATTATGTTATTATAATAGTAAGTAATGTAACAAGGACCCTTCAAATAAAGTGTACGGTATATGTTTTTAAAAAGCTGTACTTATGAAATTTACTTCAGCTATATACAGTACTAGGCCAAACACATCTATAGTTCATTAAATTGAATTAATATAACTATTTAAACTAGTATACATTTCATTTGATTGCAAGGTACATGTAATGTCCGAAAACAGTACATTTATTACTTTGCACAAGTATATTAATTTCATAAGAGTCTTTTTAAGAATTATGGATGGGGGGGGGGGGGCCGCAATGTTATTTAATGATACCTGCTTTTTGGAATTTTAAAGCGGTGGTTAAAGCAGTTTCCTGTGTTTCATTGGCAGTTTGATGCCTGACAAGTGACGCACATGACAAACATTGATCTGTTTGTTCGAGCCATCTTCTGACACGAGTTTACGAACCAATGGCAATTATTATTTTTGTGTTTCCGTTTGGTGACTTCAGCTTTAAGCAGAGCGGCTCACAGAGGCCTAAGCAAAGGTCAGGTTTTTTCTCGGGAGTGTCTGCTAATCGCCAGAGCTCCTCGTTCCATCAGCGGTCATTACCCGCGGCTGTCAGGGGCTCGCTTAATGTCATCTCACCTGACAGCTGGCAGACAGGTGCCGACAGACAGCTCTCAAACAAGCAGCCGCTCGCCAGAACATCAGCAGCAATCGATACCAAACACATCCAACTGCGACAAAGCAGCCAATGTATTAGCAAATCGCTGGTTTAGGCCAGAAATATTTTGAATACAATAAAAAAAAAGGGGGGGGGGGGGACACAAGACGTGGGGGAAGCGGAGAAGGGTGGGAGTGGGGGGGGAGAAAGGGGGGAGGAAGAGGCGAGGAGCAGGGAAAGAAAATTGCGATTTAGACGATCAGGAGAAAAAAAAGGGCGGAAATGGAGATGATATCCCCTCACCCCCCGGCTCACTTCCAAACGAGATTCGGCTCTCGTAGAAATAGCAATTATGGCAGCGTTTGCATCTGACACCTGTCCAGGAATGATTTGTTCTTCACACTCATTGCGGCATCAATCCCACAAATCCCTGCGGAGGACCAGAGTTCGGTGGGGATGCTTGATTAGAGCTCCTCTGGGTTACCGGATGCACTGAACAATCAGGGTTCCAGCTAGAACCAACAAGAGCTTGAAACCCAACACCACTGAAGAACGCATTATTCTGTGGTTCTTGAGGAAACCATCAATGCACTGGTGCTCTGAATACACCTTAAGTCATGATCACAGTAGACTTTGAGCATGTAGCGTTTCTATGAACACAGCAACAATGGTAATTTGAATTTTAAAAACATAATTTAAAATATAATACATCCAAAACATAAAAATATGCATTAGACTCCACCTTACTGCATTATTTACATTTAATGCATTTCTCATACTTTTTTAACCACAGTCACTTTTCAGAGTCACTTTAAGAGGAAGAAAAGCAATTTCAAGGATCCAGCAATATCCTTCATAATACTGCAACACTGCAGATCTCAAGTTTGTGTTCTTTTATTTTAGTTAAAAGTAAGGCTCTTGAAAATAATGCTTTGTTATTGGCATTGATGATTCCATGAAGAGCCTTTAACATCCATTTGCACAAATGGTTTTTCATAGTGGAAAAACGTTCTTCAGATTACTAAAATATTCTTCACACCAAGAAAAAAGAAACAGATTACCGGAATATTCTTGGGGCATTTCATGGCATTAGTGCAAAACCTTTACCTTTCATTGGCCACAGGGTCGTTAAGCACGTCGTAGTTTACCAAAATTGGCAAGAGCTTGTCCTCTTTAAATTAATCCTGGACCCAATGCAAATCCATTTTAATCTTAAAAACCTGAAAAGGGAAATGTTTTAAATAAAGACTGAAAGAGTTGTTGACGTTTAATGGTGGTGATGTTGTAGACTTATTATCGATTTGTAGTTCATTTATAGCCTACATTTAGTCTTTTACTTGTTTTACGCTTCAAAGTTGTGTTCATTTGCGAAGATTATCATAATAAACATCGTTTAAGACATCCTTTTGTTGTCAGAGCTTATTTTCTGCAACAATCCAAAAGCCGATGGAAAAATGTGACTGGGTTCTTGTGGAGGAAACCAGAGTGATGCAAGAATACATCATCACTGCTGTGCTCTACTACTTTGGGTTTAGCTGCTTAAAGATGTTGTTTCTCGCTGGAAAAAAAAAAGATGGCTGGTGTCAGATCTATGGGCTTTAATAGGGTTAGGAACAAAGGTATCTCTTTCCCAATTCTAAACACACTATGAGTGGATGTTAACAGTATCCACTAATCCACATCAGTCTGCACTCTGCTGAGCTGTCTTTGTAGGGTTAGCAGTCGCTCTGAGCTCTGGACTCCAGCGTTTGTCTTTGATTTGACATTACCTCCGCTGTCCTCGGGCTGCGATGACTGCAGAGTCCTGCGAGAGGCCTGGAGGAGTGTCACGAGGGTGGCTTCCAGCGGCTGTGATGAGGTCAGGACACCTTCACGCTCCGCAGACACGACTGTGACGTCTGGAGGACCAGATCTGACCTGAGCGGGAATTACATTACACCTTCAGTGTCCTGTGCAGGAATATCAAACACATTTAATGCCATTTTTAATAAGACCAAGATTAAACAAAATGTAACAACTATTACAGTTTTTTTTAACTGCTTGCAAACATTTTCAAAACTTTGCCTCTTTTTTCTCAAAACTTTACACACAAATCCAAGAACTGCACACACAAAATGCCTCGCATCTCTTGCAAAATGAAGCACTGCATTCAAATGTCACCAACCCATCTCAAAAGCAACACCTTTAGTCCTAATGAATTGCAGTTTTTTTCAACTGCTTACACACAGAATATTTACTCGTCACACAGTTTCTGAAAGCTGACACTCAAAACAGCAAAGCACACCGAATCTGCAAAACCACACACTAATTCTCTGCCTTTGACTCAGTTTTCATTTTCATAAAACACTTTTGGCAAAACACAACACACAATTCTCTATGTAACACACACAAATCCAACAGGAATTAATATTATGGCAAAGGTGTTTGCAAACGTTTGCTTTTGAGATATGTTTGAGATATTTTGAATGCAGTGCTTCATTTAGCAAGAGATGTGATGCATTTTGCATTTTGTGTGTGCAGTTCTAGGATTTGAGTGTAAAGTTTGGGAACAAGAGGCAAGTTTGGAAATTTGTGCGACATTGAGAAAACCCCCTGTAAACTGTAATTCCTGTTAGATTTTTGTGTGTTATATAGAGAATTGTGTGTTGTGTTTTGCAAGTGTTGTGTTTTGAGTCAAAGGCTGAGAATTAGTGTCTGGTTTTGTAGATTTGGTGTGTGCTTCTGCTGTTTGAGTGTCCGCTTTCAGAAACTGTGTGACAAGTAAATATTTTGTGTAAGCAGTTGAAAAAACATTATAACACTCCAAATAATCTGGAAATATGAAAAAACATTTAATGCTAGATCATAAAGCAGAATGAATGCATTGTTGTGTTATTATAGGGGCCGCCCATAACAGGAGCGAGCACTTGGCCGGCGTGACCGGGCCCTGCGTTCATTCATGCTGTAAATGACCGCAGCCATCGCCGCTGTTAATGATCAGTGGCGTCCATTCAGCTCACCCTCGGGAAAATCGCTTTCTATAAATACCTTCTATAAATACAAGTTTACACCTTCAGTCTTAACTCGTGCGACGCTTCTCAAAGTCATCTGCCTTGGTTGGTCTATGTTTAGTCGGGGGGGGGCTAGGGGTCGCCGCCCAAACCAAGGCGCAGCGCTGTGTTCCCTGCCGCAACTTGTTCAGGCTGGCAATCTTTAACTCAAATTGTGTTTTCGTCCCTGTCACCGTCAACTTGCTACACTGTACATCGCTAGCGGCTCCTGTACCTTACTCGCATGTCGTGCGTCAGAGCAACGCTCTATCAGTATGTGCACACATCACACAGGCGTGTGGCCTCGTGAATATATTATTGACAACTTCCTTATTAGCGCTAATGACCCCCTTCCCTAAGCTTGGCATGAACCCGACCAAGCCCATATTTCATCATGTCAACACCCCGTGCCCTGCCTAGCAGTTTATGAACACAACAGTGACTCGCTATAAAACACTGACCGTGCCCGACCAGAGCAGAATACATGTTAAGCTCATATCTGTAAATACACATCTCTTTGCTTTAACAGCCACCCCGAGACACCTGTCCCCACGACTCTCTCAACTGTACTAATAGTATCCTAGTAGCATGTCTCGTCAACGCTCTTGCTACCGTCTGAGCCATGTCTAATAATGTCAACTGTAGTTTTCCGCGGTAGGGACAAAGAGCGGATACGGCGGATCACGCAGCCCTGTGCTGGTGTGTGAGGAGCATAGACTCAGTCTAAGAGTAGACCCGAAGCAGGTTAGGCTCACCAGGTAGATAGCGACAACTTCTCTAGAGGCGCAATACACACCTGTCAAAAACTTGGAAGAGGAAGAGTTTTGTGTTGAGGGTGTGGGAAAGGTCGCGTCTGGCTGGAAAACTGATATGCTTCTACATTTATAACTTAAAAACTAAAAAAACTAACATGAACATATTGGTTAATGGAAGCTAGTTCTGTTATATGCGCATTTGCTGCGCGAGAACTTCCGGATTATATCCAATGTGTATCAAAACCGTTCAATATTCCGTGGGTACCATAGGCTCTCTACGCTTACTGCATTATACTCTCACGTGTGCGATCACAGATCGCAGAACTATCAAACAAGTCGCATGGACGAGGGGCAGTTTATGGCGAAGATCTAGCCATCAACCTCTTACCGGAAAGTGAAAGGGCGTTAGCTGTCCCTCGGGGGTGTGTAGGGGCGTAATACGTCCGTGATGATAAACTTGTTTTTACATAAACTTATCATTGTGTCTCGCTGAGTGTGTGGTGGCCACAAATACTGTAACCTCTCAACATTGATAATCAGACCAGAGCTCGCCTTGCCCCCAGATAGGCAGATTATTGAAATGAATAGGCTTTGCACTTTTTTCACCACATTTTACCTAGTATGGAGACATGAGGTCAGAACGGTCCCTTCATCCTACTGGCGCTACCATCCCGGAACGTGTCATGACCATCGAGGACAACGATGTGGCGAGGGGAGGGTGTGTGCAAGGCTCGCGTACCGTCCATGCACTGGCTAGTCCTATAGACATTAATCAACTAATCTGAATCTAGCATGTAAAACAACTGGGTTCACTTAACCCCTATAGCACAACTCAACTGTGCGCGCAGAGAGGACTCATACCTGCTGCGTGGCTAGGGTCAGATCCTACATGGTACCGGTTGTGGGTAGTGCTCGCATAATTAATCACATAGAGAGACCTAAGCCTTGTTTCGAACGGTCAGCGGTTTAGGGCTGCGAAGGCTGGAGAGGGAACAACAGTGATAGGCCAAGAGGTGTAAAAGGGCAGACATGTGGTAAGAGTGAAGTGCGCTAGAGTAAAAGGAGGAGGGGAGGGTGGGGGAGGCAAGGAAGGATGTGGAAATGTCAAGAAGGCGCGAGAGCCAGAGACACACGCGAGTAAAAGGCTGTGGAGGAGAACAATAATTCCAACGTCAGGCAACTAAGGGAGAAGCACTGATCGACTCGAAGTGAAATGTTGTACAAGACCAACGGGGTCGGGGAAACCCTGCTCAACCAACGCACGTTGGCCCAATTCCTCCGAAGAAAAAAAGTTAACTACCTCACTGCGCATGCCTGCTTCCGCGGCGCCTGGATTGACCAAAGTCCTGTCATGGGCTCGCACATACGGGCGCTAGCTCACGGGGATACAGCGTGAATCGTCCGGCGAACCAACAAACAGGCCATCCACGGGCCGCCGCACCCTCTTCCTCTGTTAACCCTCACCCCGACAACCTGATCCAATTAGCCTCATTCGACATGGATCTGCACGCTGAAATCGACACATCACAGAACGCTTATCAATTATTATTCACATTGATTATGCAGCCTGTTTCCGCTCAAGGGGAAGCTCATATTGATTCGACAAAATTAGCCAGAACAAAAGGAGGGTGATTCAGCTAGACACCCACATCAGAGTGTCTTAATACAGCTAAAGGCTGAGAAAACCACGTGAGCATAAATTGAATGCCAGTCCAGATCATCTCTAGTGAACCTAAGATTTACGCAAAGCTGCGCGGACTGTGAGGAGACATCACTGGATATGTATTAAAGGCTTGCTGAGGCCGGCCTGTCAAAGTTTGATCGGCCTGCGCCGCCGGTCTGAATCCCTGACCCGAAGCACGCGGTGTGTTTGGGATTCTGACTCACACCTGACCGGTTGACCCTCAGAATTTCTTCAGCGCTGTGCATCCTTGACCCTGTGGACCCTTTGGAAAATGAAATGCGATCACATCAAACGTCCAGGAAGACGGCTGAGCCGCTCCACAGGCTCTTGTTAGAGTCTGGGAAAACTGTCTGTCTCCCACATTAAATATTTACATCTCACAACAGTAAATAAGTCATGAAAATAGAGACGATGTACAACAGGAGATGTGGAGAGAAGTGCAGATATCCGTACTGCTCAGTTATTTACTCATATTTACTGTAGGACGAAATGTTGAGGTGACCGTGGTTGCAATCAGAATAATATACAAATATTCTGCTCATATTACACTCATATTACACAATTGTCACTCAGAACTTGCTACTAAATTTCACAAACAATTACAAAGAAACAGCAAGTAACACATTGAATTAAATGAGAAACTCTGAAGTAGAAAAACTGAAATAGTATTTTCAATTGCATAGCAACACCCTCAGAGCACCCTAGCAACCATTCAGAAAATTCTAGCAGCCCCCTGGGAATCGCTCAAAGGACCCTAGTAACCACCTAGCAACACAATGGAAATGACTTGAAACATTCTAGCAACCACCTAGTAACCACTCAGAACATCCTTGGAGCCTCTTAAGAATAACCTGGAAACCATTCAGAACACTATTGCAACCACCTAACAACACCCTGGCAACCTATCAGAACACACTAGCAATACTCTAGTAACCATTCAGAACACCCACCTAGCAACACCCTGGCAACCACTCAGAACACCCTACCAACTCTAGTAACCTCTCATACACCCCCTATCAACAACACTCTAGTAACCATTCAGACACCCCCTTGCATACTCTGTAACCACTCAGAACACCCTAGCAACACTCTAGTAACCATTCAGAACACCCACCTAGAAACACCCTGGCAACCACTCAGAACACACTAGCAACACTCTAGTAACCATTCAGAACACCCACCTAGCAACACCCTGGCAACCACTCAGAACACCCTAGTAGTACTCTAGTAACCATTCAGAACACCTACCTAGTAACACCCTGGCAACCACTCAGAACACCCTAGCAACACTCTAGTAACCATTCAGAACACCCACCTAGAAACACCCTGGCAACCACTCAGAACACCATAGCAACACCCTGGCAACCATTACGAACCCCTACAAACTGCCTAGTGACAACTGAGTACACCCTGGAAACCCTTCAGAACACTTTTGCAACCTCATAGCAGCACCCTACGTCTGTAACAGAAGTAAGAACATTTATAACCCACTCACTGTTTGATCAGAGTTTTTATCATTTATTAAAACAGACAATTATGAGCCATTGTAAAATATTGCTGTTGTTGCCGTTTCATAAAAGCCATAAATCTTTCCACATTCATGGTAACGCATCACCTCACAGTACTCATGGTACTCATCGCCTCTTTACTACATAAAGCATGCGCATATTTATTTATTTGTGAGATGCTGTAAGATGGGATGGAATGAGGTCGTATGACAGTGAAGCCAGTCTAAAGCCAGACTCTAAAGCCAGTGTGCAGTAGGCAGTATGTACTGGACAGTCATCAGCTAGTATTGTGTTTCTGTTTTCCATGTCGATTGGCTAGAGCTGATGGGTAATTCAGCTTAAAGACATGCACCAGCATCCCTATCTTTAGCCGACTCTAGAGCAGTCATTGATAATTAGGGTTCTTTCTTTGATTCTCACAGAGAAAAAGCAAATGGATCCTCCTCCCCGAGCTTCCCGTGGGCTCTCATTTTGCAGACGTCATTTTTTTGGGTCAGCGAGTTAATGCTAAAAATATGTCCTGCCAAGATCCCTCTATTTATCTGGGTGGGTGTTGAGTGTGATGCTCAGCGGGACTCTCCTCGGCGGCGGAAGCAGCACTTACTGCTGAAGTTAGGCATTATCTGAGCCTCAAAGTCTTGCTGCACACTGCTGGGACTCCAGCTCTAATTAGACAGCCATACTGCACTCTGCCGCACATCTCTGAGTACTCGTGACATTCTGTGACCTGGACGCCTTACTACTTGTGCTTCTCAATAGCAAAAGATTATTGGCAGACTAGTACTAGTACTAGTGCTCAGAATAATGGGGTCAAATGGTGTGTGTTGATGAGGAGAGTGTGCTGATACTACATTACATTCAGTGATCAGACACACCATTTTCACCAGAAAGAGTAATTTCACAGATACACACTGAATCTACAGACCAGAAGATCACAGAGACACGAGAGTGCAGGACTCTTCAACACCAGCCAGGAACAAAACACTTAGCAACAATGCATAATATCCTATTAACCACCTAGCAACACCCTGGCAACCACACAGAACACCCTAGCAACCACATAGCACATTCAAACACCCTGGCAACACCCACTTAGAACCCTCTAGCATCTTTCCCCTAGAATCAATGCATAACACCTGCAACCCTTAAACCACCTCCCCCCCCACCCCCTAGCATCCACATAGCAACAATTCATAACACCCTAGCAACCACTTAGAACACTCTAGCATCCACATAGCAACAATTCATAACACCCAAGCAGCCACTTAGAACACTCTAAGACTAGCATCCATCCACATAGTAACCCATACAACAATTCTACACCCTATCAACCACTTATAACCCTCTCGCATCCACATAGCACAATTCATAACCACCAAGCAGCACTTAGAGACACTCTAGCTGCCCATAGCAACAATTCATAACACCCAAGCAGCCACTTAGAACACTCTAGCATCCACATAGTAACCACATAGCAACAATTCATAACACCCTGGCAACCACTTAGAACACTCTAGCATCCACATAGCAACAATTCATAACACCCTAGCAACCACTTAGAACACTCTAGCATCCACATAGCAACAATTCATAACACCCTGGCAACCACTTAGAACACTCTAGCATCCACATAGCAACAATTCATAACACCCTAGCAACCACTTAGAACACTCTAGCATCCACATAGCAACCACATAGCAACAATTCGTAACACCCTAGCAACCACTTAGAACACTCTAGCATCCACATAGCAACCACATAGCAACAATTCATAACACCCAAGCAGCCACTTAGAACACTCTAGCATCCACATAACAACAATTCATAACACCCTAGCAACCACTTAGAACACCCTAGAAACCACACAGCACAATCATAACACCCAACGCAACCCTTGAACACTCTAGCATCCACTAGCAACCACATAGCAACAATTCATAAAACCCTGGCAACCACTTAGAACACTCTAGCATCCACATAGCAACCACATAGCAACAATTCATAACACCCTGGCAACCACTTAGAACACTCTAGCATCCACATAGCAACAATTCATAACACCCTAGCAGCCACTTAGAACACTCTAGCATCCACATAGCAACCACATAGCAACAATTCGTAACACCCTAGCAACACCCTGGCAACCACCTCGACGATCAATTAAACCTTTTATATATATTATATACACATAAATTATTATTTTTTTAGTTGTTACTTTTAGTAATCAAGTTAAACTAAACTGACATCAAACTGTTTTCTTGGACACTACCAAACTGAAATAAAATAGGTAAAAAACTATTTTGTAAAAATTAAATAAGTCATACAACTTATGACATAAAAAAAAATTAACTGATGGTCATTTAAGCTGGTTTCCAAGGCATCACTTATCAACTTCTTCCTTAGATTAACTTGATGAACTAAAATAACTTAAAATTAAACTGAAATAAAATTAATAAAACCATACAGACCTATTCAAAATGAATAAAAATGACAAAACGCGATAAAATGACTAAACATACAAACCTATTACTTTAAAATTAAAACGAAAGAATAAAATATACCATTAATATAACTATTAATAAAAAGGTAACAATTATTTTAAATGTTTTAGTGTTCGTACCTATAATAACCCTGACCGTGATTTCTGGACAGGTGTTTAATTTAACCATTTTATACCAATTAACCAATTTTCTTAGAGCTGTTCATAATTAGAAAAAAGAACATTGACTATAGAGATTTCCATGCATCTTAATTTCTTGTTAAACCCTGTTTCTGGGACGGTGACGGCGCAGGAGGAGGCGCGGGGATGGGGCGCGTCTCCTCTCTGACCCCTCCTGCTGCTGCTACCTTCATCTTCTGGCCTATTAACAACTGTTTCTGGGGTTTTAATTACGCCCCTGTGATCCTCATGTCATCGCTCTCCCGGGGGACGGCGTGTAATTACCAGCCACTACCCTCTCCTGTCACCGGCGTGACGATAATCACACCGTCTCCTCCAACATCTGTTCCCCGAGCGAGCGGCCGGCCGGAGCCTGTCAGACAAGCATCCACCGGCTGACCCCATCAGCCTTTAGAACCGTTCTGCTCTGTAACGCTGTCAGCTGCAGAAGATCATCACAGCTTTTATCATTGTGGGAGATGCAAACTCATCAGGGGTCCCTGAGAAGAACCTTTTTAAATATCAGCTTTAAAATGTGGATTTCTTGGATGATGTGGTGAAAAACATCACCCTAGATTCCATATAGTCTTTATAGAACCAATTCAGTATGAACATCTATTATTGTTAAATTATAAACACAATGAAACAACCGAAAAAAATTATTAATATGCAGTGTAAATGGGGATAAAATATGTACATGTCTATATTAATCAGCCAGCGTTTATAGACATATTTTATTTTATTCCGAACAACCATATTACAATGGACATATTTTATTTCTCTGCTTTTATTTCAGGCTTTTGTTTTGGTGGAAAACGGCAAGAGGGAGACCTTAAGAGACAGTTCCTCTTTTTGTCCTTCCCTGAAAGTCCACACAACAAAACTTTCAAGCGTCAAAAAGACACTTGTAAAGTAGGTAACACTAATCACGCAGTTTAATCCAAGTCTTCTGAAGAGACTGGATCACTTTATATGATGAACACATTTAGTTTTTAATTTCTCAAGCATTTTAGCTGAACGTTCGTCTAATGTTTTTTTAAATGTAATTACTTGATTCAGAACATTTAGTAAAAAGGTTTCCATAATGTAAATTTAAACAAGAACATGCAGAGAACAATCAGAAATAATGTTTTCACAACTCAATGGGAACGTTAGCAAATACATTCTGAGAACATTTTTGTGTTAGCTGGGAACCAGCACCAGAACCAGCACCAGAACCAGAACCACGCCCATCACCAGAACCTCACCAGAACAGAACCAGCACCACACCAGCACCAGAAACCAGCCCAGAACCAGCACCAGCCCGAGCACCAGAACAACCAGAACAGCAACAGAAACAGACCAGAACCCACCATCACCAGAACCAGAACCACACAGCCACCACAAAAGCAAAAAACCACAGAAACCAGAACCACACCACACTCCAGACCCTCACCAGAACCAGAACCAGACCAACCAGCACCAACCAGCACCAGCACCAGCACCCGCACCATAACCAGCACCATACCATAGAACCAGCAATCACCACCCGAACCAGCCACCAGCACCAAACCACACAGCACCATCACCTAGCACCAGAACCAGCACCAAACCAAACATCACCAGAACCAAACCATAACCAGCCCACATAACCAGCTCCAGCCACCAGCACCATAACCAGACCATACAACCAGAACCATCCCCATACCAGATACTCACACATAACCCGCCCATCACCTCACTCAGAACCATCACCAGAACCACACCAAACATAACCCAACCATCACCATACCAAACCAGCACCAGAACCATCACCAGCACCAGCCAGAACCATAACCAGCACCATAAACTCAGAACCATCACCTATACCAGCTCCAGACCAGCACCAGACCCAGCACCAGCACCATAAACCTCACTGCTGCCGTCGGAAATCAATTATAACACTTGAGGGAACGTTGTTTGAAATGCTTATAAGTCCAGTTTCTTGTTGTATTATAAATTTATTTAAACCTAAAGAAAATTTTCCTATACAACACTCTACTAACTTTATTTTCACCCAGTATCACACTATTAACCATTTATTTTTAACATTAAAATATTCATATATTAAAATGTCCAGTTTACATTTGATTACAACATTATTTAAAGGATACAAAAATGCTTCTTAGAACTTTCAACAAGTACAAATAACATCATAAGGATGTTCCTAAAATGTTGTACTCCAGAGTTACTGTACGTTTAAAAGTAATGCATTAAATATTGTGTTACTCTCTAAAAAAAGTAATTGACTGCATTACTTAGTTAGCAAATGAACAGAGTGCAAGTCTAAAAGGGACAAGTTTTTTATTTTTAAGAATAGAATAGAATAGAGAGTGCTAGTGTTAGAAGATCAAGTGTAGATAGAAGAGATGTTTTTAGCCATTTCTTGAAGATGGCTAAAGACTCAGCTGCTGGGATTGAGTTGGGCTGGTCATTCCACCAGGAGGGAACAGTTAATGTAAAAGTCTGTGAAAGTGGTTTTGTGCTTCTTTGGGATGAACAATAAAGCGACGTCATGTTTTATGGGTCAGCAGGATTATATTTACAGCAGTATGAAAAAGCATAACCCGTGTTACCTGTGTAACCTCTTCCAGAAAGTGTGTTTAATTAAACCTAGTGCTTGAATGGTCTATTGACACACTTTCACAAACAATGGTGCAAACATGAACCTGTGCTGAATGTGAATACAGAAAGCACAAAGCTTTTTTTCCCCCAGCATGTCATGCGTTTCCGCTGCTGCATTTAAATGCACCGATCAGCATAACTCATATAGGATAACTGTCAATACACCTTTTGACTTATTCATGTCATATCGGGTGTGATGTGATGCCTCGGTGACTGACAGCTCTCAATAAACCATGCTATCGATTTGTGAGTGTACTGGGATCAAACGTTTTCCCTGCAAAACACAAAATAAATAAAGCCAGACAGCCAGCCAAAAGAACAATATGCATGAGCTTTTGAAAAGTGTCTAAGTGCAGAAACTTTCAGAATTAAGAAAGAGGTTCATTCTTGCCTATTTCTTGGCAAAGTCTTATTGAATGAATAGTTCAGCCAAAAATGAAAATTATGTTGAAATGTGTCACCCTCAGATCCTCCGAGATCAGGAGTTTGTTTTTTCATCAGATTTGGAGAAATTCAGCATTATGTCACTTTCTCACCAATGGATCCTCTGCAGTGAATGGGTGCCGTCAGAATGAGAGTCCAAACATCAAAATAATCCTCAAGTAATCCACACAACTCCAGTCCATCATTACATCTGGAGAAGACAAAAGCTGAAACAAATCCATCATCAAGACATTTTTAACTAAAATACATTGAGTCTATAATCCATAATAACTCTTCCTCCAGTGAGAAAGTGTTCTGGTGTGAATCAGGAGAGAAATCTGCACAGATCAAGCAGCGTTTAAACAGCTCTAAACACATTTGTGGCTGGATTTTGATGTGAGAGACACACAGATGCACTTTTTCACTGAAGGAAGAGTTATTATGGATTATGGACTCTATTTTGCATTATCCAAAAGATTTAGAATAAATTATAGTATCACATTTGGTAACAACTGTGTAAACATTCAATGCACTATTTAGATAGCCAGCTTGCTGATGTTTCTGAAGCTTCGCTCAAATAAATGCTGTGTAAATTACATACAATATGCATCAAATAGTTATATACTGTATGTATACTTCAATATAATCTACATGACTGTAACAGCCAGGGAAAACAATACATGATGTCAGATTTTCTATATCTCAAATCAGAGCTTGACACTCATTCCTCCTTTAAACTCTCAGACCATGATATTGTTTGTTTGCATTTTTCTCAGCGTCCACTCGCTGATGATCTCCATATATGTGCCTGCGTTCGGTCAGTTCGTCACACACACATGACCTGAGAGGAGGATTCAGTCATGAACTCCAGAAGAAACTCCCACATATAACTCTGGCCTCCGTCCATCGCAGAAATGCCTCTCAAAGAGCCACTTGTCTCAGTTCATTCATTTCTCCTCTCAACCCTTTTTTCCTCCTAGCAACTCCAGGCCAGA